>OZ025286.1:1585000-1697500 GCA_964019165.1 Mastigias papua | reverse complement strand
GATGCAGTCTTTAGATGAAAACATAGTCCATGCACCACCGATGTATTCAGTATATACATTAGGTAACGAATAAGCTTTAATACGAGTAAGCGAATAAGAATAAAATTAACTAACAAATATAGGGAAATAAATCTAAAATATTTCAAATAATGACTGTAGATTAGTGGGGTTAAGTATACTTACGTCGTTCTCCAGTAAAACCATTGACAATAGGACTCATTGGACCAACACCGAAGTCATTCCCGGCTTGAATCTGAAACTCGTATTGTACATAATACTCGGCCCCACGTACGATCAGGGACGAACCGTATCTTACTTTGTCCATTTGCATTCTTGACGACTGAGTGCCACTTTGTCGATGGAATACATTGTAATATATGCTAGGCCCATTCTGTTCCATTGTTGTCAGTGGCTTGGGAAGCAATAAAAAACTAACATAGTACTTTTTCACCGATTTTAATGTTTCCTTAGCAACTGGAAAGTAATTCTCCTTTCCGGTGAGGATATATACAGAATGTTAGTCAAAATAGTAAGGAAAGAAAAGATTCGGAGTAAACATAAATCAAAATATTCAGTTAATAAATGTAATACAGTTCAACAAACTGAAGTATAAAGACATCTGGCCTTTATACCTTTTAAATTGCAAGATTGACCAATTACTTCGCAAAGAAGAATTGTATAAAATCTTGATATATGTGCATCACGAAGTGCCACGAATCAGGCCATGAATACGATCCGGATGTTTATGAGTATCAAAAAATATGCGAGAATGAAAGAAGTTTGTCATAAATTTGGTTAAGAACAAAGAGCGACGAGGGCAAAAGTACCAAGCCTTTAGGGCCAAAATGCACAACACTGACGTGTAAACCTCTTGCATCAGTATGCTGCCTTTGTTGCAGCGAGTGCGTAAAGATTGCCACAATGGCTTCGAGTGAATTTTCGAAGCACAGGGTTGCCTCAAAGCACATTTACTCCACAAGGTTATTACTGGGATAATAATACCTTCCATGAAATTCGTATTTCAGTCGGCCCTGTTCCTATTCCTCTGATATCAGTTGGATACTTCGAAGGAGCTACGGAGAACAACCACACAGTAAATATACGGCAATATTACGGCAAATAACTCGCAATGATTTTATCATGGTTCTTGCATTCTGAATGTAATAAAACATAATTAACTTGTGAATGCAATCAAATGCAATGTAGGATTAAAATAATCCATTAATATGAAATCATCTAACCATGGTAACCCAATCAGCCAAGTAAGATTGCTTTTCAGGTAGTCGTGAAGAAAATCCTCTATTATATTAAACATCATCAGCACCTATCCTAATTGAGTTTAAAAACAAAAATTTTTATCATTATTTATTATTTTTTATAAGCTCTTTATATTTATATACTACTGCACTATAATGTATTATGTTCTGTTATGGTATATATTGTCATGTTGTGTTCCTGTTGTTTCAAATATTATTTGCCGAAACTAACCTGCAGGCAAACTTTTCAACCATGGGAAAGTTTCTATGCTTGGTGTGCTGTTTCCAACGCCATTCTCTGACACGACTCTGAATCGATAGGAGGCCCACGGCGATAGAGAGACATCCGCACTTCCACGTGATTTGATGTTCTGTGTCGTCAACATGTGATACCATTTGGTTTTTTCATACTGAGTCCGGTAAAATATGTGAACTTTAGTAACAGGGCTGTAATTATCCCGTCCGAGCGTCCACGAAATTCGCACTTTGTTATTTTTGAAATCGCTAGTGGTTACCTCGGTAGGGCGACCAGGAACACCTAAGAACATAGAGACGATTTTGTCTTCAGTTGACACTAACTATGAAAATGATCTAAATCATGATTGCTATCATTAGTATTCCGAATCATCAATATTAAGAAAACGAAAACACAGGTAAACCCAGGTAGGGTGTGCTACAAGAAACTTCAATAACGGATATAAAGAAAGGGGGATAGGAGCGAATTTCCGGTCAATTTTTGAAGAGGTTTTACATCGATGGTCTATTGCTCTTTCAAACGATCGAGGAGGTGTGGTCGTACGGACTGGGGGACGCTTGGAGTTGAAACTCCAGTTACTGTAATTAACAGGGACAACGAGGTTGAGAGTATACACTGTTAATACTACAATGGGATTTCAAACGGGAGCACTAGGATGGGAAATGCTCAAAGTAGAGGCCATACTATGAACGGCCTGATTTTCGCATATGTATCTCTTTAACTCCTATTACAGTTTTGCCATTTTGTAGAGTAAACGGTTAGAGAAAGCATGCATGAGGCTGCAAGGAGTCGAAAATGGAACTCTATGCGCAGCAAATTTCCTTTCTAAGAGATCAAGGTGTGAGTTGGTGAGGTAAGGTATGCGCGTCCAATAAGGAGGCGCGTGCAGGCTAATACGCTGGCAAGATCTCGGGCAAGATATCGCAGGCACGTAACAAAGCTTTCAGTGCGGCAAGAGCCTTTACTGTACGCGGTTATAATTGCAAAGTACGGCATTTGCTTTTCAAACTGTCTGACATCTGGAATGTGATTTAAAGTGTGCTAATGAATGAGAGGCAAGCCGAAAAGTTATAGCTCCACCGCAGTAATGCATCAATATTATGAATTATGACTGGGCACTAGGCAAAGTGTGTATAAGCCAAATTGCTAACGCACGAAAGAGTCTATTCTAAGACTCCGGGTCGGTTCAAGAGATTCCTCTGCTCCCTCGAGGAAAACTGCGGCAAACAAAATAGCTGGCTTTCTGTTGAGCTGTATTTAAGATATAAGGGGAGTTCAGTAAGGCCTAAAGAAATCTTGGATTAAAGGGCTTAAGTAAACCACAGTTAAAAGAACATTCAATAGACTGTGAGAATGGCTTTCCAATGGTCTGTTAAAATGCAGGAAAATGGTGCATCATCAACGTTGCACAGGAAAGACACAAATTTCAGAGAGAACATGTGCAGGGGAAGGCGCAGAAAAATCAACGCAGCAACATCAAGGTTATGTCCAGTAAGGATTAAATCAAACAACAAGGCTATGTGATAAAAGAGCTTTGCCAGCAGGTCATCGGGGATCATAACAATCATCATCCTAATGATCTAAATCATGATTGCTATCATTAGTATTCCGAATCATCAGTATTTAGAAAACTAAAACACAGGTATAACCCAGGTAGGGCGTGCTACAAGAAACTTCAATAATGGATATTAAGAAAGGAGGATAGGAGCGAATTCCCGGCCAATTTTTGAAGAGGTTTTACATCAATGGTCTATTGCTCTTTCAAATGATCGAGGAGGTGTGGTCATACGGACTGGAGGACCAGGTGATATGCTTGGAGTTGAAACTCCAGTTACTGTAAATAACAGGGACAACGTTTGAGTTATGACATTAATGACACAACAAGGTTTGAGTTGCTGCAATTTAAAATGTGCAAAATACACTGATGGAAATGCACTTCCTTGTTATTTGGGGAAACCTTACACGCTGATAAGAAGATTTTCCTTGGCAATCATCGCATCTCTGTGAACTACTAGTCAACGATAAACTAGATAAGCATGTGGAGCTTTCAGGCTTTTTGTAAACAGGACACTGGCCGGCGAGGATTTCAAAAGATCGCTAACAGAATTCACATCCGATTTCCTATGACCTGAAGGCCTTTGGTTGAATGCAGAATTTGCAATACGATCAGCCGAATAAATCCGGATTAACCCCGCATGGTAATCCTTCAGAGTTGAATAGCATGGCAAATGAGAGCAGATTTAAGATTCATTTGGATCTAATCCATCGATAGGTGTCATCATAATAAACGTCCCATCTTTTAGGTTATAAACAGACACCGACCTGCAGCAATCCAGGCTAAACATACAACGCGGAATCGTGGAACACCGGAGCCAACCTATTTAAGACATAGCAATTGTCCATAATGACCATCCATGATGTTCCATGAAAAACACACCCCGCACACGTACACGCACACGCATGTATGAGTACTTTCCATAATACCAGCGCTAAAACTATAGCAATACAACGTATCTGTGTTCTACAAAAGACCAAATCTGACACGACAGCCAAGAAAACTCGCACGTTCAGGAAACCCAAAGCAAGGCAAATAGAACCGGTTTTCCCAGATTGCCATTAGGATAACGATATAAATAGAACGCAAAATGAGTAACGGACAGAATACGTTGGATCAAGTTCTATATGGATTCAAAAATCCACCTTGCAGACTGCGATTGAAGTATATGAAAAGTAATTGTTTTCATAACATGGTCCTGCTATGGCTATACGGCCCGTAAATGAATTCTTAAACCGCACGCCTATTGCAATTACCAAAAAAGCCATGAATTAGCGCATACGATGGTTGTTTCTAAACATTTCCGGATTGTTTGTATTCAAACTAATCAAAGAGTTTTGGTGGCCACTTAATGAACACGCTGAGAGATGGAATCCCGCTAGCCACAAATCAGTTTGCTGAATACCGACAACAGATGCCTGCAGTTCGTAATACAAACGCAGACAACCGCGAGACACACGCGGCGGCGAAATCCGTACTTCACCGAGCAACGATGCCCAGAGAACCAAACAAGGGCGTTCGTAACCTAGTTGGATCTAACAATCTTGGCAAATATTACACAAATTACATATAAGTAGTATAAGTAGTTGAGCTGTTGAGTATTTCAGCTGCGTTGGCACAAACTTTTCACATGTTACTACTTCTGTCGCAAAATCTATAATAGGCAACAAGATCTTTCAATTATATTGGACGCTAGAGCATGTTGATACAAATGTTGATATTTAACAAATAAGTCATACTAACTCTGGTTTTTTATCTAACACTTTAATGTATTCTAGCATTGTGTAGTTGTACCTTTTAGAGGAAGGAAGTCCCTTGTTTGCAAAATATAAGCAATCAATAGCCGGTAGGTTCGTTCTCAAGCGAAAGGACGCAAGCCTTCGACCACCATTGAAAGGGATTCCGAGTGAAACACTTCGCACCTGAGCTGTATATGTTAGATTCTTACGTTCTACCATATATTTGAATAATGCATTTAAGCAAACTACTTCATCATTTATTCTTTGTAAGTAACACTATAATATGATTCATTAACGCAACGAGCTGGCAAGAATAGCTATCTGGATTCCGATCAAGGTCAACGGATTCATTTGATTCGCAGTGTATCTGGTTTTGCGCAGATAACGCGGGCAATCGCGGGTATTCTAATTGTTTCGCAAATTGAATAGGAATGGGCGGACCACATTCTAATCATACCATCTAAGGCAGGATACCTAATCACAAATCGGATTAATCTTAATCCAATTATAAATAAAATTGCTACAATTTTCCTACCCTTATGCCATGTACTGTCAGATGGAACCGGCTTGTCTGTCGGTCCGGTTAAAGGCGGTAATGTATGACCGTGTTCGATCGGCGTCTCTGGCCCAGAGGAACCTATGAAGTTGAGAGAAGTTCAGTTAGCAAACTCTCAACAATGCACAAAGTTCTAAGCGTTTCCTAGCCCCTTTTAGCCATTTTTTTGATCCTAGGTCCGAATCACTGGTGAATTCTGCACGCACGCCTACATTGACAGTCAAAATGACATCTATTTAGTTCGCAAAATAGCAGACTTCCCATCGGCTATGGCGGTGTACGAAAGCTAGATTAAGACTGTAAGCCATCTGAAAATATAGTGTACTCACTGTTCTAACATAGCTCTCCAAAGTTTTGATTCCAAGGTTCTTCCTTACCAAAAACTATCAAGATTTTCCGTAACAATCTCTCAACCTCACCAATTCGGTGATCACTACGGACAGGTCCGACTACGGACAAATCCTTGCAAGGTTCAACCTGCCATTCTGACTTCTGTCGAACACATATCTTCACGGGAATGTAAATGCCGAACGCGTAACGACAAACAATCATCTCTCGAGTCGATTTTCAACTTCACAACCGTGACAAACGAAGGATGAAACCAAAAACAGACCATAAATTTATATGCTTTTCTAGCAACGATCAAAACACTCAGCTATCGTAAAGCAAAGCGATAATAACCAAAGACCAACAGTTCCTGAAGGACTAATCATAAGCTCGCGGGCCGTATTGGATTAAATCCATATCCAAAAGCTTAGCTGGCCCTTGTTTGTTTTATACAAAGTACACTCCGGCTCTCAAAGTCACAATCTGGACATAGTATACGGCAGAGCTCTAACAGATAAGAGATTCTTCCAGATCCGTTCACACATTTCAAAAACAAACTTTCAATAACAACGCAGATGCATTTTCTACCAGAAATCCGACATCCTGAAGGGAGATTCTGGCTAAGATTAATGCCACCGACTATCTCTACCTGTCGAGATAGTGAATCCGGGTATACAATCGAACCACAGCTACCATTGCAAGTAGGATTGAGGATTTGCTAAATCTAGCGAGCAATCTGTCCTCAGCCACAACGACGTCAAACCAAGCGGAGATCACGTGCTACCAAAGCCTTATAGCCCATTTGAAAATGACATAAGGTGATATTAAAGATATGGGATTAGAGGGTTAGTGAAGTTATAGCGGTAAGATAGAGGACAAAAAGCCAATCACAACACTGCGATCAACAATATTTAATTTAGCTTATTTTGAAAGTTGGCTCAGAAAATTCAGTTGAAATAAATACAATGGCACTTTCACGATTAAGAAACTGGATGAAGTCTCCAACTGAAAGAGTACACTGTGATATGATGTCTAGGCATGGAGTTAAATGACAATAATGCGAAAAAGGAAAGAGAAAGTAGAAGTAAACAGTGCCCGTGAGAAGGAGCTAAAAATTATGACCTGCCAGAGGAAAGAACCAGGGTGAGGTGGAATATAGAGGGATATGACTAATAAGCTCGGGCGTCAGGTAGAATAAACATCAAGAAATGAAGAGGTAGCCTCTCGAGTGGAAATAAATCCCTGGACACTTCATGTGTGGTAAATCCTTGTACGAGTATAAGACAAGTCAGACTTACAAAAACTAAATGTTTTAATCTAAGAAGAGGAATAGTGAAAATGTGGTGTAGAAGTCAAGTCCGTTGTGTTCCGCATGAAAAGTACATGTTCGAGCGTGTTGGGGCGGTACGAGGCTCACTCAAAATGGTGTCTATTAGCCGCGCCTGCCATTCAGACCCAAGAATAGTACCTCAAAGTCTTTCGGTGTTTGCACAACGGAAACAACTCAAACAGAGGGATTTTGCAAAAGAGCACCAACAAAAACAGCCGATACTGCACTTTGGAGAAGAGACAGGACAGTAACAGAGAGAGAGAGACAATTCAACAGTAGTATCTTATTGATAAGGAGCTAAGAACTTAAGAAGACTAAATGGCTCTTTCAATTAATATCGGAGGTAAATGATGGAATTTGAAGATTAAGAACTGATCGCATAATCAGACATGGCCTTTATCGACAGGCAGTGGAAAATGCGACGTAATAAGAAATTAATTGGAATTAATTTGCTGGTTATGCGAATTAAATTCGCTAAAATTCTAATCGACGAGGCCAAGCATTGACTCCAGCCATTTAGCATAATACCGATAATGCCTCGTATAGCATCGGAAAGTTTTAATTAAGCTTTAAGGACAATGGATTCTGTGGACTCACAGACGGGTGGATTAACGAGATAAATCCAAATTAAAGATCTCAGCAAGGACTTTTTCTACTAATATGAAAGCTAACGGATGTGATTGTTTGCCATTGAGCTTTACAACATGACGATGAGATGTGCTCTGGTAAACAAACATAAACATTGTAGGTACATTTGTATGTTGAGCTTACAGGGAACGAAGCAGATTTATGCTACTGAGATTGCAAGGAATGCAACATGTTCTGCATTGATGGTAGATCTGCCTATTACCAGTGTCTTAATGATTCGATTTAGCCCCCTCCTTCAAATAAGCCCCCATCTCCAGGATGATTTCTGACAAATAAGCTTCCACCCTCAAATAAGCTCTCACGGGCGTTATTTGGATTCAGTACAATACAGACTAAAAGCAACGAAAGTAAAAAATTCAGCTGCTGGTTTGTTCATATGTGGTAAGATTTGACGAGAACAACTGGCCAACTTTCTCCTCCTCGATCCCTTCTAGATTTACATTTAAATCAACATATTTTATATTGAAAGATGATATAAGATATTGTCTTTGGTAGACCTGGGGACCTCTAAATTTAATAAGCCCTCCTCTCGAATAAACCACCCTTGAATAAGCCCCCGCCTGTAAAATCGTTTCTGACAGACAAGCCCCCGTGGGCTTAATCGAGTTACTACGGCAGTGCTCCTATCATGTTCTTCTTTCAAGCAAATTGCAAACGTTCCTTTTTACGAGGAGCTGGTATATAAGGGACCTATACGAAGAAGGCCAAAAATCCCCAAAGAAATTTTCAATTTCGAATAGTCATATCATTTCATATAATCAACATAATTCGAATTCGAATAAATTGTATGTAATCCACGTGGCAAGTGGCTCACAGGTGGTTTTTCACTGAAACTTACAGTTTCCACAGTGCCCTGCCTTTACACCGAAAACTCACTTTGTCTATAGCACTAACTGCGCGGAAAGGACCTATCAGCACTAAAATGTGATCAAAAGAGGTCAAAAATAAGGAACCTCTCGTATGAACCTTGTGCTAGGTTCTGCTTATAAAAAACGTGTGCAGTAACTCATTCCAAAATAGCAAGAAGCGTACTTAAGCAGCGTCTTTTCCATTTACTGTATGATAGATAGAAAGGCTATAAAAGCTCAAGAAGCTTGATCCGTCCCAAAAAGATTCCTTCACCTTTCTATAAAGATTCCTTCACATTCCAATCCTGCTACTAGTTTGTGGAAAGGTGTCAAAAAATGATACAAGGAATAAGAAGAAGGAAAATCCTTCTATGGTTTTTCCCGTTCTTGCCAACTATCAACAGCGATAAAGAGCAGAATCTAAAGAGTCTAAATTTTGAGTTGAAGAGGTGCACTCTGTTCGGCATTCTTGTCGTTGAGAATTCCTCAGAAGGAAGGTAATAAGCAAAAGCCAACAAAAGAACGTAAGGTCAAAACTCAAAATATATGAAAGGAGTTGCATTTTCCTGACGAGGTAACGGACCAAGAAATAGAATGTGCTACAAATCCATATGTGCAGAATGGCAAAGGAACATGCACAAATGGTGTATTTGTACCTGTTACTGCACCAGAGCAATCGTAGGACTGTGGCTCCATATGGTGGCCTTCCTACGACTGTACTAATAGAAGTTAATGAATAACGTAGGCATTCCGGTCTTTCTTAAGAGTCTTGAATTAGAAGAGGCGTTGCTGGCCTGAGTTCTTGCCGGTTTTCAGTAAACATATTAAGATGGCGAGCAATAGATATATCGTCACAACAAGGAGGCTTTTTCGCTATACCTCATAACCAAGTCGATGGGAGGGTAACATAGAGGGGTAACCTGTCATCGTAGTCAGAAGCACACTCTCTGCTCAACAGCTCAGCTCTTCTCTCTCTATTTCGCAGGTGTTCTTTGCCATGGTCTAGGAGAGTTCTGGGAACCTCTTCGATTTATGGAATGAGCCTGAATCAAGTCCGTAATAATTCCTATATTATACAGGTGCTATGGACAGAGAAGTGGCTTGTTGTGAACCACTAAGCAACATCGTGCATCAACTAATGAAATGCTGGTCAGGTCATGGGAAATAGCCGGCCAAGAGTTCAAAACTCTAATTGTATGCTAAGCTGCTGGTAAATTTGAATCTCGGTTGGAATGGCATTACATAGTGCAAGGACTACAATCATGAATCCTTTTTAAGTGAAGTTGCATTAGCTGAATTTTATCTGCTAAAAACAACAATAAATTCTACGTTATCTCTTAAGAGGATTTCTAAACATATTCATCTTGTGGATAAAACATATGGATTAAAATTCTCAAATCAACGTAGGTCTCTTGGAGAGGTCTGTTAAATATTTTGGGCTAAAATTAAGCAGAATTAAGTTCATCCTACGGGAATCAACACTGTGCCTTATCGAAGAATCGCCTCTAGGAATTTCCAATTGCATACAGAGCCATGGAAGTGGCTGATGCCTTCAAGAGTGTGCGATAATGCAAGGTGTCCGCTATTCACTTACGAACGAAATCTAACGAACCTCCAAAAAAGTTCTCCCATTCCTAAGACACGATTTTTCGATGAACAGCAACTCAACAGAACTAGCTGTTTCAACGGTGACAGTGCTTAAGTTTAATACAAGAATATGGCAAACGGCTTTGGTTGGTGCAGACAAATGCTTAGGTCTACTAGACCGATGCAGGTGTCTTTGGGTTAATGAAAGATATCGGCAGGAACTGAACTATCTTTGAAAGCAGGCCAATTCCAAATTGGGTGCTCTCTTCCCCCTATTAGTTTACCAACTGAGAGTTGTTCTCTGCTAAAATACACTCTTATAAAATGTAATGTGATTTTATTTCTGTATGTTAAGCCAATCCTTAGTATCGGTGCATCAGTTCAATATACAACTTTCTGTAATTCTGTTCGCAATTTATTTTAGCTGGTAATTTGTATGGTTAATTTAAATAAAATACACCTTGTGGAATCACGACACACGACCTAGAGGTCACTTGCACTAAGCCGAACTGAAGAGCATCAGGATAGTCTGCATTGCAAAAACTACTTGTAATTTCCGAGACGCTAATGCCTGAGAGTAGATCGTTTGGTACCATGACCTGGTTCCCTTTTGCATGCATCAAAAACGACGTTATCTCTCGATTGCTAATTGCTTCTACTGCCTGCTTGTCATTAGCTGTCGTAACTAAACTTAATGTACGAATGCGACAAAATTCACCAGTGATTTACGCGAATGGCGCATAACATTTGCAGCATAGAACGTTGATTCATTGGATTTTGAATGGTAATAAGAGATCGTAAGGAAGACTTTCCCACTGCGATCTGTTTTGAAAGTGAAATGTAGCTGTCCAGTCCGTGGTAAAATCTGGAAAATTGGGGGCGTGCCCATCTGACAGACATGGCTAAAAGGGGTAGGTAAATTACACAAGAAGCATTCAGCTAGCTTCGTCATGCGATATAGTGAGATTGCAAAAACAGGCCACCGAAAAAGGTTCTCATAGAACGCCCTTTGGGCATTCAATGTTTTAAATACTAGAATTTCATTGTATCGCAGACAAAGTGAATGTTTCTTGCTTCAAGAAAAAATTAATATTGTGATAAAAAAGAATAAAGTTAAGCGTACAAACCTTCAATCGAGAAGATGCAACCAAGTTTTAAATAGAGAATAAATAAACAAACAAACTACATTCAACATTCCATCCGTCAATCACACAAGAGATCAATTGCTCATGTGAATCTTTGATTGGGTCTTTAGTACGATCCATATGGTTATATTCATATTGTTACAACTTTGCTCACAAAATGGCAAAGGAGAGTCACGAGGCAAAATGTGATGGCATTCAACATTCAGTATCTCGCTGTATACTTTTATTCTACAAGGATGTAGCAATCAGTGACGTGCCGAAGGACTTTTGAGTGGGGTTGTAGCAAAGGAAATTTACCGAAAGGATGCTGCTGCCCAAATCTGCCCAAATTACCGACAAGGCACCATAATTATTGACAAGCCACAATCGGCGCTGTTTCGAATTAGGGTAACATTTTTTCCGTCCAACAGATCTGTCAGATGAAAATTATTGTGCGAAAGTTTGGACGTTTCAAAAACTTCCTTTTATATCTTGAAACTTTACTTCATATTACAAGACCTGTTTTTGTTATTCGCAGAAAACTAATGTCTGAAAGCTCGCAGAATAGCACAACAATTTCTGTTGGACGGACAAAATGGCAGCCCTAATTCAAAACAGCACGATTTCGTTACGGGAACTTTTACCGATGAGCCAAAGGATTACCAACGATTCTGTGAAGAGTGGGACTGCCACACCCCCACACACCACGTAAGTCGGCACGTCCCTGGTTGCAACAATTGCTTGCATGCAAAGATTACATTTGTACGGTTCATTGAGGAATACTAAAGAAAATAACTGCACAATATTTGTTGTAAGAACATTGAGATGCTCGATATGCCCAACAAAATTAGAACATCATTAGAGCACGGTCCTCCTCAGGTGAGAGATTTCGTAAGTACTTTACTAGAAATATACCATTGGCAAACAAATTCTTATGAGGTTGGTAACAAACATCGGTATTTGTAGCTTTACTTCAAATAGTGGCCTCCTGGCCAAATGACTCAGAAACTGTACAATGTGTGCAGTTTCTCAAAAATCAATCTTAAAAAGATAAGAACAACTTAAAGAACATTTGAGCCTAAAACTGTTAACAAATTAAGAACATCCACCCTCAGCCAAAAATATCTGGTTCTTATAAAAAAGTGTACGAGTGAATGCAGTAGCTGAACAAAACAGTGTACACACCCAATATCGCCATACAGAACCCATACATGTCAAATGACACGACAAAAAAATCTCTATCTTGTTGGTTAAGTAACGAAAGTATACCATAGTCTCCAGTAAGTTGGTAAAATGCAACCTTAATGCTCTCCAAAGCTTTGGGTATTCGAAGAGATCTGAAGTCAGTATGACCCATTTGATCATTCCTATCTGTACACACTAGACGTTATAAAAGAGCAAAGAACAATTGCCTAGGGTCAATTGCATAGAGGGGTGGATAAAAGAGCCTCGCGAGTTTCACTCTCTGTCCAGTTAATGAGAAGAAATCAGTGCTGCTAGGCGATATAAAAGCAGTATGATTCTTATCCTAGATTCTCGTACAAATCTAGGCAATAATTCCGACAAATGTAGTCTTGCATGCAAGAACAGAATACAATACTGAACGCCTTAGATCGATGCAGTGAATTGACACTTACCAACAACCGTAAGATACGCCTCAGCTGTGTCGGTCGAGCCGACGCTTCCAGTAGTAATAGCGATGCAAGTATACATTCCAATATCAGTCATAACCAAGTTGCTTATATGTAAAACGGACGTACGTGTCCCTTGTTTAACCATATATATACGACTGGTTTGAATCAACGGCGCAAAGTTCCTCTTCCAACGAAAGTACACCTCAAGGACGCTTGCAGTTTCGACACCGCATGTAAAATTCACGCTCGTTCCAACTTTTGCCGTCATGGCCTGTGGCGGTCTTGTGATTGCGATTTTCGCTGAAAACAGAAAATAAACATTAAGACGGTGGTTCAGTTCGAAGCAAGATCTGCTCCCATATATCTAAACAGGTGGGTTTCGATCATAGGAAGCTTTTGATATTCAACTCTCTAAGAAAAACTGGAGAGTTAACTTATACCCGATACTTAAAATCTTTGGAATAAAACAGCTATATATTGCAAGAATAATACGGCACAAAAGCTGTTGCAAATAAAAAAAACACGAACCACGAGGAAAAAGGAGACAGAAACAACAACGTATACAGAAACAACAACGTATACAGAAACAGAGTGTTACAGAATTATTGTTAACCTGAAATAAACATAACAAGTATATAATGAGTCTGACAAATATATAATGAGATATAAGAAAAACAGCTAAATTGTTGCACGAACAAATGAAGTTAATGAACAATTAAGCAAATATATGAATAAATGAATAAAGCATGAAGAGTATAGATAAAAATTTACCTCGGACAAATAACTCTGCAACTTTCATTCCCGACCCAAGGCTATTTCTAACAATGCATTGATATTTTCCACGATCCACGGAAACAACTCTCTTGATTCGTAAATTCCCATTTGGCAATATGGTAAACCTGCCCTGACTAACTACTTCTGTATCATCGCCTTCTTCAGAAAGCTTTCTCCATCGTATCGTTGGCTTCGGGGAGCCGGTCGGATTGCAAGAGATTTCTGCAATTCCACCAATGAGGACGTGTGTATTTGAGGGTGAAATGCTGCCCGGCCCAAAACCAGCCGTAATTTCTACGGAAAACAAAACGCAAAAATGCCTCATAGCTGAAATCTAGAGCAAAATACTTTAAAAGCAACAACGAGGCTACCTATGGCTCAGAGCTGTTGATTGCTGAGTGGCCTTTACACGCTGAGCATGGTGAAACAGAGGCTATCTCCTTCATTATCTCTATGCTGCACTGTAGCAAACATTCTTGAGACTTCACCCAAGACTCAACGATACAGAAAGAAAGAGTAAGCCATGGAATATATAGAACCGTCAAAAAATGAGCCTAAAGGCAAATTATCAAAACTACCAAGGACGAAAAACTGCAATGCTTACTGGACAAACATTCCTAGAAGAAATTAGCGTATCATACATGTTTTCCAGAGGAATCCATTCAGAAAAAAACTCAGTTCTGAGAATAATCAAGCTCCTTAAACACTTTACAATGAAAAATATATTGTCCAAACTCACTGAAACATCCCTACCTATAACCTGCAGTCTAACAGACGAAATCAGTTCACCATGAATATTCCTTGCACTGCATTGATACATGCCAGAATGCAGTCTTTCAATTGGCGATATTGTCAGGTTCCCCCCAGCAATAGTGAATTCCTTTCCAGGTAGAATTCGCTTTGAGTTAAAATACCAGGAGTATGTTGGTTCAGGTACACCACTTGCTTTGCAAGATAAAGTTTTTGAATTGCCAATATCTGATAGCGTATCTTCAGGCTCCAATAACCAGTTAGGTCTCTCTGCCAAAACAAAATATAGATGTAGAAGACTTTTATCAGTCATAGAATTTTGGAATCCAGGAATTTGGCATTTGAAACTTCTTATCCAATAAAATACATAGTATTATGTAATATAAACTACCAAAGACACAAATGATATCAGAAGACAACAAACAGAAGGCAAATATTTTCGCAAAAGACAACATGATCAATATATAAATTCTGGACAAAATCAAGTTGATCCATGCCACACAAATTCAGACATCTTTATAATATACAGTGAAAATTCCTCTATCATGTGCGACTGATCTTACCATCTCCTTCCAAATAGAACGTTTGCGAATGCTTCTGGCCAAACTGATTGGTAGCCATACACACGTATAGTCCATTATCTGACTTTAGATATGGCCGAAATCGTACCAGCCTTTTATTGCCATCACGTGAGCCAAGGGTCACATCAGATTTCGTTTTCTGTATACTAACAGCTGGTACAGGCCTATAGCACAAGATGAAATTATCTCAAACACATGCGCGCAAATAAACGCCTCAAACTGCGTTTCAATAAAGGTTCACTAGTAGGGCTGAGTTGAAACTTATACGGTGGTAATCTAAACATTTCTATGTTTGAACCTCCCAGTGCAATGACCGTATTTCATACACTCTACCAACATCTGTATCTAGTAATCTTTACTATGTGTTGAAAGAGTGTGTATTGTTCGTAATATGGTAAACTAATACACTCTATATCTCAAATAACAACACCTCGAAGGTATTACCTTCCATAACTTCATAACTTTAAATTACCAGGGATGAAGGTCACTGTATGAAAGGTTTTAAGTATCTCACAAAATAATTAAACAATCATACAAAAAGTAACGATATCTGTTCTACGGGGAGATGAAGAAGAATCAGTTCTACTAGAGAGGTGTGAGCCACAGTGTCCATCCATGGAACTTTATTCTGTCGTTTAATCTGCACTCTGAAGAACCAATCTAATTCATTATTCATATGTATAGAAAGTTCAATTCACTTGCTCCCAAATTGTGCAATAACCGTCCCATCCGTGCTCTTTAAATAACCATGCCAAGTCTTTGCTACCCAGTTAATTATCTAGGTCCGTAAAGTTGAAGAGAGTTCTGTGAGTGAACTTACCTTGGATCAATAAATTAAAATCAACACAGAAGTAAGAGATCCCTAGGATGACCTCCTGGTAGAACAGTTTAAAGTTTGTTTAGTTTTTATTTTGGTATTGCGTATAAATGCTGTCATTTATGTTTTGCATGTAACTACCTTTATTTGTTTAAGTGTATAACTGAAGGAGTATCATGGATTATATGAAATATGAAATATTACCTTCCGTAGGCAATGCATTCCAAATCAAAATTCTCGTTCACTAATGGTTTTTGCGCTGTTATGTACCAGATCTGAGGCGCACTGTTCTTTTGTACAGGAACTGCAGAAATGGTAGACGGTCATACATTAGGTAGATCGGTCAAGGTAAACGTTAGACGTTTAATACTTTCGAGGGAAAAACAATATTCTTCATAGATGCTTTATCAAATCGGCATTGCATAAAAGTTAGACCGTCGTTATACACACAGTTAGAGGTAGACGGTTAAAATTGTTGAGTTAAGTCTCGATATCATGAAGACATCGGGCAGTGATATTCATTAGTTTGCTAGTAATGACAGGATGACATAAAAACTCAGAAAGTTGCAGTAAAATGAAATAATGAGTAGGTTAGTGTGTTGTGGAGTAATAAATGCACTAATATTCAACATAATCGCCATTAGTAACCTATGCATCAAAACTAGACCGGGGGGGGGAGGGGGGGGTTTAACGACGAGAGAGCAAAATTAAACAATCGAAAAATTATTATAAAATACTCATTTTGGTTAAAGATCAAGTAAATTGTCAATAAATAAAACAGAATCATAAATGGCAGGAAATCGAATAACATCAGTTCTGTTTAAACAAAAGATTTTAGACTTTTAGGCAGCAAACAAATTTAGAAAAACTAAAATAGGCTATATATATATATATATATATATATATATATATATATATATATATATATATATATATATATATATTTATATATTACGACTAAGTAGACCATCAGAAATGAAAGAAGAATCACAATTTCCGCTTGACTTACCGGGATTAATTACAAGCTCTACAGTCCGCCTTTTATATTGTCCGAGATGATGATTTTCAACATTGCAATAATACTGCCCTTTATCGGTAGATTTGGTGTATGAGAAATAAAGGTTTCCCTCCGCGTTCGTTGAGTGATGTATGCCTTCTTGTGATTGCAACGTGCTGGCATGGGCCCCCTTATGGGTGCTCTGTTTTGTCCAATAAATATGCCTATCTGGAAATGAGTTTGGTGCATGACATTGAATGAGGGCACGATCTCCTTCATTAACTGTTACTTCAGTTGTGGGCATGGAGAATTTGTCCATATCTAAAGGACGACACAACGGAACATAAATAATTGGATACAAACTAGCAAAATCCATGAAGAAGGCAAATGATCAATAAATCCAAAATCAGTTAATGACAAATTCAATTGAAATATGAAACAAGAAATTCAAGAATTCAGTCCATCGTCCCGCTAGTCATCTGGTGAATCAGTTAGGCAAACAGCGAGGGAGTAAGTGGACGAGTGAGTGAATGCGTGAGTCTGTGAATTGGGCAGTGAATCAGATAGTGAGTAAGCGAATCATTCAGCGAGTCAATGAGTGAGAGAGTGAGCGAGTGAGTGAGTGAGTGAGTGAGTGAGTGAGCGAGCGAGTGAATGAGTAAGTGATTGAGCGAGTGAGTGAGTGAGTGAGTGGGTGAGTGAATGAATGAGTGAGTGAGTGGATCAATATATGAATTGATTAGAGTAAATGGAAGAATGAGCGAAAGAGTAGGTCAGTTAGTGAGTGAAAGAGTGAGTGAACCAATAACTTAGTTGGTGTGTTAGCCAGACAAGTTACCAGTTGCAGAATCCACAGTAATGAGAAATCAAGGACATTGCAGAGAAGAGGAAGTGCAAAACTGGGAACGAAAAATTATGCAAAAAGAAGTAAGAAAAGATTCACGTCGTCTCATCTACGACTTTCGATAAAAAATGCTACCGAATACGCAGAATGGCTACAAACGTTGAAAACAGGAAGCACGCTGATAAAGTTGAAGTTAAATTCACTTCCTATAATATCAACAGAAAATACCGAATTATACAAATAGGCATGTTTTGTATCGTTATTTGATACAGTACTTAGTAAATATTACTTAAGAAACTTGGATAGCATTAAAAGTCGTACACAGAAGACAAATAATCTGAAGTATAAATAAACTTAAACCAACTCACATGGGAATCTGATGTCCGCTTCTCTACTGACAACCTTCCCAACAGAATTACTAACAATGCATCTGTAACGCCCATAGTCTCTCGATCTTTGGGCTTTAGTGATAACCAAGGGTCCTTCAGTTAACAATTGCAAATACTTTAATTTCTGTAAGTCCAATTTTATGCCATTTTTCTGCCATTCAACAGTCAATGGCCGGCTTCCATCTATTAAGCATGCAATTGTTATATTCTCGGTCTGTACAATAATGTCGTTTGGCGGCTGGCGTATCACTGGCTTGGCAAGGCCTTTTTCATCTTAAAAAAACCATGTAGATTTCAAGGATGGTCTTATGTCAACCTCAACAAAACGGTCACCTTAGCTAATTTCCAACTTGATTTTGAAAAAAATTTTTGTCTAAATTTTTCAACGAAAAATACAGAAGTAAAGAAATAGTTAAAATGCTATCTGATACCACTATATAATAATGGTGATGATTATTTGCACAACGGTGCGAAAAAGAACTACGAAGTGCTAAATAATACGTCTGCGTGTCTTGTCCAAAAATTATAACTGTTCTCAAATGGGTAAGGAATGCTTTAAGAGGAGATAAAAACGACGATAGGATGATTAGAGTGACGTCTTGAGTCTAGGCGTGTCTGTAATGAAGTGTTGAAACTTCATATTCTATTCAACCATCTAAATTTACAGACAAAAACACAACGTAAATATCTCTTCCTGACAAAAATGCTCGTAAAAGGTATGCACAACTCAGAGTCCAGAAAAAGTTCCAATCTTCCTCCAGCTGTCAAATCTTCATCATAAACTTTCCTGGTTTAGGAAAATCAAAACTCACCATAGTTCTTGAACTCTGCATTGTGTATGTCTCAAAGAATTTTTACTGTAGAAGGGATGCGCCTTTCACAGCCGATGTCGCATTAACGAAAATTTTGATGAAACTGGATTGTTGATACAAATTACCAAACCTTCCTCAAATACGACATAGAAAGCAAAACTTTCCTCCGGCTTAGAACCGTGGAGCCGTGACTTTTTCTGGACTCTGGAATCACTTATCTCAAAGAGCAAAAGATTAACAAAGGATTGAGTGAAACTGACCAATGGACGAATTATTGGCCATCTAACGGATTACTATCTGTCGGGCAGCTATTAGATGGACGAGTAACTGACGAAGGACTGACTGATTATACTATGAGCTCTCAAAACTATGGACCGACTACTACTGCACTGTTGCCTTTAGAGCATGAAGGAAAAATTCCGTAGCATCTCCTGAGAAGTATATGACGAACAATTTTGAGAGATTAATGAGTTTAACAAATAGAGAGTAAAAAGCACAATATACTATTGTTTGTAAAGAATTAGGCTGCGTTTACACGAGGATTTTGGAACGGTTCTATATGGAACCGTTCCGTAGAGGTACGGATAGGCTTCCCGTTTAAACGATGTCTTGGAACCGTTCTGTGCAGAACCGTTTCTTTTCATGCATTCACGCATAGGTGGTTCCACATTTATAGCCTACCAATGACCTCCCATTGCCTCATTTCTAAGCGTACCTGACGAGAACCGTTCTGGGTGCTTATACGAGAACTTTTCGGTACGGTTCCATACGGGGCCTACTTTCTAGGTGGACCCGTTTGGGTACGGTTGGCAGTTCTGTTTGGAACGGTTCCATCAGTTCCCGTGTAAACGCAAAGCCTATCCGTACCTTTTTGGGTACAGTTCCATTTGGAACTGTTCCAGTGTAAACGCAGCCTTAAAGATTGACCTCAGGATGAAGAGTAATGAATTTGCCAATAGTCAAATACCGCACGGCTACTAGGCACCATTTCATAATGAAGGTAAAAAATGCCCACGCCAAGCACACGTAAAAAAATGCCTAACAAAGTAATTTGATTGGTAAGGAAGACGAAAAACAGCTGGAGGTTTGAAGTGATTCTTTAAAACACAATTCATACTCTGCGCAAAGAAAAAGGAACAATTAGAATTATATTGCTCACTTTTCAAAAAAAATTTTTGTTTTATTATTGGAATTATTATATAAAGCAGCTGAAAAATCCCTCGTGTATAAAAAATTAACGTACAGTATACTATACTATACTATACTATACTATACTATACTATACTATACTATACTATACTATACTATACTATACTATACTATACTATACTATACTATACTATACTATACTATACTATACTATACTATACTATCATACACTACATCACATACTATTTTACTATATTATATTATATTATATTATATTATATTATATTATATTATATTATATTATATTATATTATACTATACTATACTATATTATAAATTACATCGTATTTCAAAATACTATATTACATACGGTACTATATCATATAATATAAGCAGAGAAGCCATGCAGAGTATGACAAAGAGGCTACAACAAGAGGACCAACAAAATAACCAAACGTGCTGCTAGGCTCCATGTATGGTTCTAATGAAATGTGGAGCCTCAATACAAATAATATACTAGCTTGGATTGCAAACCTGATAGAATTAAAGTCATCTGCAGCCAGATTGTTAATGCCCTCAGGTAAAAACTCTTAATCCATGTCATCCTTCACGCTTGACACGATTACCCGTCATCCTTCGCTGCAAAAACAAAAAAGGCACGGTTAGTCAATCATCCAGTTCACGATGGCGGTGACGGCCAGGTATTTAATATGATTTGCACAGAGTAGGCTCCGGTTTCTGATCTGTTGTTCGGAAAAAAGTATTAAATATCTTCAGGCGTACAACTAAGAATTTTAGAGGGCAATGGTCTAATCCATAAAAAAGGGCACAAAATGGCTTAAAGAAGATAAAACTTGGAATAACATTTGTCCCATTACTAACAAACGAAAGGAGTATTATTTGAATTTCATGATTTCTTTTCTTTAAAGTTTAATGGTCATAAACAGATTCGTTTAACAAAAACATATTATGCAGTCTTGCAGTCCTCCAAGAAATAGGGCACTTCTATCCATTGGAGTAAGAGGACTGGGGTCTAGCATACTTGCGGAAATGTGTTACTGTTCGTCTCCTGGTCAGATATCTAGAAAAAGTTACTAAAAATAAAGAAATCTGCATCAAGGACGCCAGTCTTCTCGCCATTACGGTGAATTCACTAGATTCTTCCCAGTCGATCTATGCAAGTCTCGATTGTAATTCAATACGGCCTAAAAATGGCTTAATACAGCAGCTCCTTGATTTCACATTGTTTTGCTACAATTATTTGAATGTTATTCGATACGGACTAAACACTCTGCCTGAAACTGGCCCAATTCACCTTGATCTTTAAAGAGATTGTGGTAGCATGTACCAAGCAACTGCCCCATCCGTGAGTCGTCAACCCCATCCGTGAGATTACTATTTCGTGTGGCAGGAGCTGTTGTCGTGTGGTATAATCCAACAACCTTTAATGCCTAGGACACCAGTTCCCTTAATCCATAATACATAAAGAGGAGGTAAGCGTTTGAGGTAATGAGGTAACACAGACAAGTGTGCTGGAGGACACTGTGAGGCATCCACATTGGACATACAATGCTGCGAAGTTTCAACAGCAAGCAAATTAAGGCGGGGGTATACAAAAAGGAAGAAAAAGTATGTTTGTGAGTGTTTAAGACATCATCGAACGACTTTGCAGAAATATTTGCATTGCCAACAAAGTCTGTCCGATTCTTGTTGGCAGATCTGTGAGAAAAACCAACGTCTCCACTTATCTGTGCTACAGATTCTAAGGAAGCTTATCAAGTAAACACTAGGTGCCTGATAATGAGGAGAGCGATGCATCAAAAATCTGTTAGAATATATTGACCTGCAATTTCAGCCCTACTGCTCTCATTCATTTTCATTGAGATAAAGAACACAAGCAGTATAGTCAAGCTATTTAGGATTCAATGATTGGAAAATGGAGCATGTACGTCAGGGCCTAAGGCTACGTTCACATTATTCCGTTTTCATTCCCATTCGTTTTTGCTCCCATAAGCAGAACTGTTTTTCTTCTCGGTTCAAACTACTCCGCCATCAGACAGAAACAGATATCTGTCAATTGGTGTTCAAATTTGTCCTCAAAACGCATCTGTTTGACGGCCACTTTTATATTGATGCTATTAGTAGCGCATTCAAATTCTTCCGTTTTAGGTGCTCACACTATAGAGCTGCGTTTTTGTTTAGCTCCTTTTTTATCATCGTTTTCATTTAGCTCCAATTTTGAGGTGGACTAACGTGAACACAAAGCTAAAAACGGAACTAAACAGATCCGTTTTTGTCCAAAAACGGTTTAGTCTGAATGGTGCCTAAGTTTATTCTGAAACTGATTCACTTTGTAGAGTTGTCAATGAAAACTGAGGATCTGTAATTGGGGAAAATATGGATCTGTAAACAGGGCATACCTATTTATTGAACGTTGGTCATCAAAACTCAGCAGATAACACTAAAAGTTCTAATTATACCCTTCAGATCACCTGCAAATTCTACCATGTCACTTTGTGCAGTTCCAAGGAAGGATCACAACTTTCTACAAAGTGTGGATCTATAAGCATTTTGTAATTTAGATTCTGGTGCAAGTCGTAAGAACATTAGTACCAAGAAACAATATGAAATTTTTCCGGGGATCTGATTTCGAGCATAGTGCACGCAAATTCTGGGAAAAGGATAATTCCCAAGGCAGAGAACGTTATTTCAAGTCTGAGCTGAATCTGTCAGGCAGCGAGGAGTGGCTAAATTGCATACGTATTCTTCTTAACTTCTGCATGGAATTTCTGCAAAAACTTTGCTTGTTTTAAATTAAAATCTTTGGTATTTGCAAACTGAATGCTAACCAGAGCTGGAGATACAAGGCTTCAAACATGCCTCTCATCGCATGAAATATGAAATCTCATCTCATTAAATATGAAATCCGTAAGAGTTCCTTCTCTAAATATGCTATCAAAAGCAGGAATGTCCTATTTTATTGTCTGTTGTTCTGTCAACTTGGGCAGTTCTCAAAACATATTAGCTACAGTGCATGAGCTATGATATCTTCGTCGTCTGTTGACGACAGTAATCGCACAAATACAGTCGCACAATATTGGGAGAAATTAACAACGATAGACCTCCTATCAACCGAAGTACCAAGAAAATCTTCTGATGCACGCGAACGACACTGGGTACACCAACGTAAATGGTAGACACTTGAAACTAAGATATGCAAGCAAACTATAAAACCTTGTCGACTAAGCTGTTTCAAAGGACGATCGAGCCTCACTACAATCGGCAGCTGACCAAGCAAGTACCTCAGGTAATCCAATGAGCCTTTCACCCAACAGAGCAACATTTGCCTTAGGGCAGCTACGTGCATTCATGAGCACGAGAAGAAATGACAGACACTACATATGCAACCGATATCGAGCTCATCAGGGTTGCAACATAGATGATGTAATGCACCACTAATACACCATGAAGCTGATCAAATCAGAAACCATTTACAACTGTAAAATAAACGTAAAGCTAGATACTCACTCGATCATTGCATTTATTTGAAAATTCAAAACATATTGCATATAAGTCCCAACATCAGAGAGGAACGACGGACAACTTGTCTACTGCAGTACAAAATACTTTGAATAGCTAGCCACAGGTTAATGCTTCAGATAAAAATCCGACTATAGAGAGTTTAATGGCTTAATCAATATTCAAATAGGCCTGTCGTAATGCTTAATAAGTAGGATAATGAATTATAGATGGTCTCATTGTTTACTATCGTTGAGCACGCACAGCTTGATTGGTGATTGAAATCAATGCCAAGGCTGAATGCAGAGGAATATTCAATACAGATATTGAGTAAAATAATTGTGAGTTGGTGAGAAAATTCAAAATTAAACATAGATAGTGAAAGTCGCGTTTGCGAGTACCGACAGAATGCGTCGTTTAAACTAAAGCCATCATCATATTCACAGGTAAAAGAAAAGCACTTGATCGTTCAGTCAATAAAGAATTACGCTACGAAATAAGCATAAAATAGATAAATCTGTGAGCTGATGAAAACAGGTGACAGACATTTCAACCATTCATACGAGCACATATGTCGACTAACAAAACAGGCTAGACAAGGTTGCCAAACAATACGTCGGTCTGTCAAACTGAACAACGATCACTTATCAGACGATGGCTCAATCAATCAATAAAATCAGTCAATAAATCAGCAAAGCAATCAACCAATCAAGCAATCATTCAATCAAATATTCATTCATCTGATGAATCAACGAGTCAATCAGTCAATGGACTAGTAATTCGGTGGATAGTAATTTGGCCATTGAATGCACGGCTCAATGCCATCAATCAATCAATCAATCAATCAATCAATCAATCAGTCAATCAATCCATCAATCAATCAATCAATCAATCACATGGCTGGACATAAAGCTTGGGGGACCTTGAGGGAAGCTGGGGCTAGGGGTAGATTGTTGTACGCCCGAACCTGAGAGGTGCCCTTAAGAGCTGTGGAACGGTTTTCTGATGATGGTAATAAGTCTCACTATGACGTCATCAGGTTCCCTTAGTTTTCATTTGCCCCAGACCCCAAAAAATCTCTCGGAGTCTTGCAGTAATCATACACTTGAAATACTTCCTAATTTAACTCCCTCTTTCAGTTTTTTAACAATCTGACATTTTATGAGATATTTAACTATTAATATACTAAACACAGAAAAAGTAAATAATGGATTCAAAAACTTCCAAAAAAGATGTAAAGGAAAAAGAAATAAGTGAGTAAAGGTGCACACAAAGTGTTCTTATGTAAAAAGAAACTCCGATAATTATTGACCCTTTAACAAATTGTTTCCATGACAAGTAGACACGAAAGGTCCTAACTTTGATATAACCATAGTAACTGATTCAATAATGCGTCTTGGAAAACTGGCTGATTTTTGAAAATGTTCTTTGAGGAGGGTAGAGTATCGGCAGTAAATTTTCCGATCTCTGTTGCCTATTATCCATAACTAAATATTGATTGCAAAAGAATATCAAATAGGTTGGTATTTGCCAAAACGTGCACCCAAAGTTCATAATGGGTTATACACGTATTCACCCAATCTGAACATTACTTGCTGACCATCTTTAGTACACCCTAACTGCACCAGGGAAGTAAAAATGTCTTGGTAAACACAAAGTTGACTTTAGGCTGATTTGCGGCTGATGTTGGCTGACTGGGATGAAGAATGTCGACATTGCAAGAGACACCAAGAGTCGCGAGTATCTATATCAATCTTCCACAAAATATGGAACTCACCTGCGCTAAGTCTTGTTTGCTTGGTGGCCTTTAAGGTTAAATACGACCTTTTACATTCTCCAGCTTCATGACATCTAGGAGAAAAGCATCGCCGTTAGCGGTCTCACTATCACAGCAATAAAGTACGAAAGGGAGAAATTTGTTATCGATCTAGAGCTCTTGTAGGAGCTATAACGTGCCCTTCCCATCCAGTTGTAGCATCAGGATTCAGAATGAAACGGGCAAGTATAGATATAAGACAGGTATTGACTGGTGTTGTCAACGTTGGTAGAACATCAAGTGTTCTTGTCACAGCCGCTTGCACGAGAACAAGGGAGGGCATACACACATCATTTAGGAACCACATTTGTCGACAGAACGATGAAAGCAAGTGTTAGCAACCGAAGGAAGCCAGACAGGGGTATATTAATCAAAGTTCGGAAAGAGAAGACTTTTATTTACAAGGCAAGCATAGGATAACCCTACAACCAAAACTGAAAAAACGGTTCTTGCAGATATTGATATATCCAGCCCCAAACAGTCCAACCGATATACGGGCCTAAAGCTTGGTTTGACTGGTTTCCATTCCCAATCGTATGGATGATAGAGAGGATTCTATCGAAACCATGTCAAAACGCCCCGAAAGGATCCAAGGTTAATGGAACGTTCCCGATCATCCAACTAGAAATAAATTCTTCCAACGGGATATTGTATACGCGTACCCTGGGAAAAAACAACAGTTTTGGCGCCACGAATTTCAATGCTTGGCTAAAGACTCGTTACAACAACCGCATCAGACAATTGCAAACGATCATAACCACCATCATCATCATAATCAAACATATTTACACAATGCCCGCCTGGATCGTCTGTATGGTTTCCAAAAACTCCTCAGAAACAATCCCAGCGATGTTCGGAAGCCAGACGAAAACTATGCGTAGCTTTTTCACAGGAAATAACATCCCAAAAATTATAACCAACTCCCAAAGCATGCGCTTAAAGTTAAAGTGGATAACACTGGAGAATTTGTATGGGGCTACTCTCATATACAAAATCTTCCAACAAAACATTGTTGAAACAGTCTACATATCGCAAAATATAAAACTTTGTTGGTAACAGGTTCACATAAAGTGGGGGGGGGGGGGGAGCAGGAGGCAGTGCTCCCAATAACTCATTGGAGCTGTATATATCATAGTATACATACACTGTCATCCTTAAGCATTGCATAGTTGACTTCTACATCCACGCAACCACCCTACCCCAATCTAGCTCTACTATCTAAGCCACTCAAGGTGAATATGACGTTCAGCGTGCGCCGAAGATTTTTGTCCGCCATATTTTCTGCGCCAAAATTATAAACTGTGCAGACTCCTCTTCACTACAACGTCTTGAGTAGGAAATAAGGGTTTGAACTATCAGCAGAAAAGGGTTAAGTTAACGATTAAGTTTTCAAACTACCACCTGGGTGTGGAAATATCAATGATCGTTGCGCAAAATTCCTTGGAACACAGAAGTTCTACACCAAAAATTTGCGCCAAAACATCTCCAACTTGACCCACTGCGCAGAAGATCTTCCGGAAAAATCCCCTCTGATTCACCCTGGTAAACTACTGACTGGTAGCAAATAACGGGACGTTTTACGGAATCCTCCAAAACCTCTATCACTAGTATCCTTTCGTGTACCTCCTTTGGTATGTCAAAAGGCGCCGGGATTTAGTATAAACAAAAGACTAATCTCTATGCTCGTGCCTTATCTTATCAACTGATACCACATTGCTTTTATACAATTGCCAATCTTATCTAGCCTGCAGTCGCATGATATGATATTTGAATAACTCGCTTGTCGTGTGTATCAAATCTAGCGTCTGCACTCATCTGGTTATTTGACGATCTCTATTTGTAATTAATTTATCACGGATATGATAATCTATATTATTAATAAGTAAGGCCAGTAAGTAAAATATCAGCTAAACAGTTGCCTAGGTAGATTTAGCACGTCCAGCTATACGAATGTTATTCTGAGGCGGCCTGGCTCGGGAGGCAACATGGAGATTGCCACCCGGGGCCCTCTGATATTACATCAATACATCAATTCCCTCAATTTCCACTAGTGGGGAAATTTCTCAAAAACGGCGACAAATATGAGGAAAAACTTGCGACTACGCCTTGTAGACAGGTTGGTAAATATGGTAGGCCAATTGGTGCAAAATTCAAGAAAATGTATTTTTCAACAAAATCAAGATGTTGATTAATTTTGTTGATGTTATTTATATCACTGAGGTTGATTTATGCACTTGGCGTTGAATATGTTCTTGAAACTGGAATAATATCTTGATTTTGTTGAAAATACTTTTTCTTGAATTTTGCACCAATTGGCCTACCATAGGTAGAAAGCAGACACATTTCACACTCACAGTGACAAAATGATACTATCTTAGGTATTTACATGACGCTAGAAAACCTTTAGATATTACCAAGCTCTCTTTGAAAAAATTTTTGAGTGGACAAAAACAACTGGAGAAATTCTTTGATTTTACCGGTCACTGCAGGGGAAAGCGGAAAGCACATGGCCTACTGGAGACTGTTCACCAGTAGTTCGTATATCACATAAATCCTTAGCCGCATTGCCTAGCCAGCCACCCTGAAACTATGATCCCAGATATCCCTTCCCATCATGCATACGTATCGAGAAGCCTTGATGCTCCTGAGCAGGCTCGCCGACTGCTTGACTGGAGCCTAGGGCAAATGAAAACACAAGGAACTCTAATGATGTCATTATGAAACTAGTAAGTTACTCGCAATCACCAAAGAATCACGTCATATCTATCTGAGCCCGTCGTAGGCTCAGAACCCGGGGTAATCGGGCCCCTAGGTGTCATTTATTTCCCACCGGAAGAGCGTCAACACGATGCTGAACAATTTTGATCTGTGATGGAGCGAAGAGCACATGAACCAAAGTAGTGCCCAATAATGCCCTAATAATTTCTAGTATGAACGATATTTTTGCCATCAAAAGAAATGCCCCAATAATAGCGCATTGAGGCACCCTTGGGAAGCGTAATAATCTTCAATTCCATAGCATTGAAACCACGAACTTCAGACTTTAAACAAGACTCTTATCTATATTCATTGAAATGATTTCACCAAATGCATGTATTGGATCGTCCGTGGTACGGAACACATACTCTGTCTTAAACTATCACGGATTGGTTTCATTATCCACAATGCTCAGTATCGCACGAAAACGGAGAAACATTTGATAGCTTACTATAGCGCAGGCTAGGATATCCCGTTCTATTGTTCCGTTAGGTTACTCCATTGTTATATTCGGTTCCTCCATTGTTATGTTCAGTTCCTCCATGGTTCTTCGCTATGTTCGGTTCCTCCATTGTTATGTTCGGTTCCTCCATTGTTATGTTCGGTTCCTCCATTGTTATGTTCGGTTCCTCCATTGCTCTGTTCGGTTCCTCCATTGTTGGGTCCGGTTCTGTTCGTATTGAACGACAAGCTGATTGAAAGTCAGACAAAGACTTCAACGAATTCAATTTATCTGATGACGAACCCTGAACACATACCCGAAAGTTCTGATAGCGATTGTGAGGAAGATCTGTTAAACTAGTCGAATAAAGAACGGCAGGAAAACATAGCTACTCGAAGAAACTATTCTCGTGGTAAAAGACGAGGTCCAGAATTGCCAAATGCTATACCATGGAGTGCTGTAAATATTTTGTGTTAGATTCCTTTAGTTTTATTAGAGGTGGAGAAATGTAGGCTAGGTTACCCCGTTACATTGTTATGTTCGGCTCCTCTATTGTTATGTATGGTTGTGCTAGTATATGTTATAGCATTATCACGGCTGTTATTCACTCTGTGATAGTATTCAGTACAATAAACAAAGGTTCGCAACAATTCGACATCAGTAAATAAAAATAGAACAAGTCTCTGGTACCAACAGACTTTTCAAAAAGGTTACAAGCCGAGCATGAACCAGGGCGACGACGATGTCGATTCAGAGTATACCTTGTTTTTTGTACGAAAAAAGGTCATAGGAAAATGAGGCTCAAAGGGCCAAAATCCTAAGAAAATGTTAAGAAAATCATAAGGCAAAAGTTTCAAGGCTCATCTTTTCTATGTGCCAGAAATCGCTATTGAAACTTTTGTTTGATAATCTTGGATAATAACGATCAAACATTTTATAACAAGTAATGGTGACCAGTTCATTCCAGTGAAAGACAAAAAAATCTTCAGAAAATCCAGCTTCAATTTCGGGAAAAGCTAAGAAAATTGAGGCTCATGCGAAAAAGTGGCTTTCATAAAAGAGAGCGTGTAGATTGAAAATTACACAAATTTTTATGAACTGAAATTCTATAACTAGGAATTGAAGAGCACGTAAGGTACAGTACGGCATAAGATTCACAAAATACGCAAAAGTGCAACACTATAGCTTTTATGGATGGGAGCTATTATGGGGCTCTATTTGACAGGATTGCTCATTTTGAAGAAAGACGAGGGCGACTCTACGAGGCTGCTTAACTTGAGAAGAGGCGAATGAAAGCATGGCATATTTGAATCCAATTCTCAAAAAGTTGCGTGCACATAGTACTCATAGAAGAATACCGGAAATCCGTAAAAACTCACAGACAAACATACAAATACATGCCGTTGTATGCAAGTCTCTAAACACAACACCGGTATTTGAAATAAGAGAAGAGAGCACGTGATGCACTGACACGGAGTTAAGCCAATCAGTGATGCATTGTTTAGCGCATTTGTGTACGACGAGAACTTCGTTAAAATACCCTAATCCATTATGAAAATTATCTAGTTAAGGAATATTGACGAGATTTAAAAGAGATACACGAAGGCAGATAACCTATATCAGTTTTGCAAACAGGCTTAGCCGGACCACAAATTCAGCTCATGCCGCTCGGTGTGGGGCAAACAACGAAGCATTTAAATGTGCCACTAAACATCCGATAAGTAACAATCATTTGAAACACCAATGAAGCCAAGAAAGGCTACGGTCTGTTATCTCTGGGACAGACAAGAGTTTACCTCTTCTTCTTAAAAGCCGCTTTTGATCTGGATGGCCATTGTGAAAACCAAATCGCAGAATAGAACAAAACAAAGGCAGACAAGACATACCTTCGAAAACAGAGTTAATATATGGTCTCAAAGGAACGGGGACATGATTCTCTTTCGAAGTAGCAATTTGATCTATGCAGTTGGAATGAGACAACTTGAAAATGACTGGAGATGGAATCCATTTATACCTGGTGTCATCACGCCCCAGTTTCTACAAAGAGTCTTTCTGTAGTAAAGGTAGTACACAAAATGATTCTCAATACACGTGTGTTTGTAACAACGAACACCTAGAATACATACAGGAATGCAGAAAACATCTCTAAGTTACTTGTGGACACTAAAGATTGAGTCCAAAAATATAATGCTGTTAATCATATTGCATTAAAGCAAATTAAAACAATAAGTTCAAATGTTCGAAACAAAATGCATATTTTGAGTTCAATTCTTTTGGAGTTTAAATATGCTTATTATGGCGACTTGCACGTTTTACGTAGGCAATGTATTCGTATACAAAAACTCCTACGGTCTGTCGTCAATACTTGCGCAAAAATGGGAAAATATTAAACATAAGGGTGGGAGCAACAGATGTTTAAAATTCCTGTGTTTCGAAAGCAATTTGTTGATTATTTCAATACCATGATGCCATGCTAATACCTGAATGGTTTTTAGAAAGCCAATAATTTAAATTCGATTACACAATTCAGATAATTCAATTGTGATTATGAAAAGTTCCACAAGTAATCAGATAGCACGCTATTTTTCGCCACGACCTCGTATTGTCGTGTGATACCATCACGTGATAGACTTATCACCCTTCACGTAATAGCTTGGTTGTGGCAATCACCTCTTTTCCTTGCAAAAGAAGATTTGGGGTGTAGTACCACGGTAAAATGATGAAAAGGGTGGCCATGATTTAGTAGTGTTAGGTAAAAGAAGTAAGGCGAACATCACACACAATTTTGAGTCCAGTGAATAGAGAACATGAATGAGTGGGGCATTTTTGCACATCTTGGGCATTGGTGGTAAATTTGCCCACTTTTGTAAAGTAGAGTTGCCGAATACTCATATTCTAGCTCATAGAATATCCCCATTATATGACAAAATGCCAGGCAATCTACTTCAGGAGGGTCTGCCCCTCCCCCCAAAAAGAACTGCCACTGAATATATAATGTAGTCATACGAATCTTTCTCACAAAACAAACACCCCTAAAGGAATCCAAAACATATAATTCACTGAGACACGAGTCTTACAAGATTACAAAGCTCATCAGAATTGGCCGTCTAAAGGCCAATTTCCACAAACTCAACGAAACACTAATTTATCAAAACGATGCTCATACAGATATCTTGCCATATTTTGAAGCTCGAAAGGCCACGATTGATTATATGCAAGCATACAGTCTTCCTTCTTTGCAGGCCTAGACTGTTTTCATCCTTCGGGATAAATGTTGTCAATGCTGTCCAGATCATCCACACACCTGACCTCTTTGGATTGGAGAGAGAGCCTCAGCTAAAACTGTGCAAAATCCTTTACATAATACAATGTAGAGCAATCCAGCATTTCAAGATCACGATTTACCGCCCGAAAAGTATATTTGCCTCGAGTCTTAAGTATATCGTGACGGATTACTGGACTACGGTGTGTCCTAGCGTTGAGAAAATCTAGAAATGTGAGGGGAGATTAGAAGAAAAGTCACACTGATCAACACATTTAAAACGCTTAAGCTTGAACCATGACTGGTTTATTCCCACGACTGCTTTTTGTTTAGATTTGTTCATTCTTTCTGATTCTTTGCAATGGGCATGCAAACAATTACAAAAACGAAGCCTTAACTAAATCAAGGAACTCAAACGGACTCCTGATAATAACATCACAAACTATCTGTCCTCTACCTTCTCCCACTCTCCGATAAGTAGCTGGAATAGCAGTTCAACGAAACCTCGCTTACGAAATATCTATCTATATCTGTACTCGATCACAATCTCACTTTGGTGTTCAGTTCTGCTCTGGTAGTTCAGAAAATATGAGATCTTCAGACATTTCTAGCCCTTGGTCTATATTTGTTTTCCTATCAAATACATTTACTTGCTTCAGTCCAAGTCTGTAGAAGAAAGGGGGGCTAGGGGGGTTTATCTAGTCCCCTTCTCTCTTTTCTGGTTACTGTTAAACATAACAATCTGGATAACAAAACAGGGTCTAGTCGAATCGGAGTACAGCTGCTCCTTCAATTAGTACTAACATGCATCATTGTTCCAACAGTTTGCAATAAAGGAATGGTGCTGCTGAAAGTTCTCGAAGAACATAGAGGATGTCGTCTCGTCAACGTTTAAAGATTTACAGCACTATCCTTTGTCTCTAAACATAAATCTGCTCTGTTTTCCTGTTCTTTAAGATGACAGCTTCTGTACTTGAAAGGTGAAAAAAGGCCAGGGCATCTTTTAACATTGTCGCTAGGGGCCCATTGGCTCAATAGGCCTTCTTCCTGGCACGGTAGAAAAAGCAAAAATTAAGGTTCTTTGACCTACCAGCTTGGGTCAAATTTTGACATTTTAAATGTTTTTGATCGAAATGCAAAATAGTCACAAGTGCCAGGGCCTATAGGATACTGTCTCTTTGAACATACGGGCAGAATTTGATTGCAAATGGAATTGAGATCCTCATTTCGGCTTGACCCACTTGTCAAATTTACGTAAAAGATGCCCTGAGAGGGGGTCAGGTTACCGTAAAGATCTCTAGCATTCACTATATCGGCTTTCCTGGTGTTTCCGGGTTTAGAAATCTAGTGCTTTAAAAAGTTCTTCTTAACTGCATTCACAGAAAATGTCAATAGCAAATTTACATAGAGAAGCATTGGAAAATATCTCTTGAAACTTTACCCCACTCGTTAGTTAAAATTTACAAGTATCTATATAACGACAGAGCAAAAGGGTCACTTACTGAGAATACCAAACGATGTTCTCTCACCGTCATGCCATTTAAATACTATTACGAAGAGTGGCCATTTCATGAGGTGGGACAATCTATTCGAAATCTGGTCACTATGAACCTGGGACATGTCCCGAGGGGCACATCACTCAGAACAATCTCGTACGCTTTCTACGATTGATACACACTTCATATGTCCTCCAAGTTCTCCACGGGGTTGATTTTCTAATTCATCCGAATTCATGGAGAAAAAGTTGGGGGAGGTGAAGTATTTTTGGAAAGGTCTGATTCTTTTTAACTTGGAACTCCACTTGGAACTCTCTGGTGTAATCCAAGAAAATCCTTTTTTGGGAATCCAAGCACGATTCAAAAATGAATAATGGTTTGTTGATAATATTGCAAGATGTAAGTAGTATCATAAACTGAGAAAAACATCACGAAGGAATAATAAATATCTTTATTGCTCAAATGTCACGCGATATGGAAACAGAAAACAAGCTAGTTTATTTGTGAGTTCAGTTATGTTACTTTGTTATAAGCTGTAAGAAGTGGCCTAGAGCTAAATTGTATGCAAGGGGGCTCATGTCTGTGTGAAGAGCGTGAACAAACCGAAACGTTGATCAGGCCACACCCCTGCAAGTTTCGATAAACTTCAGAAGCACCCATTCTTTATTGCAAACTAGTGAGTCAACAATCAAGGGTGATAATATTGAGAAAAGTACCTATATTCTGGTTCTGTTAGGACTTTATTCTACTAGTCTGATGCATGAATTAAAGTTTCGGAGGAAAGAGATAAGGGCCCAGCCCTTCTTCGACAAGTAGGAAGCTCAGCCCCAGTGGTACATCTACAGTCCTGAGCGCAAGGCATAATGCATGAGCCGCACTATAAAAACGGATTTATTGAAAATAGTTTCAACAAACCTGAGGGTGAATTCGAACTCAGGGTTTCGATGTTCTAACTCTGGACTGTTACGCTAGATTGAGTAGAAATGGGGAAGAGATCACACGCCGACGGTTTCCTTATTGGTTTCATCATGCAAAGCCCTCATAACGCAGAAAAACAACTTAAGATAAACCAGGTGAAGGAATTTCCCAGAAACAGGCATCGAGAGTCTCAAAATTAACAAACAGCGATGCATGTTATGCAAATAAGGGTTGAACCTATTTGGATTAAAAGAAACCTTAGGCTCAACTCCTGAATCTTACTACACCGCAAAACTTTCGCTGAAACTTGCACGGGAAAAGCTGGATCCCTGGATTTTCTTTGTTGCAAAAAGGCGGTATCATTCTTCTAATCAATCTGTGAATTCCAGATCCCCTGCAAACCTTGAAACGGTACTGAACTTAGCTGTAAATGCGCTCAATCAGGTCAAAGACTGAGAAGTTCTTTGGGCATTAAAGCCAAGTCACCATCAACAATGATTGGTGACGATCTTAGTTGGCGTCAGTATCATGCTTGCGATGGAAGCTCACGAAGAACAGTCGAGCTTTGTTCTGATAGACAATCTGATTTCAGGCTAAATGATCCAATCTTCAATGAGTGATCTTCCATGTAATCACAATGACATTGCACAAAACCTTATCCTTGGAATTGCCTAATGCAGGGCATCTTCTAACATTCTCAGTACTGGGCATCTTTCAACAATCTCACTAATGGGCCATCAGTTCAGCGAGTCCTCTTCTTCCTAGCCCAGTGAAAAAAGCAAAATATAATGCCTTTGGCCCACTAGCATGGACCCACTCCTGTAAAAAGCTAAACATTTCTCTTCACAATGGTCACAGATTAGTCTCCCAGTGAATTGAACACAAGAGGAAGGACCTACTAGATATGTTCTCTTTGCGCATACAGACAAAACCTGGCTACGTGAATCGAGTGGGGCCATCAAATGGCTTCGGCACACTAGTCAAATTTCCTTAACACATGCCTTGGCTCAGTATCCACTTAATAATGCAGATTTTTTGCGGGGAAATTCTCCCTGGGATGAAGACTCTTATCCCGACGAAGCGTGCTTATACTTCTGAAACTGTATGCAGAAAGTTCAGCTTCAAATAGTCTAATACTCTCAAGACCACTATCTTCACAGTATTTCTCAGAAAATTTGAAATAATGGCTAAGAAGCGAGGATGCAAGATCCGTTCGATATCAACAAACTGGCAAGCCTCTTTTGCGCACAAGAAGGCGGGTACTTGGAGAGCTTTCTACGTAATGTGATGCCAGTGAGCTGTATGTGCTTGTATTACCACGATTTCAAATATCTGCCACCCTAGGACACCCGATAGGTCAGGAATCGAGTTCCTGTCACCACAGACCCTCAATACTGAGCACTCTCTCCATTGTTAACTTTACACATTTTAACTTACCAACGGATAAACTGTCTTACTGAACAAATGCAACGAGCTCTACAGCCAGCATTATCCTTAATCTCCTAGAATGAACGACTGAAAAGTATCAAAGAGGATCCGAGCATTAAAACCAAATCGTGTTTCAACGGCACAGATTAATTACAGCCTAAAAAGTGATAAATTCTCTACGCATATAGCTCTACTCTGTTTGGAAAGTAATTCAAACCTTATAGTTAATCTGATCTAGTAGGAGAATATAGAGCGCTTGACTGAAGTGCGAAAACATTGATGGTTAAGAAGCAAACTCGGGGCCATAGTTGGACATCAAAATGTGTACCAGGTGGCAACACTGAGGAGTTACAGGGGGGGGGGGGAGGAGAGCAACTGGCCAGCTTAAAGCGCCAGACGAGAGAGGACGCACTAGCTTCTACGCTATCACTCCGGGATGCAGTTGTACAAGGTGCCCATAAAATAGAGGAAAAGGTGATGGATGAGTGTTCGCTACGGCACGTTTCTCTTTAGCGGGGAGCTCAAAACAACGTAGAATACTGTTTGTACATTAGACACATAGATTTGGTACCTTTCCAAGGGACTGCTACGTTACACTTCAGTTGGGATTTGAACAAAAATGACGTATGTAAGTATGCTGTCTATGAATTCCAGTCGCAACGTTTCTGTTCGAGCACGTGGTATTGCTGAAAGAAGCTCCTTTCTAGAAGATGAGCTCTTCCCATTCAACAACACAAGCTCCAACACAAGCTCCTTCCTAGAAGCTGAGCTCTTCCCATTCAACAACGTCGCATTTGTCTTCAAGCAGGGACTACAGTACAGTAGGCCTTTGAAGCATGAAATGCGAGACCAAAGGTTTAAAAGAGATCTGCCAGAACTTAGTCATCTATCCAATAGATTCATTCTATAACGGAGAAGATCTGATTGGCGAATATTGAAAATGAAATTCGTGCTGTGAAATGAGGTCAATGTGACACCTGGCGCTGAAATTGCACGAGTTGGCCTGTGTAAGAACTTTCTGACTTCCTACAAGGGTCACTGGTAGCGGAATGAGGGGGCAATTGGCTCCTCTCAACAAAATTAATTTGTAATTTCATCTGATTTCACTCCACTCCATTCCAATTCATATTCATTATTTAAAGTTGGTTGTTTACAATAGTAGTGAAATACCACTTAAGGCCAACTTAAACCATACGAAGACCTAAAAGTGAAAAATACTCGAAAAAGGAGAAAAATTGAAATACGCGACGCCGCATAGTTGAGTTAGAACGAGGAATGATTCGTTCGGGTATCAATAACAGCTTTGCTGATGGGCATGACGTTAAATTTTTGCCGAAAGCGAGCCATGTCGTTGGAAAAAACCAGAGAAAATCCACATTCACTTTTGTTTCCATTCCTACGAATGTCTATTGAAACATTAATCCAGCGACCATCATGCGAGCGGGAGGAGAGAATTATGCTATCTATCACTCCATTTTGATTCTGCCTCCTTTCTATAATAGAGGCACACCAAAATTACAAGTAACTAATTTTGGAGTGTCTACATGCCGTCAAAATGTACACTTTACACGTACTTGTGAATGGATAATTAATTATAGAAAGTGTTCTCATGCTACGAGAGGAGGGCACGTGCCAAAAGGTCAGCCAAGAAGCGTATTGCATAACACAAGACATGTATACTTAGTCATGCGTAAAGTAGATGTCCATAGGTGGACTGAACATGCCGTGTAAATAAGGAACAGGAATGTAGAAAGGATAACGAACATTGCATGATGATGGCCATTTAGTCAATAGTGATGATGACCATAAAAATCAAGATGGCGATGGTGATCCAGTGACGTGCCGAAGGACTCTTGAGTGGGAACGTGGGTATAGCGAGCAAAATTTGCAGAAAAATTTGACTAATTACCGCCAAGGCACTATAGTTACCAACCAGCCATGATTGCTACCGACGATTCTGCGAAAAAACTGAGAGGGGCAGTAATTTCCCACCTGTTTTCAAAATCCAACATGATTTCACCAGAACCATAGCTATCATTTTCATCATGGTCGCTAACGCCTGCAATACTTCCTACATCCCTGCATCGCCACACCCTTTAAACGATCATGATGAAAATGATGGCAATGATTCTCGTTGATCGTGTAGTATTTTGAAAATAGGTAGCAAACGCTATCGGTCAATCAGCTCACGAATATTATAGACAATTTCAACGAGTGTTTGCAACTCAAAAAAGATAACTTATTGTGATAGTAAGGAGAGTACAGAATTTCTACACTGAGCCCCAACTGCTGGAAAAATCAGTTTGCTAGAAAAATCAGTCAAATGGTCGGGTTTCCTTACTGAATAACAGCTATCTCTATCGACCACCAGGGTACCTTGACAGAACAACTACATCATTAGACAGCAAACTCAGCTACAAATTACCTCAACTCTGAAGGAACCTTAGAGCAGCTCTTTATCTAGTTATCTAACATTCCATCATTTGAGCAAATTATAGAAAGCGGCCACTGTAAAGAGCCTCAAAACACGCCGTCCATTCTGGACAATTTCTTGGCTTTAGCTTCAGAATAAAGCTGAACAAATAAAAAGCTCCAAGATTGAAAATTGTTGAGAACTCGCCAATGTTATGGAAGCAGATAAGTGTTTTCAATTGGATTTATTTAGCAGAATCATATGCTGAACAAACGCCCCCTTTGTATGCAGAGAAAGCGAGAGTAACAAACCGTGAAATATTCATATGTGAGAGGTAAAACGGGGGCAGGGAGAGAGAGAGAAATGGAGAAGGTTTAGGAAATTCCAAATAGAATGCGGAAAATGAGAGAATAATGAGACAAGACCAAAAATATCAGATACGATGGGTGGGATAAGCGGTAAATGGAATAAGAAACAAAAAAGGAAATAAAATTTAAGCCAGGATATTATTATACCAAGAAAGAAATGACTCTTCGTGTGCAATTATGATTCTCATCAAGGGACAATAATCCTGGAGTTTCTAACTTGATGCAGGTGTTGCCACCTAAGAATACTTCCAACCTTGAAAAGGGCACTTCTCTCAGCTTGCCAACAAATTATGGGAAACTAAGTAAAGGAGGAAAAATGGCAAAGCATGATATGGAAATTCGTGCAGATAAGGTCTAGAAAGGAAGGCACCAAATTGATGCTAGAAATCCATAAGTCACCAAGACATCTCAATCCATCATATAAATTTCCGTGAAAGGGAAGAGATTCATCATGATCTCAGAGCTAAGAAAATTTGCAAGTTGCAAGTGATAAAAACAGTACAATACGGTATGGAGTCACTTTCCTTCAGAGGATGCTTATTATGGAATAATCTGAGCGAAGAGATCACAGAGGTATCAACCGTTGCAAGCTATAAATGAAAGAGCAAAGCTTAGATGGGTACAAACTGTTAATCACAAGGTTTGAATGTAACTTTCCCGTTAAGTAATGTAGCTGTAGATAGTTGTCTCTCTTAATTATCTTTGAAAATCTATTTGTATACAGTTCGTATCCATTAGTTCCAATAAATATGTAACACGAACTTCAAATAATAGTTGCAATGGTGATGATAATGACTATACCTTTAACAACCATCAAAGATTGAGAAATTTTTTCTCATCGACTGGATGGAGAGAAACCTGAGAATGCACTATAATATTCATCGAGTTTTTCATGAAATCATCAAAACAGCTTCTTGCCAAACCAAAACGCAAAAATCTTTGAGAAATAACAGCCACGTGTGTTTACTTTTATGACACGATAATATTGGGTTTGTATACCTGCGAAACATCTAAAATCGAAGAGATTTGAACTCTCCAATTGATAATCATAGGCTTAAGATCGTTTCGAACAAGAGCTTAGCACTAACAAACAGCAACATTCGCTATCACTTAAGATGTATCTGCAAAGGTCTTTGCACAGCTTATAGGAATTTGTGGATACGAGGTAGAGGACAATTTGTTGAAAACATCGAAAAGACTTGTGTTATGCTTAAAGAGCTAGAACCTAAAAGATACTGCAATCTTCTGCAACTGAGCGGGGTAATGCAGATAAAAAACATACATACAACGAACACTTATCCTTATCTTTATAAACCATCCAATCTTCCAAGCCTAGGGTGAAGCAGTGTTGCCAACTCAAATCGGTTCATGAACAATTTTTTACACTCCGTTGCATGGTCTCTACAAGCACGAGCTATCCAGTACATCTATAGCATGACCCCCGTGTTCTAGTCAATACAGATCAAATTGTTCACGGATAAGGGAGGTTAAACTCTCGTTATATGAGCATTACCCTTCTTCTTTTTCATCATACATACATGCATACTTATTCACATGTATATAGGAATATATAAATATATATTATATATATATTTATATATATACATGTGTATGCATTCATTTAGCCATAAAATATATATGTTTATAGTATAATATATAGTATGTACTAAGTTTGTATTTTCATATTAATCTCGTAACTCTACCTGTACGTACGAGTGAAAATATGTGTGCACATATATATCTATACATATATAGCAAAAACAAGGGTACAGACAGTAGGTGAAATTACCAGTAGTATGGGTTTGGTTGTTGTCCGCAGCCATGAAGAGAAATAGGTGATAGTACTGTCTCGATGTACAGTACTGGGATAGCGTGAAGGACTTGACAAGGGAACATAGGTCTACCCCTACTTTGTTGACTGTAGCCGATACCCCTATCATGAATGTACAGTGGTAACAGTAAAAAGTGAGCTCGGTTGTAAACAATCGCTGGAGAAAAATTCCTCAATCCTTCAAACATTCCTTGGTAGCTAAGACTACAGTTGCAAAGACTCCTAGACAAACTGTTGTGGGATTCTGAAACTATTTCACGCGGGATTCCTGCGTGAAATATGGTGATATGTCCAATTTGTTCTGTGACAAATCGAGCCATCCTTGGAACGCGGGCGAATAAGTCACAAATAGAGGCAAGGAGATTTCTAATGAAAGAGAAGGGCACTTCGTATAGAATATTCCTGAGCGGAAATTGATCTGCGTATTTCAATCTTAAACTTTGAAGACTAATGCATGTAACTGCAACATACTTTCATAGAAACGGAAATGCTGCCCTAGAAAGTCCAAGAAAGCGTCCAGGAAGGCGAGCTCAAAGAGAGAAGCATTTCCAAATTCAAAGACAGAACGTAATCAAGCTGACTCGCGCATTCAATTCTGCAGGTCCATCTGAAATTTATCATTATTAACCGTGTTCTCTTCTTTTCATCAAAATCTAATATACACAACAAAGAACTTTAGTTGGGTATAAAAGGAAACATCTGACATTCTGACGCATCGTTGGCATTATCGGTGTTTTGTAGTTCGTTCTTAAGTCCAACTTGGTAGCCGATTTTCTAGTATAAGTCGTGCAGACGTAGCAAGATCCAACCATAAGGTTTGAAGAAAAAACAAAACGCGCGAGTTAGGCCTGTTAAACGATACTAAAGTAAGACCGAACAGCGCCCATCAATTCGACACTAATCAAACCTCTGGAAAGCACTTGCTCTTTCAAGTGTGCTCCTTTACGACCAATCAACAGTGCTGTAGGTACCATTAATGCGTACTTTAACGACGCCCGAGAGTCTGCCCGAATCAAGGCTATTGAGCGACTTCAATTCAGACTTAGAATATCCTATTGGTATGTCATTTTCTTTATATAATTCTGTCTTAATTGTTGGAAACAAAACGCCAATACCTAGAATTTCAAACTAACCATAGGGGATCATTTTAAGATGTTCTGTTCGGATACCAAGACAATATATTGATAGAGCATTTATGATTCCTATTCAGCAAAATTTGATTATCGCACTAGAAAATGGGACGAAAGTTCTGCACAACTTTCAAACAATTTTAACAACCATGAACCCAGAGGTCATGAAATTTAAGACTCGCCAGCTAATGGCGGGAAATTCCAAGGGGCTTCATATCACTGTACAACATTGAATACAGTTAGAACTTTAGCCCAAACCGCACAAAACAGAACAAAAATGGGATACAACAATTTCATATTTATGAGGAAATTTTGAGGTTGTATGAAACAAAAAATATGGTAACTAACATGACTGTACGTCATGATATAAGGAAAATCAGAGAGGTAAACGCATGTACTAAGTGATTTATAAGTTTGCGTCACCCAAACGGGAACAAGAAGGCGTATTATGTTAACGGTTCAATGTCAGATATACAGTACGCAAACCTGTGAGGCGAAATCGGTAACATTTGCGCGCAATAGAGCTAACAAAAGTCACAACTTACCACACCAGGCCCTGAGTTAGTTGAAGGTCCATTCCGTGAACAAGTACAGGTAGAAATTATTGATAAATCTCCGCTGAAACGCAAACACGTTCTAACTGCGTACGATCAGAATTCTTTACCGACTCAACTAACCTTTGAGGTTCACATTGAATGCGTTCCGATCGAGTGAATCACGTGATCACCAACACCAATGTCTGTGTCAATCACAGGAGTCCCTAGGACAATCAGGAAGAATCTGATAAGGTATTGAATACGTAATTATATGTCATCCCAACAGAAAACTATTTATTTATCAATGAGAGGTTAACACCAATTTATGTAGTATATTTTGATTCAAAGATGCATGGCCTATTGTTGAGGATCTCATGCTATGGGCTGTGTCAAATTCGTGAAATGACGTCTGGAAAATGTACCAGCATTGACTTGAAAGTCAGGAATGTCGAAAACAAGGAAGCTGAAGATTGTAAATCAGAGACAGGGAGTACCCTTATTACAGGTGACAAAATTACCGTCTTTCAGCACTCTGTGATTAGCCCAATTACAAAACAACAAGGGTATTTCTTACTTCACAAAATGAACGAGGAGTCAATTATGAAGCTAGTACCACACGCAAACAAATCACTCTTCTGAGAGATAATACGCAGGGTTCAATCTGGCTTCATATAAGCTTGGTATTCACCAGGCATAAGCGCAAGGTCACAATATGGATGAGGAAAAACAAGGTCAAAATGGTCCTAATGAGCAAGGGACGTGAGTGGTGATACAAAATATATAGATTCCAACGTTACATTCCAACTGCCAACCATCTTCGCGTGCTAGGATCAGTCGCGCAAATATATCTTAAACATAAACACAGACAGTTGGTGACAATCTTTAGAAGACCAGAAAGGCGGTTTCTTGAAGTGCCACAATTTTATGTAGAATTTAGACTACTTAAATCTTCATCGCAGTTCTGGCTGCCTTCCGCCAGTTTGAATCACATATAACTGTGAACATATTTCTATGGGCAAAGCGTAGCTATTGAAGAAAGTTTGACACCCGGTGCTAATGGTGTGAATTGTGTCTCATTTTGATCAATGTGATATCATCTCGAGCAGGACAGTTTATTCTTGATTTTTTGCCCTGAAACTAAGCTGACGATAGGATAAAAGTAAAAATCGGGACAAAAACCTACCTAAAATTGCTATTCAACTCCTTTTACTATCAAATAGATGTGAGAATTCGAGGAAGAGGAGGAACAGTAGTAATGTGTTTGGTTTATATAAATTCAAATTTAGATAAAGACCAATTGCAATTATTCATATGGCCGCCCAGCAATCAAATGAGCACCCACAGGAGAGTGATGTGACAAAAGCCTGGCCTACCGCTGCTCAGTGAAATACTTGTATTTATAAATTACTGAATATCTCACTACCCTCATCTAACTAAAAAACATCTTTTGGAAAAGTCAGTTCATAGACTTCTGTTCTCCAAAGCAGACACTCGTGACATTTTCGATACATAATATCGATGAGGGGGGATTGGCTGCTTTCGTTTCACGTAGGTTCAAGCAGTAACGGTTCGTGTAACTGGAGTCCGTTTAAAAATCACCACAAGTTTTAAGAGATCGTGCCTTAAACTAATGGCGCATAAGTCATCTGTTTGACAATCATTCTCAATCGGTCTGTTACTCTATGCATGTCAAAATGAAAATTGACCCTCTGCTTTAGTACACTGAATCAATTAAAATAGCTATCCCCACGCACTCGTGTTCATATTCTCTTCTCTTTATTAGAAACATTCCAAAGAAACGCAGTAGATTCAAAGTGATCAGTTGGCACCCTTTTGAAATTGTCTCCCTCGTGGAGCGCTATTTGAAGTACTTCAATGAGCAACCTTCCTCTCTTATTTTTATTTCCTACAGGTTTCGCTATTTTAATTTCGATCTTATTAGCTAAGTTTATAGACGAAACAATACACCAAAAGCTAATTAAATGGCATTTTATGGCACTAGGCAAAAGCGGCGATACTCTTCCCAATATAACACAGACAAGACAACATACCCTGTCAATAAATCCTCCACATGAATTATAGTAGAAACCTACTCAATAACATCAAAAATCCAATTGAAAGACTCGCTCCAACGACACGCGCTTCAAAAGATATACTTCTGCTTTTAAACCTCCTGTAATCCCTTTTCAAGCCCAACATACGTTGCCACATCAGACTAATAGGGGCAACACCTAAGACAGAGAGGTCCAAGGGTACGGACGGGGGGGAGCTCACAAACTACTTGCTTTCGGATGAGTTATTCAAACACAAGAACAAGAGGTTGGTCAACAATTTTGTAAGGAAACTATGCATTTGTTTGCACTGCCAACTGATGCATATTCAAAGTGTTTGCGGCAAAGGACACATTAAAAATCACTCATATGTTGATTAGAAAACTCGCTAGGCAAACTAAGCGACACGAAATATGTCTTGGGAATCAACTGACGGTCAACAAGTACTTGCAAAAGAATCAATATTTGAAATATCGCTTCACCAAAAAGGAAAGGCCACATATGATGACCAGATCAATCACAAATAAGAACAGCAATAATCACTAGAAACACCAGAAAAACCAACTTGGGTGATATTGGTATCGGTCAAATCATTGACATAATCAATCACAATGGAAGTAACATCACTATCAACATCATCATCATCATCATCATCATCATCATCATCATCACAATCATCATCATCACCAACACCACCACCACCACCACCAACACCACCACCACCACCACCACCACCACCACCACCACCACCACCACCACCACCACCACCACCACCACCACCACCACCACCACCACCACCACCACCACCACCACCATCATCATCATCAATATCATCATCATCATCATCATCATCAATATCATCATCACCATCATCATCAATATCATCATCATCATCATCATCATCGATACCACCGCCATCACACACAATCGTGATCATGATCATCTTCATCGTCACTATCAGCAATAGCAACCCAACATTATCAAATATCGCTATTTTATTACCATCATGACTTTCTAGTCATCATCATCATCATCATCAACGCTTCTAGGATCATGATCAAAATCACCCTTGAATTGTTGCCAACATAAACACTGTCAAGTCTCATCAACAATGGCAGTAACCATTTGCTTCGATGGCTTTCTTCAGTTTGATATTTTAGTCTTATTGGCTCAAATCAAATTCTGCAATTTTTCAAAGATTTCTTCGAGGCAAACTCGTCAGGCCTAGAAGTTACACGAATAAACCGAATGAATAGAAGGCATGAACGGAATCGCTATTAGATATAGAATTCATTTCAATAAACTATTTTTTTCTAATGTGAGTAAATTAACGTTTTTTGTTCGAACTAATCACCTAAGGTCGGATAAACTAAACGACTTATTTCAGGATGGTTGCCAAAAATTCCACAGCAATAATATGCAATCACTTGCCTGTGGCAAATGAAGAGCAAGTAAGTTTCTTGCAGTTGAGCCTCTGATGGAACGGACCTATCTTACGGACAGAGAAATCTCAACTTGTTACAGGCCCGTAGCCAAGGGGGGCCTGGAGCCCCCCTGGACTTGTGAAATTTGACTCTGTGCCCCCCTACAGAAATGAATTATATAGATATATATATAATATATATATATATATATATATATATATATATATATATATATATATATATATATATATATATATATATATATATATATATATATATATATATATATATATATATATAAAAACGTCAAGAAGCTCCAACCAACCAAGTAATTTATAAGTATAGATAGAATTCAAGAAATAAAATTACTCCATTTCAAACGTTTCGGCACAAGCCTTCATCAGTAATATCATGGCGCAAAATGTGGCTGGCATGATATTACTGGTGAAGGCTTGTGCCGACACGTTTGAAATGGAGTAATTTTATTTCTTGAATTCTATATATATATATATATATATATATATATATATATATATATATATATATATATATATATATATATATATATATATATATATATATATATATATATATATATATATATATATATATATATATATATCTATATATATATATTTATTGGCTGTGACCCCCTTGCGAATTCAAGCTGGCTACGGGCAACGGGCCTGACTTGTTGAGGAAGTAGGTGCAAGAAACATCCGCCTGGTCTACTAACACGAACTTTTTCAAATATTTCCCTTCTTAATCAATTGCAAATCTCATGTTTGATACATTATTCTAGGTCAAATCAGAAACTGTATTTCTGAAGCCACTAAATGAGCATTCGAAATTTCTTGCGTAAAAGGCATATAACAACAAGCTGCGGACTGACTGAAAAATCACATTAGCTATGAATTCAGACGGTCATAAGGTAATCTGCGATCCTTCACCCCCAGGCTTTGAATCATAAGAGGAGCCAAGTTTTTATGTATTTTAATGAAGATGTCAAAACTGTAAGATCATTCCCTTTCCTATATCAAGTTTCTTGTTTGGTGTGCGCTATACCTAATTCTAGCGTGCAAAGATAATCAATTGATCAACTAGTTTTGTGATCAACTAGTTCTGTGCAATGATAAACAGTAAAAGTCAGCAAAGTTAAAACCACTCAACTCCTTAAAAGTGTATTCACATGACATTTGCAACTAAACTCCCTTTATCAAGGTGTCCATTACCAAATAAATAAAAATCACCAATCAATGTTCAATCAAAACCAATCACCTATCAATGTTCATTCTTTCTTCTTTGAGGCGAAATGGCGCTGCTCGTACCAACAAAAGTAAAAGGTGAAATGCTGTCTAAAGGCCTAACATCCCCCTATTTCAACAAAATTTGCAGTGGGAAACTTTCCTCAAGATTTGATATGCTCAAAGGCATACTCTTGAAATTTGTCTCAAATGATTTTCGAATTCTCTTCAAAGCACTGCGGAATAAAGGAACCAAACCCTTCTAACTTAAGATTACTGTGCCATCCCTGTTAATCGAGGATCAATCCTTTGGACTGTTGCAGTTCTTAACCAGTCATCTGATAACATCACTGCCCACATGCCAAATCAAAAAGGGTCACATTCAACAATCTATCCTCGAATTACAAGGCTGGCATTGGGCATTTGATTTCAATTGGCTCACAGTAAGATCCTATTGATGTATTAAACGCCACAAGAAGCAGATCAAAGACACGATGCTTCTAACGAGGAGAGATGTGTCAGCGTATCCAATAAGAACAAAATTAGAGGTCCTCCATTCACGAGATAATACAGAGAGCAAAGGTGTCTGTTTCGACGGAAACTCCAATAGCGTATAGGATTTCGTTTAGGAAATGTACTTTGCCAATTAACTTTCCCACTCTATCTTGTCTTTAAGTTCAGAAGTAATCGATAGCACTCTATTAAAAGTGAACCAATCAGTTTCCCATTTTCCGAACTGACTAAACGATAGTTGCTCCAGTAGATAGAGTCATCTGCGAGGTGTGAAACAAAGAATTTTTGAGGGAAGGGGTCTAATCCACAAAAAGGATACACCTAAATTTCATTCAGTGGACATAGCTTGGAATAATGCTTGTCAGAGATAAATTCTTCTGATCCGTGCGCCTTTTCCTCAAACTGACGCACATTGACCTGTACGTGGACATTTCCAATGGGACCTTCTTTCAATCAAATTACGCTCGGGAGCAAATTCTCTAACGAGCAGTAAGTACTACAGCTGCTCCCGGTAAGCGAAGCTCCCAATTTTTATTATTCGAACTTACATCTGATCGGACTTCGCCATCTGGAGAAGTCGGTTTATGACAAAGGGGATTCAGAATACTGTAGTGTAGCATGACCCCCTGGCGAGGAAGGGAACTGGCCACCACACCACACCTCATCTCATTTCATTTTCATATAAACTATTTATACAGGTAACCAAGTTTCATAAAAAAATTCTGGCTTCAAGCTGGCTTGTTATGAATGTAAGTAAAAAAGGGAAATTGATTACAAAAGCCAATAATTTATAATAAGTAAAAATAGAAAAGGAAAATAGAGTAAAATGAAAAGGAAAGCTATATAATTCGAGTAGAGTTTCAAACACACTAAGTGTAGGAGCTGAGTTGCCAGCTTTAACCAAGCTATCCTAGAGTATGGTTTCTCCGTAGCAGGGAGATCTCTGATCTGTTTTTGCTTCGAGTAATGATACTTTCGGGTCCCAGTCTTTCGGGAGCGTCTCCTAACAAGCACACCCTACCCAAAAATTTGAGTCGTATACTATTCGAGACTGCTTAGAACCATTTGGTAGATATACAATCACAGACTAGGTGGCCACTGGGTAGGAAATACTAGTGACAGCTAGTCTACTTCCTATTTTTAAATGACTATGAATGACCGCCAACTGACGTGTCTACTTACCAACACATTCAACCGGAATAGTTTTACTATTAAAAGGACTAAATAGAAAACTCGGCTTACCTACCCAGTAAGTAGGGCTATGTGACAAAAAAGCAAGCGATTTCCTCCAATATGTACTCAGTTAATCTTGTTTCTCCGGATTTAGGTTGATTTCTTTCGAGGTTTCATATCCGTTGTATTGGTAGGCATTTCTATTGTGTTGATGACAAATTCTATGTTATTTTATCAATTTATAACAAGAATGCAAGGCGCCTTTCTTATGCAATCAGAAACCATCAACAAATAAGTCTACAACAGAAAGGAGGAAAAATAATTACCTCACGCAGAGATCTATTTACCGCATGAATATGCCTTTAGCTTTTCACGGTTAGTTGAACCATTGACTCTAAGAGATCTAGTCAGGACTTCAGTATCTGTGACCATCTATAGGTCGAACGACCTCTTTCGCTGTTGATTCTCAAATGTATGGTTACAGTTTGGATGAAAAGTCTGAGAGTCCAATTTTTCGGCTTCAACTGAAGTTTGAGATCTTTTTCCAGTTAAGAGCTTTTATCCATATTCCAGTTCAGCAATTAGAATTTGCAATTAGTTTTTTCATGGATATATATACTTTTTATTAGCAATGTTGTAAAACAATCTTACTGAGGGCGTATTGGGCAGGTTAAATAAGTAAAAAATGAAATGAAAGTGAAGAATGAAAATGGCAAGTAATTTTCAAGCATTCCATTAACTATGCTTGATTAAAACTCAGAAATTAAGTCACGCGATCTTATGGACAAGAGACTACAGCAATTCTCCGGCTCTCATGGAGAGACCATGAAAAATCGAAGGATATGAACAAGTGAACAATAGCAACAAGGTCTCGGTCATCAGCTGTACAAACTAAACAGTTCAAATGCAATTTATTAAAAGAGCGGAGCTCTTGCGCAGCAGCACGCAATGCACACAAACCTCTGTTGCAATCAGACCACTAACAAATTAGGCCTCGACTTGTGCTCCTCACAAATATCATCTCGGACGTTTACGAGTAGCATATACCAAGTTCATGTACCCCGCAGTGGTGCTTTGTACGTGTACGCGGCTACGATATGTTGCGAAAGGATGTCTGAAGGTTCAAACGGACAAAAATCCTAGCAACGGTACATATATTGCTATGACACCATATACAATCTCTTTGAATGGTGTAACCTTGGAGGAGCAGATCGAAGATGATTACGACAGTACCCAAATGTTTAGCTTACAAATGCGCAAATGAACTCTGTTAGCCAGTAGCTTGCGCCAAGCGGCAAATGACCCCCGTCCAAGACATACGTAACAGCTCGCCATACAGAATGCTCAAAGCTGGCTAAATACGTTGATCCACGATCAACATTTGAAAACATTGGGTAAATATATGCGATTCTTGTACATGGCGGTATGCACCTATGGAATCTTATTGAAAAGAGTCTCACAGAGCTAAAGTCTTTACCTGACTTTGTTATGAAGAGGTTACGTTAGAAACCGCAAAGAAAGTTGAATTAATCAGCCTATGACTGTTCAGAACTAAGACGACACCACATTGTTTTCTGTAAACAGATAGTCCTATAGGGTGTAGTTGGGCTTTTCTTCTTACTCATGCTACGCGTGGCACACATAATACAAAGGTTACATAATTGAAATTATTGCTCAAATACTCACTATTATGTTCAATTAGTCCTCAACTTTTTCCCTTGTCTTTCAATTCAACAGCGCCTCGTACATTCAGAGAGTGTTACGATAGCTAACGAGTGAAAGCTGGGTAAGAATGTTTCGGAAAACAGGGAGTAAATTTCATAATATATACAAACATATATATATATATATATATATATATATATATATATATATATATATATATATATATATATATATATATATATATATATATATATACATACATATATATTTATTTATATAAGAGAGAGAGAGAGAATCAAGAAAAAATGTCAACTATTATCATAAAACGTCTCGGCACAAGGCCTCATCAGCTAATTGAGGAAGGCTTGTGTCGAAACGTCATAACAGTTCAAATTTCTTCTGGCTAGAGATATTAAGCAAGAGTTAAATATCCCAAACAATGTAAGAGTTCAGGAGTCTGTCGCACCTTTAAAAAAGGAGGTTACCTTTCTTTTGTACCATTGAAAATTCGAAAAATCTCCATAAACATGACTCTCTCTCTCTCCATCTCCGTGTTCTCTGTACATTCTAAGGCTGCAAAATACTTCCACCCTTCAACGAACGGTGTGGCAACCGAGCACTATGATAGGAAAACATAAGTCCTAAATTGGTGACCGAGGTGTGACATGGAAATCCTTCATTCAGTCAATCGTACTTTACTCTATAACTCCTGAATCATTGACAACACATCTAATATCAATTTCAAGCACAGCACTCGATCCACTGCAGTTCCTCAACAAAGTTCTCACCCAACTTGCCACACTCGGCTCACCACATTACCGATTCAACCCCATAGACGAACATCTAGATAAGAAAACTTGACCTCCTAAACTCCTATACAAAAGAGTAGTTAAATCGTACGCAGAATATTCAGAGCATGGTCATAGAATAAATTAGGTAGAGCGTAGACTGCAAACCCTAGGTGTATTGAAAAGGACCACCTGGCTGTGTCTAGGAGGTGACAAAGTAAGGCCGAAGTAATGCGAAATTCCTATAGAGTTCTTCTCTATAATCTACCACTTTCCATCTACTTCGTGTAATTCTTAAGGAACTATTGAATATCAAATGCCAGACAACACTTAATATTACATCTGAATAGCCCACAACGCCAAAGGAGATTTGCCTTATGCGCCCGATTACTCAGACTGCCCTATGTGCGCCCGACCAGCTAGACCAACCAGCCAGGCCACCACTGTGCATTTATGAAAGCTTGTTCCATCCAGCACGCTAGGTTGTCCAAGAAAATCCACTGGAAATATCCAATCTCTCTCTCTATCATATCATATGTTTTTCTGTAATTACACTGGCTGCTGTAATGAAGAGATCATCTGTACTCATCCCGGCCTGGTTTGTAAGCAACGGTTGTTATTAAACGTCGTCTCGTGTAAAAATAGCGCGCAAAATGAGCAATCATGTCTTCCTCATCCAGCTAGTCTTCTTATACGGAAAGATTGGACATAAATAGATAACATATTGTAACATATTGTTTTTCTTTAACATGCCACCGGCCATATCTGTCCTCGTTCTGGAGTCTATAATCATTGGCTCAAAACAAAGGAATCTTCTCCGAACTAAGTAGGGCACTAGCAATATTTTAATAGCCTCTTATCCAATTCTCTCCTTTCCCAGGTCCGCGTGTCAAGGAAAAACGAACAAACAACCAGTTTACCTTGGATTAAGTTCCTACTTCTTTGGCAAACTAGGTCTATTTTGACTTCGAGGTCTCTTCTGGCTTTGCTTCTTAGTAAATGGATCAAATAAATGAGAATTTGATGCTTATTTCAACGTGCTAGCATTTAAAATATAATATAAAAATCTGAAACAAAGGCTGCCACGGATTCAGTTATTGCATCATCGTTGCATCATGATCACGTCATTTGTTCTCTTTTAATCAATACAAAACTATACCTTCTTTCATTCATTCATTCATTCATTCATTCATTCATTCATTCATTCATTCATTCATTCATTCATTCATTCATTCAGTCAGTCAGTCATTCATTCTTCAGCGTAATTTATTTATTAAAGTTTACCAGGGATTTTTCATAAGGACAATTTTGAGTTGCAAAGTATTCTCGCGTCTTACTATATCGAGGAGCAATTCTTGATTCTTACAAGTATAAACAACATGCACATGACGAGCAGGCACTGAAATTGTGCATGGTTTTTTGCCATGCTTGTTGGAAATAAAAATGTATATATAACACTATTTTAATTTGAAGTGAATCTTTCTAGATAGATGCATAATGTAATATGTACGGAAGTAATATGTATAGATTTCTCTCTAGGACCGCACAAACACATTTTTCCAAAATAACTCTGTCACCATTGGTGAACGTACTCTTTCTCATATAAAATGTTAAACCCAAGTTTTGATGACTTAATACAGGGAAAAAGAAAAAAGTTGAAAATACAGTATTATCTTCTACTGCCGTCAAAAACATAGCTTCGCAGTACTCTTCGTACTGGGCTTCTTAACTAGTGTGTGAAATTCGTTCTGGGTGCAAGATTGATAGAAACACTATTAACACTAAGGCTGATCCTTTATTTCTCAAATTATTTCATAATTTAAAGTGGTGCTCGAGCGTGCTCATCCGTTGACGTAACTGTAATCGCCGTAAGGTCTATACGGACAGCTCGAACATTTTTGCAACCTTTCTGTGCATAACAGTATGACCCAGGATATGCAAAGCCTCTCTTTCTCTCGAGTACAAATTACAAACTGGGCAGATTATCCAGAATATATTGAGGTATTTATGAGTCCTATGGAGAAACAGTATTAAGCGAGAGAAGTCTTTTCTTCAGCTTGTATAACCGTGGAATTTCAATGTAATGGTGATTACGATTATAAACGGTATGCGGCCTCAATTAAATAAGAGTCATCAATTAAAATGCATTTCTAATCACACTGTAGGGTGGATTAAAGCTGCGACGGCAGCATAAACAGCAGAGAAAAAAGGGTAGAAATGAAAGCTATTGAAAAATACGTCAACGATTTCTTTACTCGGGGAAGATCCTTCTTCCATTTTTTGTACAAGACAGGAACGTCTAATTCAGAGACCAGGAAATGCCATAACAGTGAAATATGTTCAAAAAAAATCCTACCCGATTTCCAAGCTAAATCGCTGCAGATAGTGCAGATTCTGAATACACTGGGCACAGAGGTGCTAGTTTAGTGTGTGAATAACATCATATACCATGGGTAAGTAGCCGAGAAGTGTTGGAGCCACCGTGGAACTGTGGAGATATATCCCCCAGTTTTCTCCATGATCAGTTTTGCAAGTCGTCTGAATTCAAGGAGAAAAGGTCAGAGGAAGTGGGAGATCTATAGCAAGGGATAATTCCTTCGTATTTCACATCATTGCTGATGGTCACCAATTAGTAGGGTCTGCTGGGGTAAAATGGGTAACCCGGGGTAAAGTGGGTAAGTGAATATTTGCATCATTAATATTGACTAATGACCATGAAAGAGCAAAGTGCCATCTTTTTTAACTTGGTACAATACCTCTCTATACGAAATCGCATAAATTAACCATGGAAGAGAGACAACAAGTCATTGATTTGCAAAATAGTCACTTACCCATATAACACCGGGTTACCCACTGTACCCCAACAGACCCTATACGGGTGTAAAGTGAGATCGAACGTGATTGGTGGATTTCCTGGTCCTTAGATACGTGGTAGCAACCGGCTTTCTCTGGAGAAGACTACTATGGTCTTGCACTTTACAAGATAAGGGTAGAGTGTTTCTACCCTGATATTTCGTCAAATTGTTTAGCCTGTCTATTTATTCTTCCTTGGAAGCTCTATATTTCAATAGTTTTTATTTATTTATTTATTTATTTTTGCTCTGAATAACTTAGGCTGACTGAGTTAGGCCATCTCCATAAACAGATCATTCTGTAACCGTTCCAGTATTATTTCATTTCTAATACATTCATTCAGGCATTCATTTCGTGCATGTTCATTACTTTTTCTTCTGCAGCAACTTACCGTTATCATTCTCCAACAATAATACTATAATAAAATTAAGCGAACGTTTCCATTCCGTCACAACATCTTGCCCTTTGTTCCAGGCAATTTACATACCATCTTACCATCAACACCTTGCCATATACATCCTAGCCCTTCCTCTTTAGAGCAGTATTGTTTACTTCATCCTTTCTAGGTAGGCCGGATATAAAAGTATATTTTTTACCAACAGTTATAAACTAGTTAGGTAGTATGAATTCCGACAGAGGAAAGGCATAACACAAGCTACAAACGTCTCAAAGACTTAAAACAGTCGTACTACTGAACAATCAGTCAGTTGTGTGGATCGCACATGTAGTCTAGTCTCAATTTCGTAAACAAAATACGAAGGTGGTACTCATTTCCCACACATGAAACAGATGCTCCAGATCAGAAGTATGAAGGAAAACGACTTATCAAGTGAGCGAGTGAATTGAATATAGGGGTACTTAATCCAGTGTAGTGTTGGATTTCGTAATCGGTTGAGTTTTTGTATGAAAACATAGCTTTCTCAAATGTTCTGATTTTCAGATACGCTTGTTCAAGTTCTACTGCTACTTTGTTGAAATGATTGTTGTTTAAACTTAGTTATTTGATGTTCCCCCTTCCCTATCTGGAGAGTCAAAACTTTCCATGTTGGTGGTTCATTCTTTATTGCTCTCCAGGAATATGGGAAAAGGGGTTTAGCGGATCAAAGGCCTCTAGCTGGAAACAGTGTTGATCCTCTTTTGTATACGTTCATCGATCACACTTCCATGACGATTTGGGATAGGTATCGACCCGCTCTTTACTCTTTCTCTGCATGTCTCCAGGGGCATCACTCTTACCACAGACAACTGATCTGACGAGCAATACCTACTATACACGTAAGATGTGGAAGTTGGATTAAATCCCTCCCTGAGTACTCTCACTATCCACGACCGCTTCGTATGGTGTTCAGATGGATATTGGAAAATGACTCGGTAGATGTAGCTAAGTGATAAATTGCAACCAAACACAGAACACGTTTTCGACATTTTGTAACGACAATAAACAAGTTCCCAAAGTTGCTGTGATTTATATTCAAGGGCATGATACCCCGTAGGCCTACGCTACACAAATCGTGGAATCAACGTTCGTAGGCATTAAAAATAAGGAAAATACAAGTCTAAATACCAAAAGGTGACGTCAAAACGACTATCAAAACAGATAAAATCAAATGCTGGCTCTGAGTTCACAAAATAGCTTGATAAAAGCAATCTTCCATAGACTCATGAAACGGAACCTCCACATACACAACACATCGCTGTTGAATGTAGGTCGGTTGCTACCACGTAACTAAGGACCGAGCTATTCGACCAATCACGTTCGATCTCACTTTACAGCCGTATACTATTTTACTATACGCTTTACTAATGGATGTGCTAATGGATGTGGTCCGCCCCTGTAGTCGAGTAGCTACAGCGTTCGGCTATCGTACGAAAGGTCGATGGCTCCTGGCACGGCTCGGGCCATACTGCAGATACTCGTTCATTGTCAATCCAGCTGCAAGAGGGTGGCTGGTGCAACACTGGTGGAAAAATAAAATGAGGAGAGGGAGTTGCCAATACATCCTGCGAAGCACAGTCCAAGATAAGCCCCCCCCTAAAATGTGGGCCTCTCCCTAGTAACCACGCGGTAGCTTTCAACAAATACGAACCAGATGCTATTCATACGAACGAATCAAATATATACGAATATACGAATATACGAACGATATACGAACGAAGAACGAATATACGAACCGGTAACAGGGCAGTTTGAAAATCAAATATATTAAAATTTGAAACTTACCCTGTATAAAGAAATTGTAAATGAAATGAAATGAAATGAAATGAAATTCATAACTAGAAACAAACTTTACATGACATGGAATGGGGGTAAGGGTGTCTAAAGTAGCACATTTCTAAGCAGCTAAACGGTACACGAAAAGCAGCAGGAAAAGAAAATGAAAAAAAAACTGAATAGCCACTGACAGTGAAATGGAAGCCACATCTGAAACTAGGCACAAAAGTAAAGAGTTTTCTCTCTACGTAACCGAGAATGAAATTTCTTAGTTTGTTGCGCTGGGAAAGACACTGCAGCCTACAGGAAAGCCAGCAGCAAAGAGAGAGGATGTTGGAATTGAAAGGAGACAAGCTGTAGGAGTTTGGGACTGAAGAGGAAGGCAAGACAAAGCATAGATTATAAGTTCTTGGAATGAAGGATGATTTGTGGGATAGAATTCGTGCGTAAGGTAGTGAGGTCTTCAATCGGCACGAAGCGGACAGAGCTTCTGATGGTTATGACGCGTTTTAGGGGACTGAGTCACAATATTCCTAATTTCCTAGGGGTAATGTTCGAGGAAGAATCAAGGCTGAATTTATGCAGTGTGTCGTGAAAAACAAAGCAAACTCAGGCGGTTGCAAAAATGATATGATGAACTTTTGCAGTCTCGTTCCTTTTGCCAAATGCTTATGGTGACGTAAATAAGTGCTGATCGAATCATTTCAGATATGCAGAAATGTTAAGACATTTACTATCAAATAACACAGCTATTCAAAGACAGGGGGATATTAATACTGCACCTGAGTAACTGCTCACCAGAGGAATTTACAAAGTATGATAAATTCCAAATCCTACAACCATAAGAATTTACAACCAAACCCATAGAAGACCAGCTCCTAAGAAATAGGTATTGGCTGAGGGAGGCGAATACCAAGATATATTTCCAAGCACATTATAAAAAACAGCATTTGCCTCAATCCCCTGCCTCCCCCTTCCTCAGGAGCACAAATAAAGAAAAAACGAGCAGACAATGATCCCACTGATACCCTTTCTGACAATACTGATAGCGATCAGATGTTAATAAGATTCACAAAGAAAATTGTTTATCTAAAGAACACACCTAACCCGAAAACGTCAATGTTAGGTGTACGAAAGCCACAATTTTCAATGAGATTACAAGGCAAAAAGTGAGATGAGCAGTGGTTTGAAACTCCCAGGAATTAAAGACGCTGAATTCCTCAAGTTGAATAAGTGAGGTAGGAATCGGCTGAGAAAAAAGATAAGGCAAACCATCTCCCTAACCGTTATCGTCACCAAGGGTGTATCGAGACGTAAGTTGGCGCATAGTTCAAATGCCTTGTTTGTGAAGTACAAAGAATGCCGAGCAGTTCATTAAGACATCGGGAATACAGGATGAAGCTGTCTCAAATAAAGAATATTTACAAACAATTCTAAGCAAGAACGATCCTATTGCAAATGCAAGGAGAATCATCCATTTAAGGGAACACTGCTGCCCCATCGATATCACAACTCTTTCTCCATTCCATCGCGCGAGATTCATGGCAGAAAATACTGATCTGTTAAGATATTATTCTAAGCAATATGCAATGCCAAAGGGGCAGCAAGTCCCATTTTGCATTAAAAAGCAAAAGTTAAAGACAAATGGTCAAACCATTGTTTAACAGTTCACCACTCAATACTATTGGACCAGTCGGCTACGAGCTACAAGATTATGAAAAAGATCTGCCTTGAACCTCTTTGGAATAACCAAAAAAAATAAGACATGAGTATTCAAGGTATAGAGCAAGGCAATGCATAGGTATTCAAGTTCTGAGCTACAATTCTGAATACTCAAAGAAAAGCTTTCAATACTCGAGTCATAGAGCTTGCAATGAGATCCCAAACTTCTATCAGGGATCTCTCTAACCTACAATAATTTAAAAATACCTCAAAGTACATATGAGGAGTTGAGGGAATGAATAACGATTTCCTGGAAGATCAGCCTAATCTCTAGTTAACTTTTTGGCTACTTTAGCTGTTATCTGAAGATGTTTTCCAATTTCACTTGCATATTTTGTTATAACCTTGCTGAAGGGATCGTTCGTGCGTGTATAAACAACGTTATACTAATAGTAATAATTAGTATTATTTTCTAGCTGGGTCCTAACCTCAGAGAGCCCATCTACAACAGTAAGGGGCGATAAACAACTTCACTGGTTTAAACAACAATATTATAAATGAAAAGTGAAAGTGCGAGAAAATAACCGACCCGAGCGGGATTCGAACTCGCGACACCTGACTTTGTACGTCGGTGCTCTACCAACTGAGCTATCGGGCCACGCTTCCAAATCGTTGCTCAAGGGTAGGTCATTTGCTCGCACCCCCCCTCTCTTAACCAATTTGCACAGGGGAGCCATCGCAGCTCCATCGCAATGTGCACTGGACCTGCTGTTGAGAGAGGACTGCTCACACCAGGGGGGCCATCGCAGCCCCATCGACTGGATAGAGTTTCAAAACAATATTATAGCACCATAATACTGCTGAGCTATTGCCTACAGTTGTGCCCATGCCTCTGAGCGAAAGTCAGATCAGGGGTAGAAAATTTTGTCTGTAACCTCCCCGAAACAAAATCTCTGACCTGTGGCATTCCTGCAAGTTTCCGAAGGTGAAAAATCCATCGGGACACTAAACAGTTGTTTCAAGCCTTAAAGATACTGGAAAACTACACTTGACACTCCAAACCACGCATTCATTTGGGAGAGACCTATTCATGTACATCGAGAGTGCTTGGCCAAAAACAAGAGAAGCGTATAACATCGCCTCTCCTTCTTTGCGACATCTATAACACAAATCACAGCAGTGCTGGTGCCATATTTCTTAAACTCAGTCGAGGCTAATCAACCTCTCTGGTTGAATGGGTTGCAATCCACATTCGCAAAAGGAAAATAGGCTCGCAATTCGTTAGCTTCCTAAGGAATGTTTTGTCCTTTACTCAGCAAGATGAGTGATAAGTGCTTCGAGTAGAATTAGATAAGCTGCAGAACACTATACAAACATTACAAAAGATTTAAAATCGCAAGTTAGGTCTTATAAACACAGTCTGTCTATATGAATAATTCAAAATATACACAGTCAGCAGTATACACAGCCGTACGTTTTTACCATCTATTAAAAACCCGATAACAGTGCACCAAAGAAAAGTCTAAGAATAAATTTGTGAACTTGTTTAACCAGGTTGACCTTCCACGCCCACTAGATACGCCTCTATTTGAATAGTAATTACTTTCACAAATGTTAATTGTTGCAACCGATCACAAATTGGCTTATGAAAGTTACCGTACACGGAAGATAGAATTCTAAACACGATGCCTTGGTCAAGCTGTCTTCGATACTGTAGGAAGATAATCGACATCCTTTAGGAAGAGAAGTTGTTGTACGCTTTTGGTGAAATTTTGATATCTACACTTCTCCCTTGCCTCCTCTCCGCATCGAGGCTCGCTGTGCAGAGCACAGCTAAGTACGCACTGACTAGAGATATCTTCCTATTGGCTATTCCAACCAGCTTCCCTGTATGTCGGTTTTCCCAGCCACGTAGTTACGCTTGCGTCATAGCTCCGTGTCGCGGCTGCTGTGCGCTTATGACTAACATAGGAAATCATATTATATGTCTGTGAATATACATATAATAAGTTGCGTCAAAGTTATGAATTGCGTAGATATTATTCCATTTACTATTGGTTCCTAATTTAAGAAACTCCGCTTTGTAATGAATGAATAAGTGAGCGTTATCGTGTATCAGTAGGCAAAACTATTTGATGCATGAAAGCTGCGCAGCATAAATGGATTATTTTTCTTGAGCATCTTCGTTCTGAGCAATACACCGTAGACCCGACGAAGGAGAGACATACGAAAGTTTTGAACACTGTAAGGAGATGGATGCTGTGCCACAAGGATCCGTTCTGATCAATACCTAAATTAGTTTAAAAACTGGGAAATATCAAGCCATGGGTGGATAGCATGCAATAGACCATTATGTTATAAGTTGATGTAGTGTTGTGGCGTATCCTAATGCTCATTGATATGGGCGAGTAGCCGATTGGTTGGAGCGCTTGACTGCAGTGCGGGAAAATGAATGATTCAAGGCGAACACCCGTGCCATGGTTGGGGTGTTCACCTGCAGTCCAGCTAGCAGCAAATGGGTATCTGGTGGCAACACTGGGTGAGTGGCCAAGCGGTTCAGTTGGCTTCCGTTAGCTAGCTGAAGTTAAGCTTGGCTGTGCTAGGTCAGCAACTGGATGGGTGACTATCCAGACATACGACCAAAGCAACTCACTCCGCCGTCCTTCGGAAGGGACATAAAACTAGGGGTCCCATGCCTAGATGCGGCATGCACAATAGGCCTAAATTAACTGAAAACGCTAGGTATAACAGCGTACTCAAAATAAAGTAAACAGCAACAACAATAATAACAACTAGGGAAGTTGAACGCGACTAGAAGAGGAACTGGCGACCCTACATCACTGTGCCGACGGCTAGGATAAGTGTCTCCTCTAACAGGTACTCCCTAACGTACCCGCCGTACATGAGACTAACCTTTCCCTTTAGTGTGCATTGCGAATCGACACTGATAATATGTGGGGTCATCATAAACTGACGTCATGTACAAAAGTGTGGAACAGTTTGGAATTATAATAGGGGCTGTTTGTAGCAATACTTGGAAACCGCAGTGTTGCTAGAAAACGTAGAACCGAAGTGATGAAGAAGGAAGGCAAGTGTCGATAGCGATATTTTAATGTCATATAATAATGCAGTAATTGGGTAATCCAGATAGGATAACTTCGGTAATAATGGAAGTTTCGGACGATATAAGGCGTTATCAAAAGCTGACGTAAAGCACTTGGAGAACCTTTTGTCCTCATATAAATCGATAAAGAATCTACAAAATTGTGGAACTGAGGGAGTACTTGCGGTCAGAGACTTCGCTGTCTGTCATTTTCGGGGTGCTACCACTATTACGCTTGGGTGGGCACAAGTGACTATGCTATGCTTAATGGTCTAACACCAAAGAAATGATCGACTTTGACACGGCAAAAACGGTGCAAAATCCTTAGACAATTCAGCACCCGTCTACATGGCACAGATGTTTAAACGCTTATCAGATACAAGTGTAAAGCAGCTAAAAAGAACAAAACCGGCCTCAATGTTTCGAAACTACGATCATACATGTATAGGTTGTTTTCTAGTATTTTTACAGAGCGGTTTTATAAAGCAGTTAGACATTCAACAGAAACTTGTACACTGATGTTTTTCATAATAAATAAAACTAAATGCGCATGACAATGGTGCCAGTTAACTCTCTGATTAGGGTGTTGAATGCGGGTTACATCAAGCTCTATGACAGTGGTGAATAAAGCGAAAATGCAGCGGAATAAGGGTATCATAGATACAATTATAATAATCGACATATCAATATTTACATTAAGAATCCTGCTACTAAGTCTACAGCTGCACATGTCGCCTTTCCAGGTGCAGATTTAGATCTGTCAGTGTCACATTGGCATCAAAAGGGGTAGAGTTTGGGAGGAAATCTCCTAGAAAAATAGACATATCGAGCAGTTTGCAACTGCAACTGGTCAATGTATTTGCTCAGCCCATTTGGTATCACGAGCGGGAGCGGAAATACAATTAAAGCGTCAGAGTAATCTTTGAGCTAGTAAATATAAATGCGGGCAGAGATCATTGTCGATGAGTAACATACCAGTATCAGTTAATCCAGGTCGCGAAACTTTACGTTTCTGTGTCATCCATGATAATTCCATAATACAAATGTGATTTCAGTTTCGCAAAAACATGTTTATTAAGCTTAAAATCGTCCAGCTGTTGTATGGCAAAGTTGCCATTCTAACTTCAATTACCATGTCTCCTTCGGCAGTCATTGAGTCAATTGACAGCCATGGTCAATTCCACTCTGATCTACTTTCCACTTCCACGCAACGAAGGGTAGCCCTAATTGGGGTTGAATCGCCCGGCTACTTAGTAATAAAATCCTTTACAGGCGATCGCCAGTTTATTAGCGACTTGTTGTTGGCGAGCTTTGTCATTCGTTGTGATCTGGCCCTCGTTAATCAACTTAAGGCACGTAAACCATTTAACCGATTGCTGCTTGGTGTAGGGTTAAAGGAAAGGGCGTTACGTCACTAATTGGTAAACAACCCAATGCATCTTTCGGATACTTCATGACAATCTGCTAAAGTAGAGACGCTGCTGCACTAAAAGGTACCTGATCAGACTAGAATGGTACAAATTAGATCAAGTTATCACACGAGCTATGCATTAGAGTGCCAAATCTGCGTACAAAAGACAGTTCCTTTCAGAATAAGTCAATTCAAATGATGCTTGCTGTTCAGAATAGGTTTTGAAATTCTCAAAGTGGGTATTATGACTCAAGAGTACAATCGCTGTATTGTTGAATATGAACTAGAAATATCGCTGTATTGTTGAATATGAACTAGAAATATTCCAAATTACATTTGAATTATTTTTAACAATCATTTCAAATGTACAAGAAGTTGTGTAACAAATTTCCACTGAGGCCATTCACATTGGACCGCAAATACTGTACCAGGAGCGACATTTTTATCGCGATTCTATGAGTCAGTTATATCAGATTTTACTGAGTACTTCTAGCCGGTCCTTTGTCTTCCTCGCTTTCATTCACTACCAGGACGGAATGTTTTGAAAAGAGGCTTCTTTATTCAGCTCTGAAGATATGGAATGACACTTCTGCGGTAATTCGTGAGGTACCGACAGTAGATAGTTTCAAAAAACAACCTAAAACGTGTGTAAAGTGCTAGACTCATAGTTAAAACATGAATTCCTGGCAGACCAGCATTGCTTGGCAGTATGAGTAAGTCTTTATTCCAAATAGATTTTTTGTTTTAACATCGTATTGTATTTTAGCAGTCAAGCTGAAGGTTGCATTTCGTGCATAAAAAATGTGATAAAAATAATAATAATAATAATGACATAACTCTGATATACTTAAAGTAATGATATATCTGCTATAAATATCGTAAAACTATTTTGCGCACGAATCCACGGAAGAACAGTACTGGTTTTTAGATCTGTTTATTTAACTTATTCATTATATTCATAATTAGGCCCCTTATTTGTAATTAGGATTTCTGTATTTTTACCGAATGGATGTCGTGATTAAATAATGAATAATAAATAAGTAAATAAACATATAGTAATAACCATGGTTCCGGGTAATGTACAGCTTGTGCTATTGGTCGTGTATTTGTAGCAATATGCTCCAGCCTATCTGAAAATCTCACGCGGCCTGTCAATGCCACGTTGGCACTACTAGCTTTATGAGAAAAAATAAAGAAGAATCTGTGATCACAGTAACCACCATAATAATCATAATCATCATGATTATTGATATCATTGTTACTAATAGTACAGGTTAGTCCCATGTAAGATTCCGTACGTTGGTGAGTGCCTGTCAGAGAGGACATTCATCCTGAGCCGATGGCATAGTGAGGTAGGGTAGGCAGTTCCTTTCCTAGCCGCCTTTAACTTCCGCGGTGTTGCCGCCAGGTACCCATTTGCTGCTGAATGGACAGTGAGCGAGCATCCCAACTTTGGTCCGAGAGTCCGGCTCGAATCAAAGACCTCCCGCTCAGTAGTCAAGCGTCCTAACCACTTGGCCACTGCGGCTCCGAAAAACCACGGCGTAGCTAGAAGATGTGCAACTAGAAGAGTATAAAGGTGCAAACGCGTGGAACCATTTGGGTCCCCTTTGAAAAAGTGTCCCCTCTTCTAAAGCTTTAACAAAGGCGTAACAGGATGCATGAAATAATGTGCTTCTTTCTCCGACATTTTACCCTTTTACTGTGCTTTTACTGTCTTCAATTATTCTGCTTTCTACACTATTGGTTTTGTTAATAATTATTTGTTGGAAAGATACCCCCTGATCTTGGGTCACGTGGTCAACATCATGTGAGCAGTTCATGCAGTGTAAGTAGTGTCGTAATAAGTAGAGTTGATATACCAGTTTCAGTTTAGTATGTGTTAGCTTTCGGAGTGTTAGTGTATAATCTTGTTATGTTATGTTATGTTCAATAAAGATAAAAATCAAGAAATGCGGAGTTTTCAATAGTCTCTCTCTCTAGCCCATAATTACAACATTATTAACATACATTATAATTTATGTATTCTGTAAGAAAGGAATACTTTTTATCTTGCTTCAGCTTTTTTGTGTTTATTTAGAAACTGGGTGCATTGTAAACTAATTTAAACTGAATGTTTTTACCCTGTATAAATATTAAAAAATGAAATGAAATGAAATGGAAGAGAAGCAGGGCTAGAAGCAGGAGATCAAGCGAAATGGTCAATGTCTCCAAAAACTATGCTAACGCTCATGCTGGTAAAAGAAGGAGATCTGAGTGAAACAGCTCAAAATATTCCAGCAGGAAATTTCTTATTATGCAAAGTACCGTATGAAATACCCCGATTGGAAACAAAGTAATTTAAGTTCTATTGCAAGAGACGTATGTGACAAGTGATGTATGCAACAACTGACACATACGACAACTTACGTATGCGACAACTGATGTATGCGATAATTGACGTATGCGACAACTGATGTATGCGAGAAATGATGTATACGACAAATGACGTATGCAACAACTGACGTATGCAAGAACTGACGTATGCGACAACAGATATATGCAGCAACTGACGTATGCGACAGCTGATGTATGCGACAACTGGCGTATGTGCCATGAGACGGATAAAACACCAATGGACGTGTAGAGAGATGGTGGAAAGATAATGGTATAAATAGCGAACTTTTAGCGAACTGTTAGCGTACTATCGTATTTGGAAGCCACCAAAGCTCCATACAGTTTAAAATTGACGATTCTGAATAGATGGCCACGGTTTGGTAAAACTAAGCAGATTTAAAGCGTATTACTCCAACAATAGTGCAATTTTCCATCACAAACTTAAGGAATTCTAATCATATAACTTTAACAAATGTGAGTTCTGTGAATAATTTTATAAGGAAATAGGCTTCGCTTTGGCTAAAAGGAAAGCAGCTTAATGCAATTCACTCCAAATTATCGATAAAAATCTCTAGGCAGATTTACGAGCACGTCAGTCAAATGCATTCACTATATCTGTTGCGATAAACCAAACGTTTATCTGAGATCGTCGCTATGCTATGTTTGACCTATTCATTGTATCTAAAGAAACGTGGTCGCAGTCACACTTTAAATATCCAAAGAACGCCATCAGTGAAACTGTACAGCAACAGGTCTGTGACGTGTAATCAGTTGAGCGGTAATAAATCAATCTTTAGGAGCTCCATGTGATGGGAAAAGTAACGATAATCAACGGGGCCAAAGCGTGGTTGCCATGAACGGTAAACTAGTGACATCCATAATTAGTGAAAGAATTGGCAGAACAAGGTATTGGCACAGGTCCCAACAAGTACGGGTGGGAACGTAGATGAGAGAATTGGCTACCAAGTGACAGAATAGAATGTGAAAACACAAAACAAAAGTTACAGAAAAATGCAAAACAAATTACCAATATTGTAAAATACACAATAAAACTCATGAAGCAAATTCAACTACATAACTGCCACAATTATCTAGAGGTAGAGCGGTCGTTTTGTGTGCACGAAGCCATGGGTTAGAGACCCAAAGCGAGCCATACCAAATACTTTAGAAATGGTACGTACTGTCTCCCAGCCTAGCACGCAACACTGAAGGAAGGGATGAGATAGGAGTTAAGCACATGGAACTAACAGTGTACTAGTCATCTGTTGTGGCCACAGCCGTGTATGCACAGACGTGTGGCCAATGACTAAACAAACGGAGATGGGTAGGGCCGTACGCACCTCTGCCACCAGAAAGGTGTTTTGAGTGCTGACATTGAGATATTGAATTTTAAACATTGCGTAGTAAGTACAAGGAAGGTAAGTCGAGTGGTCAAAGACCTCAAATGCTTACTGCAAATCTAGTTACACACATCGTCTGAATATAGCAATACATTTGGAAAGTGGGCTTGAGGCTGTAAAGTTGATACAATAAGTAGAGTATTTTGGCTGCACAGCATTTAACTTGAGGACTGGAAGAAACTAAGAAATGCAAAGGAGACAGAGCTCCTCTTGTTGGACGCACCGGCTAGACATGATCGTCTTCTATACTAACAAGGTTGAAGAGCTAGGATGAATACGATGAACTCATACTCAAAATTCCATAAAACAGTGCCACCAGCTGATGGCCTAACATTCCTTTCTGATTTGACACAGGAGGCATCGCAAAAGTAGATCTAACAACATGGTGAGATGAAAATCGCAAGATTAAAGAGGAAGTGTATTCATTGGAATTTTCAGTGGTAGTCGTAATCTTGTAAGATCTTAATTTGTTAATGTTGCAAAGTTCTAATCCTGAAAAAAGTTTACACAATCACAGAGCCGATTGGCAATTGCTGCAAATTTGAAAACTGAAATATCCTAATGCATTGAAATCGGATCTTGATTAGGACTTATAAAGATTAAATCAAAGTGCAAATGTCTATAATTCAATAAGAACAGTTTATAAACAAAAGAGATCTATAAAATAATTAGAATGCCGAGAGAAAGAGAAGACGACTTGGTAACTACACCATGAGAGGTAAAAGCATGGAGAGCAGGTCACGTGATACTAGTGACCAATTAAAATGCAGATCAAAATTTCTGAGGTGTAGCTACTGTAACGTATATGAAAATGATACAGTCAAGCCAGGTGCCTCTTTAAACCAAACATATCAAATATGGCGGGAACTACGTTTTCTCCTTCTCTATAATGATTGGCATAGTTATTCACGATAGCATTGTTCGGCGAGAAGAAAAATACCAAAGTTAATGGGCACGTAAATGAAAGGTCACACTGGTAACGATAAGAAGATCACGTGGTTTTGGCCACCGTGAGAAACGACCATGGCGGATGAAGAGAGCTTTCTTTCCCGATTAAATCATGAAGATTGTCTCAGTGCCTCGTGTAGAGAATGGTACGAAAATAAATCACGGCGTAATTGGTACAGGGCTGTTTATCCTCAAAATCAAAACAATACAATTTTGGATGAATCCGTATCAGGAACCAAACGTAAACATTGTTTTGTTTTGGCAATCACCCGAAGATAAGGATAAAAATGCTGTTTGCATAATAAGCTGCATATCTTTAAGAATGCAAAGATTAGGACAAATTGTACAAGGAAATGTGAACCTTGCGCTTAGTCTTAGCTCTCTCCAACGATTGAAATCCAGCCAATCTTGTGAAGGTGAGGGGTGTCCGTATATAATTGTGCCAGTAGCTCAACAAAGAACCAAAATGGCAGAAGGGAAACCTGTATGGATTTTATGGAGCGGTTGGTGTACCTAAGCAAATCTTGGAGCAATACCTTGAGCCGTGTTCTGACTTAAATATCAAGCGGCTTCTAAATTGCTTAGAATAGGTTTCTGTCCCGGAGGAGGAAGTGTGATTGGATTTGAATAAAAAACATTAGCCATAAATGATCAGGAACTAAAACAAAGAAATAGAACGCAACTGAAATTACAGACAAGTGCGGCACAATACAATGCGTGTTACACTTGATGGACGTCTTGTTGTTTTACAGTTATCATACTAATAGAGAGATGCCTCAAAGGAAATGTATCAAAGAAATACAAGGAGGAAATTGAGAACATTGCTAATATGATCATGCAATCGCAGCATGGTGATTCGGTGTATAGTGAGAGAATTATACCAGTTTCAAATGACTGTGTATACCAAAGGTGAATTGAAAACGAGGAAGAACATTTCCTTAGTGTTCGTCATAAATTATAAACTAATTCCACCCTATGACAAATCGAAGTGCATGCTGGGAAGCAACGCCAATAGGGTGCTTGAACGATTGGATTCTGCTGAGTAAAAATGTAGCTGAAGCATCATAACAACTTGGGACGAAATCGGAAGCACTTATGGAGCTTTGATACGACTGATTCATTTAATTGTTTTGACAGATGCAGCTAGGTGGCTCAAAGTATACAGCCAGAAGTTGACTCAAAGTATGCAGCCAGAAGTTAGCTCAAAGTAAAGAAAACATAAATGGAAAGTTGACAGGGGAAGAAACTGGAAGAATCAATAGGTGACCAAGACGTCGATTACCACATGATCTACATCTCACGTAGGGCACCAATCAGCACTGAGGATTTAGGTTCGGTAAAGCTAAATTTCAAGGAAAATTCTACACCACTGACTCACCTATACTCTGTGACAAATGTCTCTTTTCCGACAAAAAACTAACTGAATACCTTCGCTTAAGACAACAAAGGTCCATCGCAAAACAAATTTTCAAAACTATGGAAATGTTTTCTGACTACAACAGTAAGAGAAAACAAAACATGAAATAATAAATATCAAAAGGATGGATGTTTCAGATTTGCGGGTAGAATGTAGAAGCAACAACTGCAGGACCGGAGAAAGCAGCATTATTTCAAAATATAGTACAGCGGAAGGTAGGAAAAACAAAACGCAGTGTAAACAAAGGTTGAAAAATGACAAAGCAAAATACGTTCAGGATGAAGCAAGGAAAATATAGAAAAAGTGTCGTAATTGGATGATGCTAAACACAAAACGAACTGCCCACAATGTGAAAGACAAAAGGAAGTTTTCTTATCATTTAGAAAAAACGCAGCACGAAAGAAATACTTCGCCTATTTCTTTGCGAGAACAAGTTTTTTTCTAACTACTTAGTAAGTCTAGGGTCTTGATGCAGTGGAATTTATCAATGTTGACTACCTAAGAATCCTTATTGCTTTTTCGTATCAGCTCTCAATCAGTCGATCCTAAACTCTGATATTCCATCATCATTGACTATACTTGAACCCATGTGGCGTGGAAGAACAATCCAAACACCAGTGCCTACAAAGCAGCTGCTAAAATGGTCACGACAACGTAACGCCATGCTTTCAAGGGGTATTTTACCAATACTGAAGAGCTTCTAGCCAAATACTTTGCTTGAAACCAGTAATGCTATAAAGTCAGTCCGTCACCTGGAGCACGGCCTATGAAATCTACATGGCCTTACCACTGTATCAAGGCCAGATTTGCCATTCCACCTGTACACAATAGTCATTACTTTATCATTCGGGAACCAGGATCGGATTGACTAGTAAGCCTTGGTATTCTGAAGTTAATAACTCAAGTGCTTTAGTTGTAAGTTCGTAAGATTCATTAGTTTCGTGCATAAAGTTCCCTTATATTTTGGCATGGAGAAAAAAGACCACGGAGTCACTTGAGTGCCGTTCACATAGTATTGACGGTGTGGAAACTAAACCTGAACGGGTAAAACTCTGAAAGGACATGGATTATGGATATTGGATCCAAGAATACGTGCAAAATGAAAGTATTACATTTACTGAATAGCGTGTGGATCCAAATTTATCCTTGCTAATGCAAATGTGGTCTTTAGAAATGCATCTCTATAAGTGGGAAGACTTATCTTTGCATAGCATTATATATCGCGTGACCTAAAGAATCTTGAAACGGAAGACGAAAATGAATCAACGTACCTGTGAAATGCTAGCTCACTGTCTCTGCACGTTGTTTTGTCACCTTAAGGTGGTACAGCCTCTCCGCTCTTTGAGTGAGTTGGCCTGAAGGAAGCAAGCATAAGTGAAGAGTATTAATTAGAAAAGTAGATTTCAGAATCAGATCAAATGAAAATTTGGAAGTCAGTTTTTGAGATGCCAGACATGAAATTCAAAAATGCTAGGTGGCGCACGATTGGAGCAAAAGCCGGCATTTCACGCAAACAAAATCTGCATATGTTGACTGGTTTTGCAATCATAATGCATAAAAATGAGAAATCATCCCTAGTTTTTCGATGCTCTAATACCTAACTTCCTTATGGAGGTAAGGAAGAATGCAACTCTGCCAGTCGAGTGGTTCAGAAATCTGTCCCAATGCGGGAGCAAATGATTCGTTTTGATCCAAGGACACATAAGGATATTTCGTAAAAGCGACAAACAAAATAAAACAAAGAAAATGTTATTAACTAGATAAAAGAAAAAACTAAAATACCAATAGTACGAAATAATGCAAAAAGTACAACATAGTTCTTCAACAGAAACAATGTAAACAACCGCCGAAAGAGTCAATATCAATATGAAGACAACTGATGTTGGAACAGAGTAAAATGTAGGCCAAGGCAATTTTTTTCACATTCTTTTACGACGAACATGGGTACTGTCATTTAAGTAACATCAATAGCAAACGACAACACGAAACACGAAATATATCATCTATCATACCAACTAGGTTCGCAGAAAAGTGAAAAGGCACAAAAGGCTGACGAATACTAACTGCCCCTAGGTTGAATGCGACAATTTTATTTCTACTGAAAACGGCGAAAGAGATTAAAATATGGTTATCAAAACACGGACTAGTATTTAATTGGCATTATTTGACGGAATCGAACAAAATGAAGATTGTTTAGAAAAGTATCGGGCGTTATCTTACCAAAATATTTGCTACCTTGCCCTAAACATTTCCATTCTTACCACAGCAATTCTGTACATCCGCTGTTTTACAATAAATCAGTTAGGTGCAGTGAATTTTCTAAACAAAAGTCATTTCAATATGCCATCTAAAATGGTATATACTTCATAAGACTGAAATGCTCAAATAGGCACGGATAGGCTTTGCGCTTACACGGGAACTGATGGAACCGTTGCAAAGATAACCTCTAGCGGTACCTAAACGGGTCGACCTAGAATGTAGGTCCTGTCTGGTACCGTACCCAAAAGTTCTCGTCTAAACTCCTAGACCGGTGTCCTCGTTGGGTACGGTTAGAAGCAAGGCTTACGAGAAGCCAATGGCTCAGCAAAGAACGATTCCAAGATACCGTGAAAAAGGGAAGCTCATCCGCGGAACGGTCCCAAACAGACGCAAACGTAGCCAAAAAAAACGCTCATCATAATCATCATAACAGAACCTACACGATTTCCTCTCCAACCGTAACAGAACCATGAAGAAGATTGAAAATAATTGTCGAATGGCAAGAAATGAAATGTACAAAAGACTTGCAGCTTTACTTAAAAGGGAAGGACCCATGCACAGCTCAGCTAACCTGGTCTATTTCCGTGCAAAATGGTTGGGTAGGGCATATCCACAATGGTAGGGGCTAAGTTAAGAAGAGACATTCTTTTCTGTGCAGTATAGGTAACCAGAATTTAGAATTAATAAGAAACCACTTGCATATGTTCTGACTGCCACCTGACCGCCTATGTTCCTGTTATCCGAAATAAAACGATGAAAATTGTGCAGCTAAGCAGATAACGACTCTGTATTATCTGCAGTATAACATATTTCTGCAAACTCCTAGATAAATCCCACCTATCTGTACACACATCCCATTGGGAGTTAAAAGGAGCCCACATCTGAGAATGATTGCAAAAATATAGCCTGAACTAAACAGGCCTCTCAAGCTGAGAATCAAAGCTTCAAACTAGTGTCTATTCGCTTTGCTTGGACTGAGTTCTAAATTATAGCATTTCCGTCATACTGCAGGCCCCTTGGCAACTAACTATAACAGTGTTCAACTTGCTAAGACACTTACAGTTGCATATGACCTCCAGGGTTTCAGCATAGAGCTTAAACAAAATTCACAATGTATGTCTAAGTTGGCAAAGTTCTGATGGAATAACAACATCTCATAGTGGTGAAAACAATCCTATTTCAGAAATTGAATGAAAATAAACTAACAAAAACAACAAGATGAAGCAAAGCAAAAAGATAGTCTGGGATTAGTTAAGTTATAACAATTAATTCTACTTAAACATAGACAAAAAATGTTTGGCATTCAATTCACGGGTGGCAGCAAAAACCGCTTGCTAACTGTTGTCTATATGTCAAAATCCTCTTGGGAATGTAGGTGTGGAAGCAGAATCTGTTGTCAAAATAATGAAAGGGTTGGATCGCTCATATAGGAACGATTGTGATACAAGGCGAGTACTGGGAAAATGACAAAGAGTGCAGCTAAAGGCTGGCACGAATGATAGACTGGAGACTGGTAACGAGCTATAGGAAATTCAGTGTGTAATAGCATGCGTACAGGGATAATGGAATCATATCAACATGAGCGCAGTAATGGTGGTGTCACGTCTGTAGAATCATTCCACTTATTGATCGCATAAAATATATGCATATATATATATATATATATATATATATATATATATATATATATATATATATATATATATATATATATATATATATATATATATATATATATATATATATATATATATATATATATATATATATATATATATATATCTTTAGACATACAAATACACATTTTCCCTTTTTCTTTTATAGGAAAGCTTTTCAGCTTTTTTATTTCAGTACATACTGAAACTTTCTTAAAACTTTCTTAACGACAATATTTGAGTTTGGGCAATACTGTAGTGTTAAACTGGCAGGCAAGCACTTCACAAGCACAACACTGAAATACACAGATTTTCATATGAAATCTATGCAAATTAAACAAAAGGGACGATAAGTTCGCATGAAAATTGGAAATTCAAGCGCGTTTTAACTTGTCCACTTTCACAGGCTTCAGAAATCCAGTACTGCACTTTCTTGGCTATTTGAGCAGCCAAATGCAGCTTTCTTATAAACTACTCTTTTACAAAAAAGTGAGTAACACAACTGAACTAAACCAATTAACTTGGCCATCTCAAAACCCATTTGATGAGTAGAATGGTAATGGCAAAAAGTGACGAATTGGCTGATAAGAACTTGATTCATGTCACGTTTGATAGCTCATTGCAATGAAACATTATAAAAACTACTCATTCAATAATCTCGTACGACCCAAAGTTTCTCAGATGCTTCCCCAAGACACAAGTGTATGAAACTGAGCCCCAAAGAAATGACGTTTATCTGAAAAACTGGCCCATCCGATCGTCCTTCCTTACTAGTCAAAAAGAAATGAGGTGTGTCCCGAACAAACGTTCCTGTAGTGTTAATAAGGTTTATCGATTTGAGAACGAGTTAATATACACGAATAAATACACAAATGTCACAACAGAGCACAACAATACACAAAACAACTTAGATTAAGTGATTTATAGTTAGTAATGAAATCTATACGCATTTAATAACAAATGAGATGAAACACAATGATGACTTACAAGTAAATACCGGTTGTGGCAAGGCGGATTTCTTACCAAAACATTCTTCCAGAGGCATCCGAGACGATGATTAACAAAAGAAGCTAGAAACTAGATTTTAGGTCAGCCAGAACAACAACAGATCGCATTGCTATAATAATGAGCTGACTGTATATAGATGACCTGGTTACACGGTGACCTCTTAAACAAAAAGCTCTAGATGGGCATGTTCATGTGAGAAATCTTACAAATGCGACAATTCCTTTACAGGAAACACTTCTGTAAAACATGAAATTGCCAGCATTAGAAAAATAAAAACCTACAGGCTGTTTCTCATGTAGCATGCTCCTTAACGTAAGAACCTATTCCACTTTGGTAAACACACAGGTTCCTATTGCAAGGTGATGAAGTTGGCTTTTGATGTTCAAGACTGCCACATTCTTAAAGACAAGGCTTACTGATGAAAGAAGCTTCAGTGCGTGTGTTCAGCACATTATGCGTTTCGACTATACTAGTGAGAATTCTAGATGTGTATAAAAACCACTAGAACTTATAGTTTTCTTTTTCACACCATGGAAAATTAAATGAAGCTTCGGATAAGAACCTTTCTACCCTAAAATGACCTAAGTTCCTTTTAAACAAGAAGCTAATTCTGACTGACTTTTAAAAAAAAGTAGGTTATTATATGCGGAAATTTACTGCATTTAAGCCATTTCTTGAATACTTCTGAAATCACAAACTACACACTACATACAGAAAAACATACATACAGATACACACACGCGGACACACAAACACACACACGGACGCACACACGCGGACACACACATGGACACAAACAGCGCACACACAAATAGCGCACACACAAACACACACGTAAACACTGCAACACTATATACATATATAAAAACAAATACGGACATGTTATGCATTTATTCGTAAAGCAATATGATAATAAATGTAAATGGTCTGCAATTCAAATACCTAAAATGTCACTGTCGCAAGAAAAGCGTTGACAATTCGTGACCAAACGTGTACGCTCTGTCTTTGCAAACACAAGTGAGTGGACCAGTGCAGGTAGGCAATGGAAGAAAAGAACGATGATTTACGATTGATTCGCAATGTCGACAAATTTTAACATTATCCCTAAATAAGTCGAGCAAAAATAGAACGGTTTAAAGGATAAACAAATGTAGGTGGAATTTCACTTGTTGGAGACTATTTAGACCACAACTTGACTGAGTTAGTTCTAAAAGCTGGAGACATATTATCTTGGGGCTAAATCTAAGCGTTTATCAGATTTCCAGTTCCAAGATCGAAGCAGCGCAGTTTAGTCCAAAAGAGACAAGTCGTATTACTGTAAGCTATGTCTGGTAGTTTTAGCGATTTTGCGATAACCTGGGACTTACCTAACCTCACTTGGATAAAACTGCCTAATTCCATGACATGTGCAATCTAAAGAATGACAAATCATTTACACCAACACGAATACGAGGCATGGAATGGGTGCATTGTCCATCTGTGTATTTCAAAGACACATTGTGCATTTCTTCTCATATATGGAACTACTGTGTGAGACCCACAAGTGTAGAGGGAAGGAAAACTTAGGGAACTTGCACTTCTAAAGATAAAACCCGTAACAACTTTACAAAATCAATTTTTATCACTGCAAACAGTCGAAAAGCAGTAAGCCAATTCCATTTATTGCAATGAAATTTTAATAAATGGTGAGTAATCAATAGAACAGTGTTTCATTGAGGGGTTTGCATTTGAACATACAATCTCTACAGTACCCTGTCTTAATGCTTTACAATTATAATACCCATATAGTACTAAATGTAATGAAAATTTAAGAAGTTATTAAGGAACTTTTACCATGGTATAATGTGGTCACAAAAGTCTAAATATAGAGGGTGCTGAAAGTATACATTTCTGTGCATCTCTGTGAAATTTGCAGAATAGGAAGCAAAGATAATTAATATATTACATTGATGACTCATCACCATTATCATGATCATCATGATCATGATCATCATGATCATGATCATCATGATCATGATCATCATGATCATCATGATCATCATCATCACCATGATCATCATCACCATTATCATGATCATCACCATCACCATGATCATCATCATCATCATCATTATCATCATCACCATTATCATAATCATCATCATCATCACCATCACCATCACCATCACCATCATCATCATCATCATTACCATCACCACCATTATCATCACCATTATCATCACCATTATCATTATTATCATCATCATCATCATCATCATCATCATCATCATCATCATCATCATCATCATCATCATCATCATCATCATCATCATTACCATCATAATAATCATGATCATAATCATGATCATTATGATCATGATCATCATCACCATTATCATCATCAGATCCATATATGCTGGAGGAAAATACTAATCCAAGTATTAAAGAATGAGCTCCAGTACTCATAATATCATTAATCTGTCTGCAGAGTCAGGTGTTTTTCAATATAATATTCTTTGACTAGAAAAGATCCTATAATTATTATAAGGTGATTACAAATTACAGAGCCAGCAAATTAATCGAAAGTACACAGCAACCTCATAAACTCTCAGTGAACAATGCAACCAAGTGAAAGTATGTTTTAAGAAGATTTCCAACAAATGAAATCAACCAAACCAAGCTTGTAGCAGTAAGCAGTGTGATAGTGCACTCAATATTAACATATATCAAATGAACATTTGGAATCCAAAACAGTACAATAATATCTTCATGAATTCATATAACATATTGGAAATTAGATCAAGAAAAAAGTAGATTGTGTCAGTTATGCTCCAGGTGAAATGGGATCAAAGCTTTCATCAAATGTTGTACATTATGTCAGATAATAAAAAGAATGGCTTGGCCACAAGTCAGGGCCTGACAATACAGATCAGTGTATTTCTGTGCAAAAACAAGGTATCACCAGGTCGTTGTCTAAAGGGAGCTTATGCAATGGCAGGTGCAGGCATGTCTGTAAAAGGAGCCAATTACAGACCAACTGATAAGATCATGCAAATATTAACTCAAATTGGCTGCAATTGAAAAATAATGAAGCAAATTGCAGATTAATTTATTTAGAATGGATTCAAAGAATCAATTAGAGTTTTCATTGCATCCTGGAGATGATAAGCAAAAACATAGAAAATAAATATTGCCAGTACAAAGGCATAAGCCCTAACTAGAAATAAATGTTATGTGTGGGCTTGGGGAGGATATTAGGGGTTGCATATGGGGTGAAGATTGGGCTGTAGCTTAGGGCAAAGGATGTCATTGTGCTTGAGCAAAACGCTCTGTCGTTGGAAACAAAATTTGAAAGCATTAAGAGTACTTCCAGACATGCTGTGTTACAACTGGCAGTGCCTCATTGTACAAGATGTTGAACTATTGATTGCTGGCGAAAATACCCAAAAATTGTCTATCTAGTAGAACCAAGAAGGCCTATTGCTACATGACTCTTTAGCTTATGTGCATGCTGTAGCTAATTATTTCAAAGTTGAGTTTATCTGGTGTTAAAAGCCAGGTCGCATTTGTTGTAGTTTGCGGGGAATATCTTCCCCACGCCGCTTTGACCGCTTCCCGTCCGCATACGCGCCATTACATCGTAAAAAACCTTGGTCAGGTCAAATACCTTGAGTTCTACAACCTGTAAATGGGCCTGAATCTACCTAACAATCAGCTTCCCGAGCCAAATTCAAAGAACACAGTCTGGGTTTCAATTTGGTCCTTACTGAGACTCAGGAATAAACCCCTTTTTATCCAAAAACAGCTATGCCTTGTTTGGGTAACTGCATTTAGAAAGCATATACAATATATGAAACATCAATGATAAATTTCTCCAGAATTCTAAGAATTTTACCGTTATTGCTGTCCTTCCCCATCACTCGTTCCTTCTCGGCTTTCCCGCTTCTTATTCCTTCTTATTCTTATCCTTCCTTATCTGGTCAATTCCAGGTAGCCTCGAACTCGCGAAGGGTACCGCCTCTCATTTCGGACAGGCTGCGTAGCCTCTTCAATCCTCAATGTCGTTGCATGAGACATTGCGTTGTCCCCATTACCTACCTTTTCTTTTATGGGATTGAACACAAGTTACGCTGGGTCGCTGGTGCGGATGCTTTTGTTCGCAGCCCTCCCTCATCATGAATACCAAATGCTTTCCTTTCTTCTTTTACGCAAGCCCCCTCCTTTCCTTCGTTCTACCAAGTTTCCTGCTTTCCACTGTCAATGGCCTCTCTCTTTTCAACTCATCTTTCACCTTACTATATATCTAAGTCATTGCACTCTGGTTTCCTACAGCTTTCCCATGGCTTACCCACTCAAGTTTCCCTTCTCATTACTTTATTCAGTACCTTGCCTATTCTGGACTCCCCTAAAAAGAGTACGACCGTAATCGAGACTAAATGACCATGTGTCTTTCCTGCTATGGCTGATTCAACTTATTGTCGTCATTGTATCTTTCTTATGGCATAAAAAGCAATGTTCTTTCAAGTTCTGTTAAGAAACATCATTTTGCCTAAATTAAAAGAAAATCCATCATCAACAAAGAAAACTCAATAACAAAGGTAGAGGCAAGCTAAGATACATTTGTCTGTGTGACTCTTACTGCAAAAATCTGAGGCTGTTTCACCCACGAGGCGAAACTAAGCATTTGCTGCATCAATTGTTTTGACCATCACAAGACATTCTGTGTGACAAATTTGTAAGAATCTATTGTAGGTGAAGGATGCCATAGTAGGACATGTTTGTGAAACAAAAGTACAATTTGACAAGGTGTATGACAAAGTTCCCTAGTTAGGTCAAAGCTTACCAGAAATTATTGGGTGTCAGTCAAGATATAAGAATGAATGCATAAAGATAGTACAAAATGTTAGTACAGCACAAGAGAAATCAGCAAAATAAAATTCGAAAGACTGAAAACCAGAGATTTTCTCGTATCTTGACCTAATTATTTTGCTTCATACTAGGCCTTTAAATAAGTGAATTAGGATGAGTCCCATGTACGATTCCGTACGTTGAGGGAGTGCCCGTTAGAGGGACACTTATCCTGAGCCGCCGGCATAGTGAGGTAGGGTGGCCAGTTCCTTTCCTCGCCGCCTTTAACTTCCCCAGTGTTGCCACCAGGTACCCATTTGGTGCTGGGTGGACAAGTGTCCGAACATCCCAACTCTGTTCCGAGGGTTCGGCTCGAACCATCGATGTTTTGCTCAGCAGTCAAGCGCTCTAACCACTTGGCTACTCGCCCATAAATAAGTAAATACCTTTTTATAATGACCAACTAACTAACTAATTAATTAACTAACTAACGAAGTGAAAAGTCTGTTGGTACTACAGAACTTCACTATAGTACGAAAAAGCGGGAACATTCTTTTAGCATACTTTTAGCATAGTATGCTAAAAGAATGTTCCCGTTTTGTCGTGCTATAGTCAACTAACTAAGTATAAGTAACTAAACAACCAAATAACAAAATAACTACCTAAACAACCAAAGAATAAACAAAAGATACAAGCTTTTTTTTATAAGAAACAATTATATAAGAAACATGAGGCTCAAATCAGGCAAAAAATTAAGAAAAATTAAGAGACACGGGAAGGCTGAGTTTCAAAAGTATACTTGACAAATTTTTATGTGAAAAAATCTTTAATAGAGCTGGAAACAAAATAGAAACAACATCCGTCCCTCTAGAGTTTTTAACTAACACTTCAATGTCTCGTCTCATAGTTGCCTTGTTGATATAGGAAATTTCAAGAATTTTAAGAAACAATTAAGAAACATTTAAGGCTGGATTTAACAAAATAGTAAGAAACATTCAGGCTGAAGGGAGAAAGTTTGTTTCTTCTTTAAAAAAAGTGTACCTAGCAAATAAAAATCGCTTCGAAAATTTCGAGGGCAGAGACTCAAAGAGCAAAAATCAAGTTTAGAGTGAATCTGATTAGGGGGGATGTCCTTGAAAACAAAACATTTCATTAATGTATATGAAAAGAAGTTTCAATCGACTGGTATGACTGCAATTGCTACAGTGGGTATAATGACTACCGAATTAAGATAAAAGAAACAATATGAAGTTTTATGTAAAAATAAGAAATTCGAACTTTGCCATAAAAAGACGACAACGAAGGTGAGATGGAGAAGTAAGGCGTATTTTACTCTTGAGTTAGATAGATAAGATATATGCACAATAAATTAAACCGCTAGGAATTGTTACTTTATGGGCTAGCATATAGTTACAGTAGATTTCTTTAGCACTATCCCCCAATACAGTGTATCCACCAAACCACGCCCGTATGTATCTACGAGTGATGGAGGTAGACCATGTTAGTCTAATTCAAAGTCACTGTCCGACAAATCTCCCGTGCCTGGTGACGCTACAACTGGATTGGCGGCGTTGAACTCTTGACTTGGTAATGCATCATGCCTTGAAGTAAATGAAACAGTTCACAAATGAGAAACATAATAAGTTCTTCTATAATAAAAGCACTTAAAGAGCATACCACAATACCAATGTAACAATTATTTGTCCCTCTAAATTGCTTTTGTGCGGGAAATTTCGATATTGATTGGAGAAGAAAGGCGAAATGGAACCCAAAAAAACCAATCGACGTCGTTTTATTTAGTGGTTCATAAAATTGCAACGATGAGGTTATGAAGGAATTCTATGAAATTTGACATTGTATTTGAAGGACGCTGTGTGTGTTTAAGAGGTAAATATGCTTGAAAATTAAATCTTCTCCACAAGAATAGAAAAGAGGTCAGAGGAGCTTCAGTCAAGAATTTTCTGCTCTGTCTGCCTACGACTGAGAGTTATTTCAAAAAGGTTTGCTTTTTCATCGTTATAGCCATTAAGAACAATTTAAACCTGTAGAATTCCTCTCTAATGTAAGTATAAATTAGCTGAAAGAAATTGGTGGAAAGCTCATCTGTTCTAATATTTAAAAGCTAAAAGGATGAAGCAATCTACTTTTAAGAATCATAATAAATCTGTCTCCCAACAGTGACTGATTTCAAGAACCTTTTTGAAAATTAGAAATCACAGCAAAACAAAAATTGAGCCCTCTAAATGGCCACCTCCGTTGGACACATTCAAAACTCATCAAAAATAACTAAAAGAGTCATTTAACACTCATCCGATACAAATCAAACGAGCTTAATATGTTTAAAGGTGTAACACCCCTAATAAAAACTCGATCTCTTTTCCTACCACACAAAATCATATCCTTCAAACGGGGGTGGCTTTGCAAAGAAAAAATGAATAGCAAGTCAGTAAAGGTGAGTAATGAAAGGAGAAAATTTGTTCAAATGCCAAAAAATCAAGACCACCCACAGATTTTTTGGCAAATCTGCAAATTTCAATCCAGCCTATAAATTCATAAATTTCTAGGTCATCTTATCGCTTCTAATAGCTTAGAAACGAACAAAAGAATAAATCATGGGGTACAACCTAAAATAACACTACTATAATAAACTCTTTATTTAATCAATTTGAATATCACCCCATGTAAATGAGAGTTTGCTTTGTAGCTTTATCGCTTTAATATGAAGAATTGATAAGCCTTTAACTGAAGAAAACAATAACTTTAAACGCTGTAATTCCTCGGGCAGTGGGCAACTCTCCAACCCAAAAACCAACGGAGGGATAAGGCATAATGAAATCAGCTTCACCAACAATCAAATAATAATCAGCTGAACTGTCCATATTTCAAATTTCACATTTAAGCATTAAACAGGTTTTGAAAGCCGTCAAATATCAAAATAAATTTCAAATTGTAATCGAGTCATTAATCTAAAACAAATTCTAGGCATGCCTCAGGCACAAAACAACGGCTCCACAGAATTACACTGCAGATCATCAATGGATCAATTACGTCGCCTCAGGGCACGAAGCAAGGGTCGCAGTTTACCTGAGTTTGATTCCTATCAGTGCATGACTTCTACAGCAAACTCCAAACGTTAAGATTCTCATATTTCCAAAACACCCAAACCGGGAAGGTTACTATATACTTCACGATCAATTCAAGTATATGCACGATAGGATGGTGCAAGGTAATTTTGGTAAGTGAGGGTAATTTGGCAGCTTTTTCCAGTCAAAATTCACGGATTTCTTTATCAATTTATGCCATTTTATTGCCAAATTTTATGCAGTTTCAAGCCATTGTCTCATGAAGTTTATGCTATTTCAAGCATCGTTTTCTAGAATTTCAAGCTATTCTACAGTATTTTGTATACGGTCAACAAAAGTCACCCCAAATCATATTTTGTTAGTAAAGGGGCTTTAGGCTAAAGAATGAGAGAATCATAATTTGAATATGAGAGTGGTTAATAACTAGTTATAAGTATGGTTTGGTAGATTTCCTGATTCGAAACTTTACGCTAATTCATACTCAGTCACCATATTCTATATTTTATAAGTTTAACAAACTTTATGCTAAATCCACAACTTCATGTTTTCTTTTCTATAATGCCGTTCAGGATGCCTGCTTTGGGTCACTTTTGATTTTCGACTATTTCTCCTAAACTAAGTGGCTTAGCAACCAAGGCTACTATTACGGATTGCATCGGTCTGTGACATTCTGAACTCAACGACACTACTATCCTATCAGCCATTGGCCCTGCATTCAAGAGAGGGAAAACATATTTCTGCTCAGGTAAACATTAAACTTTCTCAAAATTTAATGCAATCATTCAGAAATCATGCTCAGCTGCTTGTTTTCCAAAGAATGAGTCACTTCCCATCAGTGACATTTCTTGAATAACAACTCAAAAATTCAATCCTATAATATCTTAACAATCGACATTCAAAGATCTATCATGAGCAGAGGCTGGATCCGAACTACGTCAAAATCTTCTTGGGAAGTAGGTTCCTGCTCTTTAATTGCCTTTTCAGTTTTAAAAGAAAGTTAAATAATGGTTGTAGAAAAGCACCTTAAGGTCCCAGATATATTGGTACCCTAGCACCTTAAAATTTTTCCAGTTGAAATTTGACAACTTGTAAAGGACACTTACTCAATAAGGAAATTTTCCAGATCCGCTGCATACAATTCGCTGTCAAAATGATCTCCCATCCGAACATGGTTACCAATAAGTATACCATTTTTATAGACTTGTAATGTAGGGACAGCATTCAATTTCTAAAAAGGGAATTAAGCAAAGGAGTAACATGCAATATTTCTGATAATTAGTAATGAAAAATAGAGTGCTAAAAACAGACAGTATTATGCATGAAAGATATCTTGTGTAAACGCTCTTCTTTCAGTGATATGTGCCATGCCTTAGCTGTTGATAATGGGCATCGGCGCTATCTAAATTCGAAACTCTGAAACACCATCATTGGTATGACTTATTTTATCTTTTGCTAAAAGAAACAAACCCTGGAATAGTCCTGAACTTCTTTCCTCTTGAATAGCCCCTTACATCATTTGCAGTAGGTTTTAATTTGCATTGTACATCAGGCTAGCCAATTGAAACTACGTTATAAAGTGAGGTTACTATTGTTGTTAGGTTTGGAATTTGAAATGAAAATCGCCACTATTATAAATCAAAAAACGATGCATCTTTTGAGGCACGCAAATAGATAATTTATTGAAATAAATAATTGCCGTGTTTGTTGGTGCCATTAATGGCTCTCAACCCATAAAGAAATTTATCCAAACTTTAAATATGCAATTATGGATCAGCCGGTTGACCTATGTCCTAAATTCGAGACAATGACGGACAACACTGTTAATAACGAGCAAAGTTTGAAGTCCAAAGAAGGAGAAAATCTAATGGGAGAAGACAGTAGCAGGTGAACCTAAAAAAGGATTAAATTTGATCCATTTATAGCACAGGAAGAAGAAAAGAATAGCAAATAAAATGAGAAAATAGACTTTGAAACAAACTACTCCTCTAACACAAAGGTAAAGAGATATTGTTATTTAAATTAGTACTAATACGCTGGCCGTTTTTATCTAACATCTACATTCCTACATTTCTAGCTAGTGCTAGTCCAGCCCAAACAGTTTTGCTTTTAGTGAAAAAAAACAAATTTGAAAATAATGGTCGCATAAAAAGAATAATATTAATTTATTTGATATTACAGAAAGTGAAAAATTTGACAATGAAGAAATAACGAAGCATTATGTGTAATATTCACTTACAAATTCTCTACTAAGACCTGCCTCTGATGCACTTATGCGACAAAATTTAACCTAAAAAATGAAACAACAAAATTGATTGTAATACTTTCCAAAGATACAATTTTGAAAAAGTGTTAAAGCAATATGACGACTTTAAGATCACAGAGTAACTATGCGAGAATAGAATAAACATGGCAGCTAAAAACATACTCTCCAATATACTTCAATTTTTATAACTTTGCAATAGCTTTTCACAATCAAGTCTAACTTGCATTTATTGCTTTTAAACTACATTTTTCTTCCACCTTTTCACAAAATGTTGTACTTCAGATCCAGTATTTTCTTAATTTCATGCACAAATTAACTTGGATGCCACTCTAGCATTTAGTTCAGAGTCTGAAAGCTTCAAAAGTCCGTTTTATATTCCAAACATAAAAAGATTAGCATTAAAAACCCATTCAAATTAGATGTTAGATTGGGCTCTGAATCCAACCTCAGGTCTAATTAAGCACATTTACCATAATTTTAAACACAAATGTATGCTGTCTCATCAATGAAATGTTTAAATTTTGTTCCACTTCAATTTGTGCTTTTCTGGGTTGAGTACATGTGCAATATTGTAATTTTAAGACCAATCATTTCATCACTGTGTTTTCCCATTAGCAAATACAAGACTATTTCATTATATGCATTTGAAAAATACTAAATTTGATTAAATTTTATTCTAATTACGAAGCAGTTACTATTCTGTGCAAGTTAAACTAAAAATAATTTATAATTCCCAATATTCTTTCTTTGTTATACTACATCTTCACAAAAATTTCTATCTGGGCTTCAGATGTCCTCATTTCTTTTATTTTCTACTTCAACACTGTTTGTATAATACTGCTCACATGTTCTGCACCCTACATCGTTTATTGGACTTTACTCCATCTGTTCATAACCATTGTCATAAGTCTATTAGGCTATTAATAAGAAACAAGTAAAGTTTTTTTATATTTTTTACTATTTTTTATATTTTTTACTATTTTTTATATTTTTTACTATTTTTTATATTTTTTACTATTTTTTATATTTTTACTATTTTTTATATTTTTTACTATTTTCCTTTTGACATCTTACACCAATCAGCAAGATTATTTCATAGCAATGTTGAAAATTTGATATGATTTTTTTCAAATTACATCTAAAATCTAAACTCATAAGTCTTTATTTTTCATATGTGACAAATACAAGTAGAATGTACATAATGAACTTAAACTCACATAAGGATACTGTTTCACTAGACAGTCAAGGCATCTGTTCATTCTTACACAAAGAGGTGAATTCTAGAATTAAAATAGTAGAATTCATACTTTGCAATTTTACTAATGATTTCTTCAATAACTTGAAAAATAAATGATGTTTTAGTTATTTACAAAGGTATAAACAAATAATCTTCTGGCTGCATCTTGAGATTATGCATGAAAATATGACAGTTTGTATATATAGCACTGTAAAAATGATACCACATCATATCACAATGTATATTATATCATATCATTCCACATCAAATCAAAATATATCACATCACATCATATCAGATCACATTATATCACATCATACCACATCAAATCAAAATACATCACATCACAACATATTGTATCACATTACATCACATCACATATCACATCATATCATATCACATCATATAATATCAGATCACATACAACTGAAGTATTACGTCATAAAACATTAGCTGGAAAACTACAAAAAAATCCAGCCTACTAATCATTATGATTACCATGGTAATAAAAAACTAAACATACACAAAAGAAAAAAATAAAATTACAAAAACTAGTGCCAATGTCATCTTTTTAAACTCCTGCATGCATTGACATTGTAAACTATGAGCTCTAAAAAATACATGACTACCAAATTTCAAAATTCCTAATGTACTACCAACATAAGCATATAACCTTTATAACCTTTAACAAAAAAATATCTTCTTTTAGAATGTAGACTTATGCTATAGTGCACAGTGAGTGTTACTTCTCCCTGTCACATTCAGTAACAATTTATTTAAATCCTTCTACTTCAATCTATTTGCCACACTTTGCAGAGAAATGAAGCTCATCAACAAGACAATCAACAAAATGTTCATACTTCATAGATATGAATGATGACAGTGACATGAACATCCACATTATCAATAGCTTCAATGAAATCCTGATAAGTGAGGTCATGAACTTTTGTAAACTGTGGCCTAAAACAAACCACAGTGATGTGACTGTGCTCATTTCATTTCAGTCTATTACAAGGCATTTATCATCTACAGTGTGGGCAGCATATTCAAGGGCATGGGGAAGTGCCTATCAACAATATATAGTTCTAACATGGGAACTAACTTAGGAGGGTACTTTTTGAGGGGAGGGGGCAGCTTAAGCATATATGAAATGCAATGCACCAAATATCAATACAAAAGATCAGCACTTCGCTCAAAATATAGAAAATAAAACTGAATTGAAAGTAACCTTGTCCCCAGAACATATTTTTCAGATTCTTCTTTGAGTTGTGCAAGCCGTTTTTGATGATATAGCTTTAGAAATTCATCATCATCATCATCATCTCCATTAAACATTTCATCTTCTAGATCTTGTCTCTAAGGAAAAAGAAACTGCTCAGTCTTAGAACTTTATCTCAATGATGATTCCAATAAAAGTCATCAAGCAAAGTAGGTATTTACTTAATATCCAGGGTAGGACTATTGAACAATTTAAGTCCAAACCCAAGTAAAGACATAACACAAGCAATCTGGGGTCCACTTAGAAAGGTATCTGATAAGTCAGCACCCATCCTCAGAAGAACTGACTTCCAAGGAACAAGTACAAACTGCACTGTATGGATTGCCCAGGTAAGATATTTTATATGTATAAAGGTAAAAGTTAGCCCCGTACATGATTCCATGCATTGGGGAGTGCCTACTAGAGAGGACACTTATCCTGAGCTGCCAGCATAGTGAGGTAGGGTGGCCAGTTCCTTTCCACACCACCTTTAACTCCCTCCAGTGTTGCCACCAGGTACCCATTTGCTGGTGGGTGGACAGTGATCCCAACTATGATCCAAGGGTTCAGCTCATACCATCGATATTCTGCTCAGTAGTCAAATGCTCTAACCATTTGGCCATTCACCTATTTCATATGTATAATACTCTATTATTTACCCCCTCCCCCTCCTCCCAACAATTACTTACAATATAGAACCAGCAAAAAGCATTAATTTGTCACCAAAAGAAAAATCCAATAATTATGGAGGAGATGGTCAAACAAACCAAAGTGGTCCCATCTGAGAGCATGTACCCGTAAACTCTAAGTAGACACAAAAGCCTACACACAAAAGCATTACCTCGCTTTTACACGTTATAGAAGATTCCTTCATGTTATTCAACCTCCTTTGTTCTTCCAGTAATTTTTCTTCGTTCTGTAACTGCTTATATCGCTTGTAGTCTTGTAGTACTCCTTTAGGGCCTGTCTATATTCAAAATAGACTTTTAAGTCTTTGAGCAGTCACCTCTGACTAACATTCATGTGTTTTCACCTCAAACTAATCAACAGGCGACAATCATCATCGTTTGTAAATCAAAATTTTAGTAGAGCTAAATTCAAACTAGAAAACTAGCAAAACATACTATTCACTAACAAGGTACTTATTATCGCATCCTATGAAGAGACGCTACGAACAAGTTTAAGCCGATAATTTGATGAAAGAAAACCATACACTAACAAATATTATGTAGTCAACAATATCCAGCTACCACACCTTTGCACCCCCAAGTGCCATGCTATTGCCATAATGTTGCGGCACGTCTTTCGAACCACCATCAGGTCTATCTGTCGTTCCATCTTCATCATTTTCCTCGTCAGAGCTCCCCTCATACTTTCTCCCCCTTCCCAACATAACGTCCTCCATTTTGAAACTTCCGCACAGCTGCTGCCCACAGCGATATTGATTACGAGGCCGGTACGAGGGTGTACACTACAACTGCAAACCAGTGAAATATATTAAACCCACTAACAACCCCCCCCCCCCAGTTCCCACGTTCCCCAGCCTGGGGAGCTCCTCCTAGGAAGGAAAATTTAGTTTGTAAAGGGGGAACAGCAAACTTCCACCACCGAGCACAAAATGGTGCTCTTTTATGGTAAGTTCTGACCAACACGGCTTTTGTAACGAAACTACTTCGTTTTGTTTTGTGACAATTTGGTTTTTCCCCTATATACTGATAAATGGGCGATAAAATGGTGTTAATTTTTGAGTGCAAACTAACCTGAAATAGCGCTCGCTAGCATCAATCCTAAAACAGTGGCAGATTGTATTCATGAGTGGGGCCTAATTCACCCCATTTCGAAAAGGGAGTAGAGCACCAATAAGGTTGGGAAATGGAACCCTACCTGTAGTTAAGAATCTTAAAGTCTTCATGTGAAAAGCATGCATATCAAGGAAGAATTTACTTGCATATTTTGGCGATTTGTTGTAGTCTTTGAGAAAATCTATGTTTGGTATGTAAGAAGCATCTGACTAGTGGGGAGAAGAATTGCAATGGAATGGCATGGAAGAAGAATTGCAAGAAGCCTCTGAACAGTGGGGAGAGCATTTTGCTCTGCTTGATCATTCTTCTTCAGGTCGATCAATAGATTTTTTATAAGTTTAACTATGTAGAACGCATTGAGACTTGAAAGAGCAATATACCAGGTCAATAAAGAGCATATCTTTTTATTGAAAGTAGGCCAACTATAATTATACAACTTAACTTGTGTACTAAAGATATGTTTAAAAGATTGATTAACTTTTAGTTGATGTTATTCAAGCATGTTAAAAGAAAGAAATGTGGAAGAGCATGGTCGAGCATGAAAAAGAATGATTATTCTCGCTCTTTAAATATTTTGCTAGTTTTTAGTTTCTACTATGCCTTTGTGTAAAGCCAAAAGGTAAAAACTAATTTCGTATACGATTCCGTACACTGGCAAGTGCCTGTAAAAAAATCTGCAAAATCTGAAAACATCTCTAAATCGTTAAAAAATATCATTAATCCGTACAAAAATCTGAAATTATGGATTGAACTGCGTTTCTTCCATCGAAATCTCAAAAATCTCGTACCCTTTTCCCCGATTGATTTGCCCCTTGGGGTGGACAGTGAGTGAGCATCCTAACTATGATCCGAGGGTTCGGCTTGCACCATCGATATTCAGCTCAGCAGTCAAGCGCTGTAAGCACTTGGCCCCTCATGGAAGCCCAAGGAAATAATACATTCATCTTTTGTACAAGTTCAGATTTACACGAAACTTTTATTCGAGCTCTGGCTGTATCAATCTGTTCTCAACAAGTCACAAGAATGTATGCGCAGAGCAGTAGTCATTGAACGACCAAATCTACTAATTGGCTTAGATACTGTGGAGGAGCTTGAGCAGTTTCCGCAAAGTCTACTTGCGTAAGTCAGTCATTCAGCAAGAGCACAATTCGGTTGGTTTTGTGGCAGGACTCGCCCACTACGTAAACGGACGTTTCGGTACACAACAGACAAGAAATCGCTATACGCGTCGTGAATCTGGTCCCAGATTTGTACGAAGGTGAAGGTGAGTGGCCATTGCATTTATCCATTATTGATGCTCACGAGCAGCAAAGATTCGTAAATTTTAGAAGTGTACTTCTAACTTTCGGTTATCGAATTCGTAGTGAAATATCGGGTTTTTATGTCCTGGTTGAATGTTATCTTACTGTGCGGTTACTTTTTTAATAATTATAGAGTAAGATATTTGATAAGACTCGTTGTTCTATTAAAATACCCGTTGTACTACCGTGAGGCAACACTTTTTCAAGTTTTTACATGATACCAAATAGACCTCATTAGATCTATTTGCAATGCTTAGTGTGGCGCAGTTGTCTAGGTATACATATATGGAATTTTTCAAATATTGTGTATTTGTTTCCCTCTGTCTCGTTTAAAGCTGTCGTTCAATGGGTAGAGATTAAATGGATAAAAATATCGTCAATGGAGATGCTTTAATGGATTCAGCCAAACGTATCACCAAACAAAGTACCATAATACATGGATTTGTGATCACTACCAATTTCGTTATTGGGACCTTCGATCCCCGAACCCTCTGTTCAAAAAACCAAAACCGTGAAGTACTTTATTGGCCAAGTCGGATGCAACTGTAGGGAGAAAATTGATTTTTTTTTCTCGCAGATATTTACATTAGAAGACAGCATTTCGATGTTTCGGTTGAGTATTGATGTGTTTTGGTAACAGTAGGGAGGCTGTCTTCATTCTCTCCACGAGATGTTTGCAGTCAATTACTGACAGTGCGAAGATAGAATTGTCTAGGCCTGTTTTGTTGGGCTGTCAGATTGTTTCTGGAAGGACATTAATCATATATAGACCATTTCCAAACATTTCCATTCTGCTTTTGCAGGTACACCAGAATTATTTTCGCTTTAGCCGGACCGCAGTGAGAAATATTTACAAATATATTGACGTTTGATCTTGCTACGCAAAAAAAGACGCTACGCATGTTAGGTTCAAAGCATAAACTCTGGCATCACATGATTTTCCCTGAAACACCTAGAACACCATATTTGAAAGTTGAAGTAGCCAAGTCTCATTTGGTATTTCTGTTGCATCGAATACCTGTACAATTCTCACCATATCTACCGGAGATCTTATTGCCAGTGCGTTTACCGTTTGTAGTCCTGTTTGTTTATTTTTATTGTTGCTTTTGTTTATTTATGGTTAATTTCCAGCTTATTGATTTACGCACCTGCAGTAAATTAATTATGCTAACCACCCAAACCTATGAATATTTATTATTTATAATGCTTACTTTGTTCACCCTTGCAGGCTCCACCTATATACGTTAGGCCCACTAGTGCTGGTACTTCCCTTCGGGTGCAGTCTAGCCCAGGTGCCACAGTGGCCATCGCCACCCAGGCCCCCCAGATAATCCACCATGTGGCCCTTCCTTCATTGGGTGTTGCCTAGAAGCTCGTCTTATTGCATTGCCAGCCGGCCTGCACTTATAATCACAGACATCCCCTGGCCTAATGCCTACACCCTTTTTTTAAAAGGAGCCACTTTGTAAGGAGCCTACATGTAGAATGCCAAAATATCTAAAGAACTTATTCTACTAAAGGAAAATTCCTCAAGGAACTTTTAAATTTGAAAATTTTTCTAACAGGAAACAATCAAGAACTAAGAAGCCGGTTCCATTCCTTTGCAGCCAAAACCAGCAAAGATTGTTTGCTATGCTTGTGTCAAGTGTTTCATGTTTCATTGGTCTTAAGCTATAGCCAAAATTTAAAGGCAAATTCAGAATTTCAATGTTTACTTTTGTCTGTAGTATATGTATCGCACTAAATGTGGAGTGAAGATTAAGGAACTATTAAGGAACTTCTAGTACTGCAATTTGACCATTGGAGGTCTAGAAATAAGGAACTTTTGGAGCCAGGCCTTGAGCTAGGTTCCTTATAAAAAAGCATGTATTCTGTGACTCAGGTCTCCCAGTAACGACGCCATATAAGTCTGTAGTCTAGGTAGCCATAGTAATAACCTAGAAATAACAGTTCAAACACCAACGCACCTGTCATAGTCTGCAAACCAAGATTGTCTTGTCTCGATATTTGTTTGATTTTGTTTTGTTTGTGAAGCATATCTTAGTGCCAATAAATAAAAGACACGACGAAATAGTGGTCACTATGGAAGAGAAAGGAGACTGAGTGGGAGATAATCGAATCCCTTTCCCTTCCATAACCATACCTCCAGTTAGAATTTGTATTTGTTTTCCCCTCCCTATGAGACACGTTTGCTCAAGTATTCTGCCCAGATAGTTGGCTTCGAATCGTTTCTGGTTATTTGTTGGCGAAGAGACACGTTTGCTCATGTATTCTGCTCAGATAGTTGGCTTCGAATCGTTTTTGGTTATGTGTTGGCGAGGACTATCCTGTGACTTGTCTTACTGAACAATGGGGAATTTCCCACAGTATTAGTGGTTCCCTGTGTGAACCGAAGCTGCCTATGTCCTGATGAAACAAAGGCAGGGGAAATTAGCAGATGGCACCTATTTATGGTCAGAATAGAGATGACATTGTTCTTGTGTATGTGTATGTATATGTGTGTATGGTGATTTCATTCGTTATCGACAAGGCGTTTATCAGTTTGATTCACTAAACGATTTCCTACGTAATTGCAACCGCAAATGGGAAAAAACGATAATCTAGCAGTGGTTGGTATTACTTAAAGCCGAACAATGACCTCTTAGGTTTGCGATAACGGGATAACCTTTCATCGGATTGAACGCAAACATACAAACACACACACTCAGACACACATATAGAAACACATAAACAGCACTTTAATCAACCTGTTATACCTCCGTGAGATACAACAGCTGTATCTTATAAGGCAAAGCCACACCCCTAGCCAGTCGGCGCGCAGGTATTTTTTGCACTATCTTCTCCCTTTCTCTATTTACACAAGCACACCAACCATCCAGTTTCAGACTTTGGCCTCTTTTTCTTTGTGTCTACCTCTTTCTCATATCGGTTTAGACACAAGTAATTTGCCAATGAAGTTCTCCCAACTTTAAGCAAGTTAGCTTGGCAGTGGGTGGTACTTTTCATTTATAAGGCAACCACTCCACGTATGAAACAATATGGAAGGGTTTGGACCAAATTTGTTATTTCCTGTTAGGAGGCATCATATTTCAGTTAAACATATATTCATCATACCAATAATGCTGTTGTTGGTATATCTGTTTTGTTGAAAGTCATTAAAAACTATTCAAGACGTTCAAATATTCTTCATAGTTTTACAGCATTGTAAGTTTTCATTCCTCATTAGCGTCTACACAGCTGTTTTCAGCTCATTTTCATAATGAGGCCTTTGTCCAAACGAGGGCCAGTATAGTTAATTGTAATGCGATGCTGACTTGGAAAATTCGCTTAAATATTGACTCTTCAAGTCATGTAGTAAAGTAGTATTAGATTGAGGCCTGGGTCAAACGTCGTATTTTGATTGTGCTGACGGCAGTTTCAATTTGGGTCGACCTAAATTATTAGATTCGACTGGTTCAGTGGCACAATGCGACGCAAGACCGACTTTGGGTCAAACGTCGAATTTGCCATGTGCCGAATCAAACGCTTAAATTGCTCAAATTTATTCCATCATAGTCACTTTCAAATCCTGAGTCCTTCTCTGTTGTTGTTTCTGATAGCAGTCACATATCATTTAAAACGTGGAACATGTGTTCCCTACTTTATACCAACGTGCACTGAAGGCACAATGCTCCACGTTTGAAATTATTACATGCTAAAACAACTGTCTTTTTGCTTAATGCTAAAACAACTTTCTCTTTGCTTAATGCTAAAACAACTTAGCAAGAGTGCTGCTCTCTCCTTGAAAACATTCCTGAGTGGCCCAAGTATCTGGGTAGGTTCTTTGACTTTTCCGGTCACAACTGCAGAAGGTATTGGGCCTACTTTGACTTTTCCCAGCAGTTAGTATATAAAACGTGCCCTGCAGCAAAGGGCCATAGTCGCCAAATGATGGAGAACCCTATCGGGTATATTTTCTCCCAACCTAATCGACCAATCACCATGCAGGATTCTGACCAAACAAGCTGAGACTAGGCCCATTTTGAATGATGATTGGCAAATTAGGTTGAGAGAAAATAGACCTAACAGGACTCTAGAACATTTTACCGCTATGCTGACATAGTCATTTCCAGGGAAAGATGAGATATAGTAGGTTGAGGAGGTCGAGATCAGTCATACAATGATTCAGATTACTAATAATTTCTTGATGGCAAAAATGAATGCATTACAAGGTGTCTCGGTAGGCACTTTTTTGAGAAGAAACGTGGCAGTAGTGGCATAGTAGTTTGAGTATATGCCACGCAACCGGGAAGTCGTGTGTTCAAGCCCAGACTGAGACATACCAAGCACTCTAAAAATGGTGGCAACTGCCTTCTCGTTTCGTTTGGCGCTTGACATGCAAGAGTGGAGTGGGGGAAAGTTAAATGCGCCTATGGCTATTGAAATGAACTAGGCGCCCCCCTATGCGCCATTGGCTAGGAATGACTTTGACTTTTTGACTGACTCTGAGATAATTCCACGTCACCGTAACAAACAAAGCAGTCAAAAAAGTATACTCAAAGTTATGGGTCGAAATTCAGCAGCTGAGAGTCTTGGTCATCCAATAACCATACCGCTCAGGATCGCTGTCCTTACTTGTTGCATTTAGATGTGTGACTGGGTGTAGATTTTGAGCATTGATATTTAGCTATGATAACGTTTCATAAATTGGACTGTGTCAGAAGAGAAACTTTGCATATTTCGATGTTGCTGGCTTTTCAAGGCACATATGTGTCAGATAAGCATTTGTTGTAGTGATAAAGTGGATTAGGACAGAAGGGCTCAACGTCATGTCGTAGAAATGTTCTTGGTCCATCGTCAATTGTTCCAAAGGCAAGAGAGCCACCCTTTGAGATCAATTGCAGAAACCACGAGGAGCAATGACTCAACACAAGTTGAATGAGAGGCATGGATTACCGAAGAGGATTAAAGGATGACAGCACAAATGTCCTAGGCTTAGTTTTTTTATCTCAAAGGCTAACATTATCGCGGAGTTATGGAGGAAAGAGAGTGTCCACTGTGACCACAGGCAGGGGCAAAGTATAAGAGCTCTTCAAAGCCTTAGGCAAATATCAAGTGATATCTTGAAAGATAGATTGAGGTTGTTAGGTCACATATTTCATCTGTGTGATAAAACACCAGCAGGTAAAGCTATGAGATTCTAGTTTGAAAGATCAGAGAAAGGGTTTAGAGGCAGGCCCAGAGAAAGTAAGGTAACAATATTGAACAAAGGAGAAAAGAAAACTTTGAACACATAGGATGGATAGCACGGGACCGAAAAGCTTGGAGAAAGTTACATATATATATATATATATATATACATATAAAGATAGGAGAGGAAACATTTTTGAGAGTGAAGACGTAGGCGAAGTATTACAAACAAATAGAATTATAATACTTAATTGTCCATTGAGTCGTTGCTTGTACGCTGATGTAATGACGTGTCCATGTACGGCGTCGAGAGAAGCGGAAAAAGAGGACAAATTGCCCCGACCCCGGTATCTGAGAGGGACTCCAGGTTATCGGAGTAACATTTACATTTCATAATGATTTCAGGAGAGGCACCTATTTTCATAAATTTAGATGTGTCATAAGAGTTAGAATTTTCGAATGTAGATTTGACCTTGCGTTGTTCCCAGGGAAGACACTGTGAGTTTGGATTGTAAAGGTCGCTTGAAACCCAGTTCAAAGTGTTAAGAAACATATTGGTCCTCCCCTTACTCGAACCGCAGTTCATTTACTCACTTTGGCCCTAATCAGTGCTGGCTATCAACATTTTTCTCAGCATTCAAGGAATCGGACCCCACACTTAAGAATTGGTAGCTCGATCAACCGAGCAGGATGTCAATTTGCTATTCATCTACCAGTCGGTCTTCACAAAAAAATATACACCATTTTGCATTCTCCATGGTTGTTTTATGTACATCCTTTAAGTTTGATAATATCAGGGAGTTTACTTTTGGCGGTAGATTCTGCGATTTCTACACGGGCCAGAAGAATATCATGACTTGTTTTGTAATCAGTGATTGCGGTGCACGAATTCGTTGCCATAATTTGATATTCTTGGATGGTGTACGTCAAAGTCAATGGAAACTCTTCAAAAACGCCGCAGTTTTTAATTTTGATACTTGTCCTTGTCACCCTAACCACATTACAAGATAATAAAACAAGCGAAATAGGATTTGCAGCCGGTACAAAGCTCCTTTCATTACTGGCTACTAATCCCTCTCCAGATTTAATATAAATTACAAGTGTATCTTTTGGTCCATGACATCGACCCATCAGAAATCTGATGTTATGCGACTCTTTGTCGATGTTGTACCACTTTTTCTTGTTCTACCGAACAGGCATTGAAGCAAACAAACTTGTTCCGTCGGTGACTAATTTTTTAAAAAAAATTTTCCTCTCTTTGTTCTCGAACTGGATGAATTTATACAGAGAAAAGGGCATTAGGTCCTTTTCAATGATGTATTTTTCAAATGTTTGCTACTGAAGGAAAGAAACGTTAAAAATGCAGATTTCCGAAGGGAAGGAGCATAATACATCTCATATTCTTCCCACTATGGCGCAGCACAAGCGTATATGGTAGTCGTTACATGCTACCAGCGTCAAACATAAAATTTCATCAAAAGGTCGCAAATGAAGGGAGAGGGTGTTATGCAACCTATTTCCCACCTGCTTTATTAAGGCTGGTATATCTGCTAGTATGAGAGTAACCAGATGAATGCTTAACGCAAGCAGCGGCAACTGCCCACCGTATTTTACAAGCCTGTCCTTGAAATATATACGCTACATTAGCGTATACATATTTTATACTAGACAAACATGATTAATGAAGGTCGTTTTGATGTCAAAGTTCCCTTTTCATTCATCAAAAACATGCTCTATTGCGGAATAGCTGTTTTGCAATGATGAATCATTCCGCGGGGAGTTGCCGGGTATGTAATGCCACCCAGGCCTACTCTACGTAAACAGACAGACTAAAGGGCGATGCTGCCCCATTTAAGGTAGCATACTGTTCTAAATCTATTATCGCTGAAGTTAGTTTAATAGGAAAATCCATAAGGTATGCTAGAAATCTCTAATCATCTTTGAAACGGTAAATTGGATTACATAATAAGTCACTAAACGAACTAGTAGGACTGAAAGAGATCATTCTCAAAAGAGGGACCTCGCTGCGGGTGAAACGGGAGACAAGAAGGTAAGTTTTAAGTCTCTGATTTTAGTAAGAGGTTCTGTCTATGAAGCAACACGACATCTTTATCCTGTATTTATTTACGTTATTTGTGCGGTTGCCCATTTGGTATTTGTACGCAAAAAGAAGCTTCCGTCCTAAGAGTGTTTGATGTTGAGCACGGCTCGCTTTTATCGACCCTGTTGTGAAGTGAAGATGGTATCCCCTGTGTGTTGAACAACGCATTCAACATAGACTTCATGTGAGGGAGGCCTCATAATCGCTTCATGAGACCTTTCCCTTTTCGTCAATATGATATTCAACAATACTGGTTTATATCCGAAGTACTTAACAGTAGCTAGCCAATTTGGTAATCACAGATTAAAGGGCGTGCCCTTACACAGTATGTTTTTTCATTTGCCTTTTTAGTCTCCATATCGTACAACTGTAATCGACCAAAATACCCGCTCATGTTCACGTCTTCCTTTGAAAGTGTAGCTACAGATACTACTACAACCATAGCCTTAGAAGGTGGGGCTGGAGGGTCCTAAAGGGGGCTGCAATCCCACCCCGCAGTTGGACAGAAATCCATTTCATTCGGACAATTTCTTCTGAAAAAACGATAGTTCCTGCAACTCAATACGGCTGGACAACGAGTCATTTTGACAACAGATCAGTGATTCGAGCAGACAGTTTACTCCCCCCTGAATTTGAAGTGCCTCCCTACGCCCATGACTGCAACTACACGTTTTTTTTATAAGAAACCTAGCTCAAGGCCTAGTACTAAAAGTTTCTTAATTTTTGGCCACATTTTAGTTCTAAAAGTTTCTTAATTTAATGAACAAAGATTGCATTGAAAACGATATAATACACGTGGATATAGAAAATATTAGCATGATAGCAAACAAATAGCTCTTGTAAAAGCAATGTTCCCTGAGGTCAATATCCCATGCTTTGAAGCTGGAATTATGTGGTCAAACGGTTTTCATGGCTTTAATAGACTACAGAACTTGTTTGCTCCACCTCGCTTACTGAACACAGTCGAAGGCCCTTAATTCACACCGGTTTATGTGGATCATCAGCATCTGACACAGTACTTCATGTAAAGGCACAGTATGCCCACTGCAAAGTTCTTATAACAATTGCAGTCGTGTCATTCAAGTCGAAACTGAAGCCCTGTTTGATGTTGAATTTGGAAAGTGCTTTATATCAGCAAACTGTTGGATATGTTGCGTATAATGCCCTCAACTAGAATTAGAATTTCCTCCTGAAAAGATGGGATAAGGAGCTTTGCTGCAATGTAAGACTTGTACAGGTCAGGAGCATTATTTTGCTCATTACATTTTGGTAGTGTTGAGGTTTATAGAAGAACTGCACATTAAATTATCATATTATACTGAAAGGACTGTATTGCATTGTATTGTATTGTATTGTACAATATATGTTATGTTGTACTGGATTTATTGTATTATATTGTGGTTTTTGTGTTATGATATATTATACTATATTGTGGAAAGGCGTTTCTATTTTCCTCGCAGAATTCATAAAACGTACATGTCTTTTTTATAAGAGAAACCACTTTTTTGCCCGAGTCTCAATTTTCTTAACTATTCCCGAAAATAAGGCTGAGATCATCTTAAGGTTTTCGTAACTTATACTAGAATAAATTGGCGTAAAGCAGCTACAATTATTTGTTATAAAAGTTTGTTTACCAAAATTATCTCAGAAACGTTTCGTTCTTTGTAAGGGAGCTTGCAAAGAATGAGCTAGTGTCAATTTCTAGCGCATAAGAAAGATGAACTTTGGAACTTGAGCCTTGTGATTTTCTTACCAGTAACTTGAGCCTTGTGATTTTCTTAATAGTTTCTTAAAAATTAGGCCTTTTTGAGCCTCGTTTTCTTATAAGCATTTTTCTTATTAGAAATTGTGTATCGAAACAGCAGCAACAACAAGCATAATGCACCAATCATAGCATGGAAATGAGATCCAAGTCACCTTAGGCTGATAGAATTTTTAATTGAAATATGTTGCAAAAAAGTATCAATTAACGGTGACACAGACTGCTCTGTGGGAGTGATATTAATCCCATAATGCCTTGTTGTACTTCGCAGTTCGTCAGTCCTCTTGTCACAAAATCGTTCCGGATTGTTTTAAGCCTTTGATCTACACGTTCTGCCCAGGCCCATAACCAGCGTGATGTTGTGCCTGGTCAGCAGAATTGAATACGGTCCACCTGTGGGTTGGACGAGGCTTTGAGAAGTTCATCAGACCCGAAATTGGAACGCGTACAATAACGCGTAAATCTTTAGGAATGAGAATCTAATTATACAGTTCTTTGTCAATTATTTCAATCATATTTTATGGCCTTGACTCAACTATTCCTTTTGAAAGTCACCAGCCAACTAAGAGGGCAGTAGAACTGAGGCGCTTTGATTTGAAAATAACAGGTATTGCTTAGCGTTTGTCTGTTTTTAGTCCGTGAAGCGAATTCTCTTTTCATTCCGATAATGAATTTTAGCGAATTTCATTTGCAATTCCCTGACAAATGACCTTTATAGTCTTTTCAGTCTTCAGCGAAATTTCGTAAACTTAAGTTTTAAGGTGATGTTCTTCCCAACTTATTGCCACTCATAGTTTTCCCCCAAGTAAAGAGGGAACAGGTTGCTGTCAACAGCAAGAAACGCAATTTCAAGATTTCCCTGATATACCAGACAGGTATCTCCGATAACGAAAGGGGAAATTCTGATGTCAATGTGCAGTTTGTTGTCAGTGACGATTTGACTAATGCTCACTTATATAAGCAAAGTAAGGTTTTGATGCTAGGGCTATAGATGCGCTGGGAAGCAATTCTGAAGTTGTCTCATGTCCAGGGAAAGTGAAATAGAGCTCAAGGCTAGTCACTCGAAAGTCGAGCAATGTGCGCACAACCAGGAATAACTTGATTTTCCTTTCTTTATACATTTGAGGAAGTGCATCAGATGCCAACCCTGTCTACGAAAATATTTTCATGCATATCTCTGCAAACTGCCACGTAGGGTTCGCAGTTCTACCTTTACCAAATAGCAGAATGCAAACAAGTGTATTGTTCGTCAGCATAAAATCATGCAATTCCACAGCTTGTCCTTGAAGGCTTTTAACCTCTGACTTTTTTTCGGGGGGGGGGTCAAATTGCGCTTCCTACATTATTTATATTATTAATTATTATTTAATCACGACATCAATTCAGTAAAAATACAAAAACCCTAATTACAAATAAGGGTCCTAATTATAAATATAGTGAATAGGTTAAATAAACAGATATCAAAACCAGTGCCGTTCTTCCATGGATTCGTACGCATGATAGTTTTATTATAGGTTTTTTCTTCAGCTTAGAAAATGGTTTTTTAGTCTTCTACATCCGTGACCAAGCTCGTGCAGATTAGTGTAGGCCTATGCCAATTCATAAACTCCTGAACAATTGTCTAGTTTCAAACATCTACGTAATACAAAGGGATTAGCTTTATAACTCTGGGTACAAGTGCGGCTTAGAATTGGAGAGGATATGAAACTTTTCCAAGGACAATTTAGGGGTATGAAACTTTTTTGAGGTAAGATATCAAATCTTCTAAAGATAACATCTGGAGGAAATCGACTCAATTGTGTTTTTAAAATCAGCCTTTCCTTGAAAAATATTCTATGGCTTTTTCAAATAAATCTCACAAAGAATTATGTTGCTTCCAGTGCAAGGGCTTTTTTACTTGGAGTATTTCCCAGCAAGTAAATTTGCAGAATGCATGTTGGTAAATTTGCAGGTGATCTTTTCAGGGAGATTAAAGTAAAGTAACGATGAAGAAAGCTCCACTGAAATGCCTACAGAAAACTTACAACATGAAAATTGAACTCTCTAGATAGGAACCATAGTGTGACATTGTTTACGTTTTTTCAATGGGGTATGAAAATTTTGGATAAAAATGAAACGGGTATGGTATAAACTTTCGAACACTTTGAAAATTACATCCCGCCCGTGTTTCCAGAGTTATAAATGACTGACCCCTAAAAATACGCGGCTCTGAAACATGTTACCGTCAGCTGACGTAAGTTACCGTGCAGTCTTTACAGCAATTATCATGGCCTACTCTAGGAACGCGAGGTAACGGCAAGGAGTTGTGGGTTGTGGTGAAGGTAGCTCAGCGCAAGAGTATTAAGACTTAGCCACTTTTTGGCAGGTGTTATTTTCATTCCAACCGCATTCTTTCTACATGAAATGCTTTCATTAAGAAGATTTTCGCAAAATATGTCATGAAAAAATCTCATAATTTGGTTTTAAAAAGCACACGTCATACGAGGTGACTTGCGCTACGTTCATCCTCCCACAGGGTGTCATCTGCGATTGTGTCCATGGAAAAGGGCTTTATTAGGTTAACAATTAAAAAATGTAATCACTTTTTGAGTAGCAAGAATACAAAAGCCTCATCTGTTCCTATGGATGAGTTTTCTAGCTTGTTTTTTCTCTTCAATGCAGACAAATAATGTTGAGTAAAACTATGCGTTGAGTAATTGAGTATCTGTCTAGCCTAAGGAATAAGCTCTTTACGTCTTTACGGAGATGGAAAAAACAAGCAGCTAAAACACAGAGATTTCCTATGTGGCTAGCACTACGTGCCATTTGCATGTTTTTCTATAAGACTAAGAAGTTTTTTGGCTTAGTACTGAAACTTTTTTACCTTCTTTCCGATTTCAGTACCAAACCTTTCTGAACACTTCTTTTGCAAGAATGTGTGAAAAGACAGACAGGCCGGCGCTAGATATATAGACTACTATAACATAACCTGCACATGAATTATATACAAACTGAATCAAAGGGATGAGAGACTTGTCTTAGAATTGGAATTGCAAATGTATATATATGACCTTATTAACCTCGGGTATCAGAAATCCAATATTGAACTTTCTTGACTTTTTGAGCTGTCTTTCTGAGCATATAATCTTTGAGACCTCTGATCAGATCTGTTTTTTCCCAACCTAACTGACCAATCAGCATGCAAAATGCGCCTAGATGTAGCTGTGGAATGAATGTGTGGTGAGAATCCTGCATGCTGATTGGTCACTTAGGCTGCGAGAAAATAGATCTGATTAGACTCAAAAGCATTTGGCGGTTATGTTGTCTGGCACTACTTTATTGCAAACCAGCCTCGTACTAGCCCTAATTTCCCTTTTTCCACGTGCCCTGCGAATTAACTTGTCTTATTGTTGTATATTTTCTAGAAATGGACATTTTCAGCATCGCAAACAAGCTCGATTCTGAAGTTTGGGAAAAGAAAGACAATGTTCCTGATGACCTGAACAAATTAGGTAACTCCGTTACTTATCTTTCTTTATTTTTTGCGCTCAAGGCCATTGGAAACAAATACCCCACCCCATCCATAATAAGGGAATGTCATATTATGAGTAGGGATTTTGTTTTTGTATTACTAGTTAAGGAGTAGTGCAAAGGCTATCAATACACCAGTATCTGCTCTCAGAAATTTCAGAGGGTGGAGTCTACGTGCCAGGGTTTAATGTACAGATACCCTTTAAGCTCCAAGGAGATTTCTTAGCATAATTTCTACAAGCAAGGTAATTCGAAACTAGACGATTTTAGAATTACAACCTCAAATCTTCCGATACCTTATTCTTCCTCAAATCTTTCGGTATTCTCATCGGTTCAGTCAGTCCAGTAACAAACATCTTAAGGCAGTTTTATCCTTTTGCAAAACAAAAGTCTGGAGTGCACCTTAGACTTGTTCCTTTTGCAAGGTGTTTATCCCTTCTTAGATGCTCTTCAACCAAAAGTTAATTTGTCCACGTTAGCATAACTAAAGCAATAACAAACAAAGAAAATTCCAGCAAGAAATCTATCACCATTGGAAATCAGATCAGAAAATAGACAGCGGATCGAAATATTCTGATCTCTCCAAATCAACAGTTAAAGATCAAATCCTGGGCAAAGAAGGATTGTTACTCTCATTCCTTTGCTGTTTTGCCATTGAGAGTGATCTTACGCAAAATATTGCCCGAACGGCGTATTATCGACCATTCCTGTAGACATATGGTCCTCTATAAACTATGCCAAAAAAATTTTTTCGAGAATACCTGCTAATATACTTTGATGTTCTGACCCCTTTCGCGACGACATCGCCTGGACCGTAGGTTATGAGCCGGTCCACCGCTGATCTATAAGTTACTGAGTTTGTCCTGCGTTTTAAGTTAGGAAATCTATCGTAGCAGATTTGTGAGTATGCAACAAAACACTGATGGATAAATAAATGAAGAAGTTAACGGATAGGGTGCTGTTTACAGCGGGAAGGAATTCTAATCATAACAGCGAACACAACCAGTTATGTCGCAAAGTTACAGGGACAGCATTGTCGTAAAGGAATCTGCGTTAGCAAAGTTAAGGTAGAAGCGATAAGAAAGTAATGAAACATTTTTTACTCCTCTAATAACGCATACTATTGTATTGTAGGCTACAAAGAATATCACTTGACAAGATGCAACATTGAAGATGGCACGCCCATTTACTATTTGAGCACAGATAGCGGCGATGTCAAAGTTGCCAAACTTGGTGGCGTGCCGGGTAAAGTTGACCCACTGAAGCACATAAACAAATGTTTTCTTCTGATCGAAGAAAACAAGGCAGAGGAGCTTAATGATAAAAGAGCCCCCGGATTGATTAAAGGCATTGTCATCGATGACGACTGGGTTGAATCCAAACGTTAAAGACAGTTGATAAATGCGACGGGGTTTCATTTGGTGTTTAATATAGATTTCAGGACTAAAGACCATATACTGTCCAAGCTTTTAAGAGTCATCCCAGGTCGTCGATGTTGAAGTCAGAGCATTGGACAGCTCAGAAACTGGAAGCAGGAAATTTATCTAGAAAGAGTAATCACTAACGATAAAGTATCATTAAGAGCCATATTGTTTTAGTCATTGTTTTTTGTTTCTAATTTGACAGTTGTAAACTAATCTATTGTATTGTAGGTAATAAACCTGTATTGATTTGCATTTGCTTACCAAGAATTTGCAGCTTAAAAGTTCTCGTTGACTATTGTAGTTATACAACTCTACCTGATGACCCTCGTTAGTGTTAGGCTAAACTAGCAGAGTTCATGCGCTGGGAAATGTTTTCATTTGTTCCAGATGTTCCTGTGATGACCAAGATTCACAAGTGACATGAGTAAGACCTAGCACGCACGGGCAACATATGTTTTAAACACAGGGATTTTTCGCTTGAAAAAGCTTGCGCTCTTCATAGATAGAGATTTTTGTGTTTCGAAAATTATTGGCGAAATTAAACTTGCCAAATCTGAAAGAGACTGCATTTTAAGCACTTATGTTGCCTGTGTGCATGTCTTACAAAAAAAATGCTTTTGTTTGAAACACAAAAGTTGCTCGCGTGCGTTGGGCGTAAATGAAAGTTGCTCGCGTGCGTTGGGTGTAAGTGGAGGAATTTCGGTTTTAATATATCATATAATCCTAAGAATGAATATTCCTGTGACGTGTTAAAGTAGAGCATAGTTTCCAAACTTCACATAATGAGCAACTAAGTGCAAACATAGTTCCTGAACTTCACATACCTTGAGCTGAAGTCAATGTACTTCCTATTATCATGTACAATGACATCACATTCCGCAAAGAAAAAAATCACTTAAAACAAACCACTGTTTACTAAAAAACATTATAACAAAGGTGATCTGATGTTTTTTGTGAACATAGTTCTCATTTAGTTAAATTTTCCCTTCTGGGGTCAAAGAATCATGTGTGACCATAGGAAGTGTGCAACAGAAATAAGAGAAATGAACAGATGGTGATTTTTCTAAATCAATCAAAGCAATGGTGCTATATCACGTTCTAAGAATTTCCATTTCAAATCAACATAACTCTCAGATTGTGAATTGAAGTTACACAAAAGCTAGCAGCAAAATACACTCAAATTCATCACTAGAAACATTGAAGTGCAAAGCAAAATGACTTATGTTGAAGGACTGGTTGGAATTCCTCTTCTACAGCTGGAACATTATTTTGGGGCAAAACTGTAAATCCCAAATCAGAATGGATGCTGCTGAAATACAAATATTGCCACCAAAAAGTCTCGTACAGAACAATGCTACTTTTGAAGAGCATAGATAATGCTGGCAGATCAGACAGTTTCAATCTTTCCAGGGTAGTTGCATCAACTGAAACAGTCATAAAAGCAACCACTGAACAGCTACAAAGGTGTGCCCAGCCACTCTCATATATGACATACCAATCTACTACAATGCATAGAATGAAGTCCTGGCAGATGCCCTTTGAAAACTCTACCACATAAAACGCTGAACATCATCAATGCCATGCCAATAGAAAGGCTTGTACAAAAACAAAGCAATAGTGATACAGTTAATGAGCAGGTACAGAGCCATCTCTAAAAGAAGTGACAGATATGATGGCAAGGGTGTGTGAATACGGAAAAGGATATATGGTATTAGGAAATATCTTAATTCTAAAAGTTTTTGTGGAACTGTGACTAATAATGTGGAGGTAGCAAGCAACAGGATAAAGTATATTGAATTTCTAGCAAGGAGTTGTTGATTCATGGCCAAGCCACCATAAATATAACATGGAATAGCTATGTACTTCATAATCCAGTGTCTTTGGAATATTTTTCGCCAGATGTAAAATGTGTAGTGTCGATTGTCAGCTAAGAGGTACTCATGCACATAAGTGAATTGCCATATTGACAGGACAATGGTGATGATTCCACAGAAGCAAAGAAAACAAGCAGGTTTACTGTAGAGACAATCCTTTAGTTTCTCCTTAACTGATCTCAGAGTTGATATCGAGAAAAAGAGTGGGAAAGAAAAAAACATTGTGAAGCCAACAAAATAAAATATTTGAGGGATGTTGAGGCAGGCCTGGTGACTAGAGCGATCACCAACAACTATCCCATTGTTCTTTATGACAAAAATACAAAATGCAATTCCAGTTAGAGCATAAGGTAGCAGCTTCAGGATAAGTGATTCAGTTCTATTCCTGACAGCAAGAAAGATATCAGATATGAATTGGAGCACACCATTGTTGAGTCCTGGGAGATCATCCCCCAATTCACGCAGCAGTGTACTCCCAGCAACAAACGCAATCCAAATGATGTTTGTCTGTCTAAAGCAAACAGCAACAGCTCCTGTCAGAGCAGCAGTTGTGTGACTTCCTTGCAAGCTGAACCAATATGTAACAAGAACCATTGATGTTGATCCTTGGTCAGTATAGTATAGAAATGCAAAAAAATATAGCAAAGGGAAAAATGACAGGACAAAGGCATTTGCAAAGCAATGGTTTGAAAGCATAGACTCAGCCTGGATGTTATCTTCAGCTGTCTCTTCCATAGCTCCCTGAGACTTCCTCTCTTTCTTTTCCTTGTCTTCTTTGTGCCTTGCACATTTGCCCTCCTTTTCATGATACTGAAAAGCAGATAATGCACAGAGCCAAATAACTACTTATTTTACAGACTCAAAGACAGAAGTATGGGATGGGAGATGCTGGAGATCTGCAAACAAGAGCGTATTCATCAAAGGAAGAGGACTTTGATAACCTAGAAAGCTAGCTGATAATAACAAACAAAGTGCAACATCCAAACATGTACTTGAAATAGAACTTACAAGCCTATTCATCTACCTAATTTCATAAAAAAGCAGCACTAGATATTCTATAACAATATCCATACACTTTACCAGTTCAGTTAATTTTGAAAATTCAACTACACATAAAAAGTTGTAAAAACTATGAAAATCCATAAAAATACTATTATAAAGGCAAGTTACAGAGGATGGAAAAACAAAGAAAAAAAGAGTAGACAAAACATCAGAAATGTGTATAGAGATGATTTTGCTTAAAGGAGAGCTCTCTCAATAGATAAACTAATTGAAGAGGGAGCACCCCTTTGCTAAAAGCCTATCAAATAATTTGAATTATTTTTAATGATTTGAGGTGAGTTGATGCAATTAAATATAAAAAACTATCAAATAATGTCTACAAGAAGTGTGTTATGTTATGCACATAAGTCTCTTGCAAGCTTCTCAAATATGAGCCAAAAACAGGAAGGCTGCTAAGCTTAATTGATAAAGATAATAGGTGGAATTGATCTGTTGGTGGTTTAGGAGGCAAATTGCTTTGAATTTAGGGCAGGCAAAAGCATATTTTCCAAAGTTTGTCCTTCTACTTAACATGGTTAGAAACTTGGGTTACAAGCATAGCACCTGGATGGGGTACAAACTTAAGGTAGATGGAATATGGAAATTTTACTAGATTAAATGATATTACTAAGCGATTACATATTGGATTGTTATTATGTAAGCAAAACACTTAAAATTTACACTTGAGAGTACTTACATTTGAATTTATCATGAAACAAAGCTCATAAAGCAACCAGAAGTTCACGAGCATGAAAATCAAGTTGGTTGATCGTAAGAAATGCGTCGAGCATGGCTGCTCAGTATCGAGAAACGATCCAATAAATGGTAGGATTCTGCAAATTCGAAGCAACATTAAACTAACTATGTACAACCCCGGCAAGGTTGTTATTTTAGAATCCCAGTGACTTAAATTACCAATACAGTAATTTTGTGCTTGTGGAATGTGGAAGATCTCATCCATGTACGGCTGCGGCTGCTTTGTGCCAAATAGTCCAAAAATGACCGATGCTATTGTGACGAAGAGGGTCACTGACAGCAAACGGGGAATATTATTAGCGGCCATGTTGGAAAATGAGGGCGCAATAAACGAGGTCTACGTCAAAACGAGGCTTGAAGAGGCGGGGAGCCTCCGCCAGTGCTCCTCCTTCGTTGACATCTGCCGCATCTATTTCACTGCTCAGTGACCGGTTACTTTTCGTCCCCTTTTAACTGGCAGCGACTGCCCCCTACATAACTGGAAGAAACTGCTCCCAACTGACCGGGAGTGACTACCCATTGGATGGGAGTGAATACCCAGAAATGGCAGGTAGTAAATACCCCCAAAATGACAGGAAGTGGTGAATACAACAAGATGGGGGTGTAACTATCACTGATCTCTGCAAAAAGAACATAGATCAGTGTTAACTATCCCCATTGACAGGCATTATGGCGATACGCTCATTCTCTTGAAAACAAGATCTGAGAAATAAAAACCACAGTACCATCCAAATGCATATACAAGTTTTTGTATACGAATGTGTTACAAAATGTTACAAAGAACTCTGAGTTGAAAACACTTAAAAAAGTTATCAATACAGGGCATTTAGTTGCCGAACAATGCACCAAAGGGGTGGGAAAGTGATTACAAATGACTGCATTTCGGCACGAGGATTTCCTATGAGCTAAAGGCACGAATGCTGGAGCCAGTGCTACAACTATGTTACAAACAGTAAAAGTTGGATCTCTTAGAAAGTCATCAGCGGCTCTACATCTACAGTGAAATTCTAGCATAATAGTACCTCCCTTTTATGGGCCTAGGCTAAAAGATTCCTATAAGAGACATGTAAATAAGTAACTGTGGGCAGTAGTTCATAATAAAAACTTTGTCCTGTTCAGTATGCATTGAGAAACGATCTTCTTCTCTGGAAAGAAAACTCCCAGTTTTCTTGCCGAACCAGTCAAGGTCAACATATTCCATTTTGTGTAAAGGAATCTGAAAAATTCTAGGCAACAGATTCCTAAACGTTGTAGTTCTTTTATGCGAGCTTTTACTGTAATAGGCCTTTTTTAACACAGTGATCGTATTTTACAAAATGATAGAAATAAATAATAAATATGATAAAGAGTAGCAGATGGCAATTCAATTATGCTCTGAATTAAATTTTTTGGTGTAGCTCGCTCAAATGCATTCCTTGCTTGATTTTTACATATTTTCATCACATCCTGCTTTTGTAGTAGAAATTTCCAGCTGGCATAGCATATAGACAAGATGGTATCTAAACGGCCTACAGAGTTCAGGTTTCGTAGGATCTATCAAATGTTTCCTAAGATCTAATGTTATACCTAGGATTCCATACAAAGCTATAAAGTCTGTACAATGGCTTTTCGCTTTTTGTCGTAAACAAATCTATTGTTCTTGAACATATCACTTTCGTAGAAAGCTGATAAGTTGTGGATGTTGATTTGTCGGGCCTAGAAAGAAGGAAAGATTCAATCTACCACAGGAATAATAAAACTTGTGAGTTACTAGGTACTTGAAGTCATATATCGCAAGAATCACTAGCTAAAAAAAATTACAAGTATTTATTAGTAAAAGTCATGTATGTCTATCTATGTGCAATTCTTGTGGCTGCATTTTTAAGTTTGCTTTGCTGCGTGTTTTTCATGTTAATGACTAAGGAGTTGTCATTGTTGCATCGTCGCACTTGTAGAGTAGTCAATTAGATTGTACGTAGTGTAGTAAGCAGGCTGCAATTGTACAATTATATACTGAATAAAAATGAAATTTGAGCGCTTGTTATAAATTCTGTTCTTAACATTAATGCATTCATATACAAGCAAATACTCATAAAAGATACCTACCCGATCAGAGAATTCTTCTTCTTGAATATCAACTATTTCCGGCTCACTTCGGTACCTGCTTCTGTAAAACATTATCTGATCCCGCACCAGTTGTTTCAAAACAAACAGCAAGAGCTCATTATTGTCTCTTCTGAAGGCCAAGTATTGTGAGAATGACTACAAGGAGAAGAGTTTTGAGGAAGTTAGGTCCAATACATTCGGTTCTGTTTATTAAGGCTCTGTCCTGCAGATATATCAAGGTTCAACGCTGCATTGATAGAACAATATAGGAGCACGAAGCACAGGCCCCAAAGTCTATCTAGTTTGTCATTTTTCACTCCAATAAAAGAAAAGAATAAACCTAAAAGAATAAACGTATCCAAAGATAGATAATACATTTGTTTGTATTATATATAATATTTATATAATAATATTTATAATATTTATTATAGATAATATTTATTACATATAACATTTGTTGCTACTGGCTCTTGTTGCCAACTTTTCGATTTTCTCTGGGCTTCTATGTAAAAAGAAGTTTTCATTCAAAGATTGTTGTACGGGCAAAGGGGTAGCGTCTTCTAGTTGGGTGGGAAGTGTCTCCGTGCCCCCTTAGCTTCGTACCTTACGACAAAACGTCTAGCAGTAACACTATCAAAGCAATCTCATATAGATCTCTCCATGCAGATGCCCAGAAATTCGAGCTTGGTATGTTACAGGCGATAAATTTCACACAGACTAGTTTGCTCAGAAATTTAAACAAGCAAAACGCAAGTATCTTCTAAACTACCTTTCGCATATTTCTCATCACTGAGTACTTTTGTGTATCAATAAATGTTTCCAGCATCACTCTAATCGCCATGTTTACATCATCTTCCCTTACATACTCTCGTAAATGCATCTTTGCATGAGCTTCCGCCATTCTAATCATTGATTCGATATGTCGAACAGTGATCGGAATGCTTCCTGTTACCTACAGTAGAATCAATTAAAATCAATCAATATCAATTAATATTATCAATCAATCAATCAATTAGAACCAAATAACTTTGATTTTAATTCAAAGGCTCTTTCTTCAAAACGCAGCTATGATAAGAATTATGATAAGTGCTGAAAGTTGAAATATGATGCAAACTTTTAGCAAATGCACACGAACGAACACGACTATAATTCAAGGTTTTCCTCACGGTTTGCCTTGTGGAGGGGTCACTACAACAGTCTACTTTCTTTTCTTAAATTATTTCCTTTTTCTGCTAAAAGTTGGAATATGATGCGAATTTTACCATTCATACGATTGAAAATGACAATAAATTTCTTCCAGCGTGAAAAAATAAAGCGTATATGGTTCGAATTTTATCCTGTATATGTACCTCTATACAAGGAGTACAAAGTACAGCCGTTGATTATTAGCAGAAAAATTGGAAACACACAAGAAACCATATAAAGCAGAACTCCACTTCTTGTCACTACGACAGTGCAGCCGTGAATCGCTGTTCTATGCTGCCTAATACAACGGACTGTAGTTACAGATAAAGGTAATTCTTCCGTATTGTGGTTGTAATGGTGTACCAAAATACTGTACTGTACAGCTTAGCGATGTGTACAACAATATGTTCATGGGGTAAAAAAGCAAATAGATGGGCAAGGGCCAACAGATGAAAGCCTTAATGTGTTAATGACAAGGCAAAGTTACCATTGATTCTCGGCGAAGGTCGGCAAACATGCTGGCAATTTTGTCCTGGTCCATGTGATGCAATTTAGGGTGGATCTTATCACGGGCGTAAATTATATACTTTTTCAACAGGTCTTGGGGAATTGGCTCCACAGACGAGGCAGGATTCGGCACCTGCAAATAAAATAAATGGCAGTGAAGCACATCAAGTGAATAGACAAAGGATATAACTAAATGAGTTAAACTACACAATAAACATTCTCATTGATATAAGCAAGATTGATATTTGAAATTCTTCTAGATCCACAAGACTCATAGCTATGTACATAGGATATATTCTGCTAAAATCAAACAAGGAAGCTACTACCTTCGTGTCATCTATTTGCATACAAGATACATATCACCAAAACGAGGCATATAACATACCATTAGTCCATCATCATCAGCAGCATCCTCATCTCGATTCGGATGGTGTTTTACATGACTGTTAACAACAAATCTGGCAAGCATTTCGTCCTAAAATAAACGAATCTACGGTCTACAGGATGAGTTAGAGCCAGATAAGAAAGGCAATAACTTATATACAGCAAAAAAGGCTCTGATATCATATTTCGATTTACTACGAGGAACAGAATGAATAAAAAGACACTAAAATTTCGTGTAGAGAAAAAAGGAAAATTTAATATATAAAATTGAATGAAGGAGATCAAATGAGAAAGAAGGAGGAGTACAAACAGAAACCTTAAGAGATGTATTCCTCTATCTGCGAAGCTAGTTAGTCAGGGAGGGCTTGAAATGAAAAGTATCGCTAAGAACAAAGAACTATGAACCACAAATATGAGAAATTTTAAATAGCATAAGCACGAATGAGTGTTTAAAATTCAACGTACAGAATAGGTTTTAAAATGTGCATAAAATGACCCCTACCTGAATCACATCGATTGTGTCTCTTACAACACACAGTATATCAAATCTTGACAGAATTGGCTCTGATAAATCAACCTAATGCAAAGGGAATAAAAATCTTTTCAATCGCTATGTCAAGTTTACTAGTGTGAAGTTGGCCAAAGTAGTTCGTGATACTATTCATGGTAGGCTCAAATTTGCAAGCCTCTGAATCTCGTTTACAGGTCTGGCCAATACGAGATTATGTCAGCCTGACAGCAGCACGAAAGTAGAACTTGCTTTCGAGCTCAATTGCTGTTAAGAAAAATAATAGACAAAAGTTAACCAATTCCTGACATAACCCTAATCATATCCTATGAGATTTACAAAATAAACGACAGCATGATCGATGATATAATCGTGGTTGTAGAAAACAACTTAATTTAGCATGACTTACGTTTTCTGCAAATGTTAATGAAGGATCATATCGCCCACCGATTGGATTAGCAGCCGCAATAATGCTACATCGAGCCTGCCGATTAAAAGTACAAGACAGCTAGAGATGAGTGGTCAAATGTCACAGCATTGGTGAAAGAAACGAAAGAAGAAAGGGCATTTAGGAAGTCTGTGAGAAGTCCATGCTGTCAGTTTCAGTTCATACTTCGAATAATAGGGAAAGAAGGAAATGAAGAACGGGGAAAAACAGAAATAAAAAATGTAAAGACAACGAGATTTAGAAACTAAAAACTTAAGCACTTAGAGAGATTAAAGAGATTAGATAGCATGTGACAAAAGAGAAATCCCAAAATCCCACAATATGAACAATGAATAAAGATGAATAAATGGATAAATCTTAAAAATATTGGTAAAAATAGGACCAATAAAATGATAGCTAAAAGAAACTTTAAAGTACTAAAAACGAGGAGAAAAATATTAATATAAAGGCTGCTAGGAACACTTTTTGCAGGAATAATAATCCATCAACAGAAACCCCTTGATATTTACTTGATACACAGCACAGGAAACAAAACGTTCAAACGTCACTTTTCATTGTGAAAACACTGATAAAATATCCCCATTGATACAACCAGGTTTGTCAAGAGCTGTTGTGGGGCCCAGCGAAAACGAAAACTCAGGGCCCCTAGTGGCGTCATTACAAAATTCAAAGGTTACTCCAATTATCATAGAAATCAATGCGTAACTTCTGAGGACCCTCTCAGATTCGGAAATCGGAGGAATCTATCCCTTTGCACCCTCTCTCCCTGTGCTCCTGAGTACAACACTTTTCAAAACAGTGCAAATCTAAATAAAGATTTATCAAACCTGTAATGATGTGATAATACCAGCTTTGGAGATTGATATGCTCTGTTGTTCCATGGCTTCATGGATACTTGTTCTATCAGCATCGTTCATCTGTTCA
>OZ025286.1:1440000-1582500 GCA_964019165.1 Mastigias papua | reverse complement strand
ACCGGCCTGTCAGCATTTTAACAGGAAACGCAGTGAAATGCATAACTATGTTAAGACCTCTAGCTAAATGCAAAAGAGAAAAGAGAGGAAAGGAATGATCCTTGGGGTAACCCATCAAACAAAACAACTGATGCGAGAAAGGATCCTTGTGACAATTCATTACACTAACATAGTTTCATATACCCAATTATTAGCATGAAAAAAGTATTTTTGGCTTTAGTCGATAATAAACAACACATTTCTTAGAAATATTCTTCTGTCCAGTTGATATTATTATCATAATAATATTATGATAATATTAATGATATTCGTACGATCTAGGCATACCCTGTCTCCAATTTTTTCATCTTTTGACAGTCTTATAATATCCCTGACATCCTCGTCTGTTAAATTCGACACGGCCATTTTGTCATCTTGCTTGGTGATGTAATTGGCTTCGATTACCGTTGCGAACACAGGGAATCCGTTCGCAGTATTTAAGGACCCGTCGTAATTGTTCTTGTATATTCCGGTGACTTCCTATCAATCAAATCAAATCACATCCAAGCAAAAATGACATCATAAATCACAGCATAAAAAATTAAATCACAAAATTACAAAATGAACAGGACTACAAACAGTACATATTCATAACATAGGGGAAGCTTCTTCGTGCGAATTTACCACATACTGGCAATTTCCTTTCAGTACAGTGTTACCATACTCTGGGCATATATAAATAGTCATGAAACTGGAAGCTTGAAAAAGCTCCCATTTAATCAAAAACTTATGCTGAGGACAAACTTCACAGAGGCCACCCTTTTTTGAAAAGAAAGATATCTTATTTCAATATCCAAATGTATCGGCAGCTTTGAAAAATCTTGTCGAAAACATCCGATGTCCAACGGTAATCCCCAGTCTTTTGGGAAAAGATAAAACAAAGTGGCCCAATAAACAGATAGGCCCAGCACCAAGGTATCTCAACATATTATCAACTGTTTTCTCTTCCTTTGCTAATCATGTCGCATTCACTTTACAAACCGAAAATAATATCAGAGCTTTTCAGTGGAAATCCTTCACAGAACATAGTATGATAAATTTACTCTTGAATTCCTTAACCTCAAGGATACATCACTTAACATAAATTTCCCTAAGGTATTGCTAATCCATGCTAAATGCAGGCGTATACATTGTCAATCCAATAGAATCCTTACAATCTCGTCTCCAGGTTTGCATGAATCAACCAAATCTGCCAGCAAGATTACATCCTTCGCTCTTGGTAACCTACCAGCAGCAACTTTACTGGGACTCTCCTGAATCTTGACCTTCTGATAATTCTGATAAACCGTCTTTGAACATAAAAAAAATAACAAATTCCAAATGTTACAATGTTACATGTAAATCAGTAAGTTTGATTACAAAGATGAACGAACCACTGATTAATCAAGCAAACAGTGTAATAAGGCAGCTGGCCAGTCAATGATTCATCGATCTGGCTGATCAGTTGATGATCTGTCCTATTGATTAGATCAAGGGTGGCCAAGCTCCACTACTATAAGAGTCACATGTGATAGTATTCAGATGGCTGAGAGCCGCAGGGTATTAACAAAACTTGACGGAAAAATTCTTAGACATCGTTATACGTACATACATGGTAATAACAAGCTTATCCACAATAGTTGTGGCTCTACATCTCTTTCAAAAAATAACTTTATTTAAATCAAAAATAACTAAATTGTGTTATACAAGACGTCGCGAAAGAAAGTTGGTTAAAAATATCAAAAGGTTAAAAGATTGGTAAAAATTACTAATGGCGTGGTAAAAATTATCAATGGCGTAATTAATGGTTACTACTAATCATACATCGTTCAGCATGGTAATGATGAACTACCAGACCTTCCAAGAAGACTTTTAAAACTCATCGTTCAATGACTCAACAGGTTAGGAAATAGTAAATTTGTTCCATTCTTATTTGTGAAAAAATGTTCCACACCATCTGTTGGCTCAAGTGTTCCTGGAGCCTAAGATAAGTGTTAAACAGCAGAATGTAGCTCGCGAGCCATGGTTTGGCCACCCCCGGATTAGTCAGTTCTTGACTGGCTCTAAGTTGCGCAGAATTTCACAAGATATTTGTGTCTTGATTGAATAGTGACCTTTAGATCGATTCACTGATCAATTCACCGATCGATTCAATCACTAATCATTTCCATCTAACTGGAACATTGAGCCACTTAAACAGTGGCTAACATACTGACTAATTCGTTTTGGAAAACTGATTGGCTGATTGGAAAACTGATTGGCTGATTGGAAAACTGATGGCTGATAGTTGAATGTTTCAAATGGTTCACCGATCGAATGAATCGGATTGTTGATCAAATGATTATCAATCAACCCAAACTGGTTAATATATATACTTAAAATATCATACCTCTTCCATGTTGATTTCGAAGGGACCACGTGACTGGCATTCTGGGCAAGATCCTGGCTTTACCTCAGCATTTTGTCCCTGGAAGAAAGGGCCGAGGATGAAGCCACATTTTGAGCAGTCATATTTGACCATACTGAGCTGAGGAAGTATGCCAGTACTGCTAACGACCACACCGTTTGTGCGAATCAGTTGGTTCAGATGAAGTTGTCTATAAAACAAGGTACAAATGTAAACATGACCACTCTATCATTGCATTGTACAGCATCGAAGAGAATATTCGAAATTCGAATGGATGATAAGCACCAAAAAGATACAAAAATAAAGCTCAAGACAAAAAGCAAAATATTCATATGAACCAAAAATTAGGTAGGACATGTAATACTTGGTACAACGAAATGCTCTGTCTTGACCGATATTAAGTATCTGTCAATCTATGAATATCGGGAAAGGACGTGAAATTGGGTACCACGTTGACAAAAAGACTCTCGGGAGGTAACATTCCTATGTGTGACAGTATCTAGCGCAGGCGCACTGGATTCGTAGACAGTTTGCGAATGTACATACCGTAACGAGCGTAGTTCTTCCATCAATGGTAGTTCAGAGATTCGAATGTGAATTTCCTTTGCGATTCGCTCATACATTGAGAACATCGACAATACCACTTCCTTTGCTGCCTAAAATGACAAATTCAGCTTCGTGTTTAGCAAACGCATTACTACAGCCGGTAACAATGGTCCATTAACCTATCGCCTTTTCTTAAGAGAATCATTAGTTGCGACAGCTAAAACAGAAGCGGCCAACTTTCTTCCACAACAAATATTGCCAAAAGTTTTCATTTTTGACAGCTCAGGGCCAGAGAAGAAAGGTGCAGCTTTAGAAAGAGACTCGAAACACCCAAGAAAAGCACTGCCTTCCCAATATATTACTGGTTAAAACTGTAAAACAAGTTCAAATCTAGCTATATTCTGTAAAATCATAAAAAAAGTGTCCTCCAAAATTCTTACTGTAAGCATGGACTCAATTGAGAAAATACAGTTGTAAATCTATTTCTTGGATGGGAGCAATAGCAAAGCAAGCTGACACTGACCTCATCAAATATTCTCAACATTTCTGCTGGTGCTTCCGGAAGAAAGAAAGCAAGAACCTGGTGTTCATTGGCCAATATGTTGTAATCGATGGTGAGGCTTTGTTTGTTTGCTGCAAAAAATAGCTGAAAGCTTCAAGACTGACTCACACAGTGAGTGATACTAGACTTAATACAACTATCGAAGGAAGATTGAAGTTGGTATAACTATAAATGGCTAAGAACCGAAAATGATTCAAGTGCTCTATTCCTGAAGAAATATATCTTCTGAGTGCATAACATATGAGTGAATAGGGCATTGCCTAAATTGCGTTTGCATTGAGATGCAAATGCATACATGATAAATCACAGAGGCAGACATTTGGGAGATGAGAGGTAGTTGTCTCCCCCTAAGACTTTCAAAACAATGAAATTTTAGGGAATGCTCACTGTCATCTACTTTCGTGCTTCCCCCCAAGGTCCTGTGATCTGGTAGGCCTCCCCCTCCTGTACACAACCAAATGTCTGGCACTGATAAAGTATTTTTCATCAATTCATACATATATCAAAGTAATAAGGAATTAACTATCAATAAGTAAATAAATAAATATTATCAATACATAACTTCTATAGTGAGGAAGAGCCATATTTGACAAATTATGATACGTTATTTATATACTTAAAATTAAATATGAACGGATTTAATTATCACCTTGACACATCTGCTGGATCTTCTCCCTGTAGACACTCTTTCCTTGCTCATCAACAAATGTCTTTAGGAACTGTTTAAAGCGATTCTTGATCTCTAGCTTTGGTGCAGCCATAGAGACCCATTCTCTAACTGAGTGTCCCTTCATGTCTTCTAAATTCTCAATGCTCTCTATCATCTATTAGTAGACAAAAAATATATCTATCCAGCAAAATCTATAATGGATTCTGCATAGACTTGAGTAAGCTAGAATTATGAAGCTTTCTGAAGAGCAAGTACTGTAATTTTCTGTTTAATATAGTGCTTTCATTAGAGCATACAAACACAACAAATTTGACCTAAAAATCTCTAGAACCTGGAATGCTCTTCTCTTAAGGCAGTTTAAACCATCACTGCTACAAATACTCAAATATCTTGAATATTTCAAATCAAGAGGAGGCAACAAATGATTGTAACCTCTTCTTCCTCTCCATAATCCCTTTCAGCTGCCTTCTCAGCAAGTCTCCTCTTTCTGGCAGCTGAGGGCATAAGATCTTCATCATCTTCATCATCTACAAGGATAAAATCAAACATTGAATCACATGTGCATTTTTGAGGAGTGTATTGCTAGAAAATAAGATGTTGTAGAGGGACTCCTGCACTTCAGAATCTTACTATATCTGTACTAACTGAGTAGAAAATGGCGCAAAATTCACTTTGCTCTCCAATAGACAGTTTTCAATCACACATCACTATCAAATGTACACTATCCCTAGACCTTTTGGCTAGACATTAGTTAAAATGTTGCAAATCTCAGTGCTTGCATCAATCACCAATAACTCAGTCCTCCATATCTATAAATACATACCATAAAGCAGTCCCCTTCTCATTCTCCCAGCTGTCATTCCCTCTTCTCTGTCTCTTTTTCTCATTTCTTTCTCTGCCTCAGCTCTTGCTCCTGGACTCAGTTCCTCTAGATCTTCATCATCCACACCCATGTCTTCATAGATATCAAGTTCTGGGATGGGGCGGTAATCCCTGAAAAGAAAAACACCAGTTGCAGAATGCATTTACACAAATATTAAGCTACAATGAAGTGCAGAGTGTAAGTAGGCATGAATAGAAATAAACAAAAATAGCAAAAATAAAATAACATGAATTTATAAATATATATACATAAGAAATAATAACACACAAATCATTCCTACTATATTTTTGCACCTTATGGTTCTACCTTTTCTATGGGCTGGGTGGCTAGAGAGCTAATCTGCTGTCCAGAAGAATAATATTCAAAAATCCTGCTGAAGTATTAGTTTGGATGCTTTCTCACTGTCTAGTTGTCTACCCAGCATCATACCAGTACCTGATGGTAACACTGGGGAGGTTGAGGTGGTAAGGAAATGCCCATCCTACCTCATAATATTAATGGTCCAAGATAGGTGTCCTTAAAACAGGTACTCTTCAAAGTATGGTAGCACATATGGGAGCATAACTTTTCACAGAAATAATTACCCCTATAACTCTACCATGAAAGGTAAAGGTCAGTCCAATATATGACTCCGTATGTTGGGGAGTGCCTGTTAGAAAAGACATGTATCCTGAGCTGTCAGATAGTGAGGTAGGGTGGCCAGCTCCTTTTCTCACCACCGTAACTCCCTAGTGCTGCCACCAGGTACCCATCTGCTGCTGGGTAGACTGTGAGTGAGCATCCCAACTATGATCCAAGGGCTTGACCACCCACCCATATAACTCTACCATACTGCATCTAACTATATCAAAAAATACATCAATACATTATATTGTAGATAGTGAGAGAACCTTGCACATGATCAACACATGCAAATCTCCAATAGGTTATATCTACACTTCTATAATTTTCACTATAAAATTGACAAATGAGGTTTAACAGAACAAATAAAACACACTAAAATGTGACTGACAAGCTCAAATTTGAAAAAAAACAAAATATCCTGATACCTTTCCATTGCATCTCCAAACAATTCTTCACCATCTTCCTCCTCTTCATCTTGCACCTCATTTCCAAGAATTATGTCAGTCTCATCTTCAAAAGGAGCGAGGTCAGGTCTAGTTGGACTTGAAGTGACAAGTCCCTCAGTTCTAGGGCTTTCTGGTCCATCTCTCAATGGGCTGCTGAAGAAATCTACGCTAGGTGGTGAGCTTTCCTAAAATAAGATATGTCATACTAACAAAGCATGTACAAGAAAACAAAGCAAGTAATATAACTGCAAAAATGCTTATCTTTCATTATGCATTTGAATTGGTCCTTCAGTTCAAAGCGCTTTACATAATATTGTAAAGTCATGATATTCAAAGAATGATGATGACTTCCAACCTTCTCTGAGAGGAAAATTTTTCAGGTATGCTGCATCACATACACAAGAACTGTTGGGTGCAGAATGGTGTGCAGGGTGTAAACTTCAATATTTGGGCAAAAATTCAGTCTTGATACTTTTAAAATTTGTTATGATTGATGGTATGCTTGTTAAGCTATCATTTTCTTTACACTGTTGCTTTATGAAGGTAATGTTTATCAATATAGTTAAAGCAGTGCCCTCAAGATTGAGCACAGGTTAATGTACCACAATCAAGACATCTGCACAAAACAAAGACATTAGAGTGACAAAAACAGTCAAAAGTCCTTTACAACTCTTCAGCACACTTTGTAACTCATCCAAGGAATTGTATACTCTCTAGTAAAACACTCAGTGGAAAAAACTTGGGGCTAGAGATCCTGTCAAACTAGACTGCAAAGTTTGATGAGTGCAGACTTAAGACTTTTTGTCACAAATGATATGGCACACCAAAAAAATGGGTGTGGTAGGGTGTCAAAAGATGATAGAGTGTAGTTTAACTGATTAATGTGAATATTTCCAGCTGGCAAATTGACAATAATAAAGCAAACACTGCTCTGAAATGCATGCTGTTTGATACAGGCTTTTACATGATGAAAAAAACAAGGGAAAATAACTATACAGGTTCTATTTTGTAAGCCAAGAAATCAAGTGCACACTTGCACACCTGATTTTCTGCTTTTGCACACTGCAGATCTCATCAAATAAGGCCATACTCTGCAGTCCAACTATCAAAGAAATAGCATCTTTGCCTCAGTATGAATCATGACTTGACACATGCTCTCTTCAATAAGGAACCTACTTCAAGGTCTAGTTCCAAAGGTGTCCTATTTCTGGACTTCCAAAGGTCAAAATTTAGTACTGAAAGGTCCATAATAGGTCCTTAATTTTCACTGCACATTTAGTGCCATAAAAATGGTTCGTACACAAGTAAAACATAGAAATTCTTAATCTTTGCTTTAATCTTGGCTATAGCTTAAGACCAAAAACACAAAGAAGATAAATGAAACACTTGGCATAAGCATATCATACAACCTATGTAAGTTCTGGCTGCAAATGAATAGAGCCGGCTTCCCAATCCTCGATTGTTTGCTTTCATAAAAATTTTTCAAATTGAAAAGGTCCTTAGGAAGTCTTCCTTTATTAATACAAGTTCTTAACACATTCCAACATTCTACACCTAGGCTCCTTACAAAGTGGTTCCTTGAAAAAGCGTTTATTGATCTTGTCATATCATTAGTTGTAAATATGAATTGTATTATGATAAGGGGGGCCACTCTCCCTTAGAGCTAAATGTGTCCCCTAGCACATTACCCTCTGCAAGTCACTACCCCTAACGACATTTACTATTCTACGTCTAGCTTCCCTCTAAAACAGCTCCTGCCGTGCCACCGATGGTGAGTAGGCAATCATCAAGTCATTTACAACAGATGATACCGGATTCCCAATCCCGGTTCCCAATTCGGTCGAAGGGCAAAAACTTTGGGGTAAGCTCTCGGTTTCTAGGAGAGATTAATGTCTGCAATACCCCCATAGCAGCCCAATTGTGCCAAGTCAGAGTACCTTCCATGATATCCTCGAAGACATTTATTTCTGATCCCACTACTAACATAGATTAGGCCGTGCATTTTCAATCATTGACAATAGAAACCATTCATTGATGAGACGATAAACCTACTATTCCACGAGTATTGAAAAATCAGCAAAAACATAATCAATGTTACTAAAGAAGGACTTCAGTATCGAAATATCCAACTTACTGCCATTGCAACACAATGCAGACTTGACTTTACCGAAGACAACAATGAATCTGCAAGCCTATCTTATGGAAATCTCCTCCTGGATGGAAACACAGGGCCCTTGTGGCTTTTCGCGCGCTTTCGGGAAGTCTACCTCATTATTGATACGAGATTATCTCCTCCACACTAATTGTGACGAAAGAACGCGAACATTGGTTTCAGACCTACAGTAGCTCAAGGACTTGTCCCTCTTCCACTGGCATTTCTGGCACACCCCCTATGTCAACAATATATAGACCAACTGATATAATTCTTCACAGGCTAAATATTACTCTAAGTTTTTGAAATCAAAGGTGCCTTAATACCCTATCAGAAATTCTGACTGGACAAAATTGTATCTGTTCTCACGTAACAAATAGAATTAGTACAGAAAGACACGCCTATCAGCAAAATACAGAGTTTAAAACAATACGAAGTATAAAAATATTATCAATAAATAAATTTTCAATAATAAATCGATGGCTTAGCATCCAACAAGTAAATTACAAGAAATGATATAAGCTTGTAAAATTTAACGGCCATTCGTAAAAATGTCCTTCTAACACTTGTAAAAAAATTCTGTTCATACCGCCGGTTAAGAGTTTATAGTAAGTCCATTACGCTTTTTGACAGTTCTAGTTCCACCATACATCAGTTCAATTTGATTAAAATGAAAAAAATTAGAACAAATTCCTGTGAGTGAAAAATCAACAGCAAAAGATTCTTCTTAAACCAGATCGTTTCCGCTTCTTTATCAAGAATTGCTGAATGGCCAAATCCTTCGAGCCTAGCCTGTCATAAAGGATAATCACCTGTTCATCAAGCTGATCGATTTTCTTTTGTCTTGAATTCAACTCCACCTGTAATTCCGCTGTTTTTCCCACTAATGTCAAATTGGCCTCCTCAAGTCTGCGACACTCTGCCGTCACTGAATCCAATCTCAATCTGAAAGCCTTGGAAGAATTAATCCTGTCAGTTTGCTCCTCAAGAAATTTAATATGGGCTGCTGTGTTGTCTTGAAGCAAGTCCTCCACCTTTGACTTGAACAGTTCTTTTACGTCCAATAACTCATGATTTGCATCTGCTAATTGGAGGTCGGATAACCTTGCCTTCTCTGCTAGTGATTTTTGCACAGCATCCCCTTCTGCTATTTTTTGTCGAAATGCTTCGATCTCTTTCTGATATCTCACTGTCTCTGTTTCGTATGTGGCAGTCAATGCATCAACAATGGTATCATTGACGATTCGTGTGGCACTCAGTTTCACTGTCATTTCCTTCAACTGCTCATTCACGTTCACCTGGTCCTTGCGATACCTTCCAATTTCTTCTTGAAGAAAATCCATCTTCAAGCCTTCTTCAATCAATTTTGCATTGTGCTCATCAGTAATCTTCCAGATATTCTCCTCGTTGCTCTCCTTCATCACTTTGAGCTTCGCATCCATAAGGCTCAACTCGTTTTCTAAATTTGCTTTCACTTTGGAGACTTCTCTCAGTTCAGAGGTAAGCAAACATACTTGCTCCTCGTACATTGCACACTTTCGTTTTGACTCTTCAAGAACTTTGGCACTTTCATCCATTTTTGATCGAAAATCTTCAATTTCAGCCTTCAAGATGCTCAACTCGTTTTTGACATCAGTATTCTCCTTCAGACAATTAGACATATCTTCATTCATCGTCGTGCTCACGCACTCACCAATTATTTCATTCATTACCTCTGATACTTGGCTCTGAATATCCATTTGCCGTAGTTCTCCCTTCAATTCAGAATTATCTTTCTTCACCGTGGCAATTACTTCCTCCAATTCCTCTATCTTAAGGACTTTAACAATCATCTTTCTGTTATGTTCTTCATTCAGTTTCCTTATAGCTTCGGCATGCTTAACTTCCATCTCTTCCAATTGGTCTTCTCTTATTCTCAGTCCTTTTTCCAAGATCTCTCTTTTTTCAGACAATTCATAAATTTGAAATGCCAGTAGAGAAGAATGATCTTCAAACATCTTACATTTTCGCTTCGATCCTTGAAGACTCTCGTCTCTTTCTTCAATAATTGCTCTTTGATCTTCAACCTCCTTGGTCATTTTCGTTATTTCAAATTGCAGTTTGTCGTTTTCGATTTTCAACTCTTGAACTTCTTCCTTCAATCCGTATATCTCATCGATTTCTAATCCAGAATCCTGCTCAGACACATCTTCTTTCATAGATGCCTCTGAGGATGTTACCATCGACTCGCTGCTCGCTCTTTCATCTGACTTCTCTTTTTCGAATTTTAACTTATTACTTGAGTCCAGTGTTGAGCGTACAATCTTGAGATGGTCAGAGGTTGATGAGACATGTCTCTTTAACGCCAGCAACATGAGTTCTCGTTGCTTCTCGGCTTCGAGGCAAGCTTTGAATGTCTGTTGGAAGAAGAGGAACACAGTTGTTAAGATATATTCTTTAAGTTGTTGAGCTAGAGTGGTAAAAGTTAATCGTTGGTTAGATTGTGTAGAGTTAGTTGAGCATGCGAACAAAAGACACTGACAACAAACTCACTTGAAATGTTTGATCAAATGGAAGGCGTTTATCGGTTTCTAATCTCAACCGCTGTATCAAGCGATTGTTGACGACTTGCAACTGCTCCTTTGCTTCTTCTAGAGTCTTTTCGCGTTGTTTCATGGTTTCAATCTCTTCCATGAAAGAAGTAGCTTTTTCGCGCCATACTGAGGTGCGATTCTTACGTGATTTTTGTGGACTGTTCGGTTGTGTTGTGCTCATTTTGATAATAACTTCGAGAAAGGTAGACTTGCTCTCAGTCTGAGACTTTAATCAAAAGTGATATTTCTCATCAGGATCAGCAAATTTATCATGTTTGATTATGACGTCACAATTATACTTCGCAATCAGTAACAATTGTTATTGTGAAGTCAAATCAATCACATAAAGCGTATTATCGAACTGACAATGCATTGCGGGTGTTTGCTACATTTTACAGAATGGGGGAGGGGAAGGAGGGTGAACTTAGGAAAGCCAGTATTCTCCCTGTTAACAATGTTTGTTCTTGCTAGTAATGCATTCCTTGGCAAAGGTCCCGATGTTCTCAAAAATATTTGACTTATGTTCGCAAATTAGAGGGTAAATCCAAGTACGTAGAACAATGTGGCTTTGGGCTAGAAACAGAGGCATAATGGGCGGGCGGGAGAAGGGGACCAATAGCCCTGTTGAAAGTTTGTCGGATTTTCCGGAGTTGTCGGACAATTTTAAAAAACCCGTTAAAGAGACCAACCTCATATCTAAACAGGCCAAAGAGGTATGTTGCAAAATTTTTCTCCTTGGGCCCCCTAAATCTGCAGGCACACGGTGCTTCTGGCTAAAAGGAACGAGTATACGATAGAGACGTAGGCAGACATTATACTAGCCACGCGAATAACCTGTAACTAAACTTATGAGGCATCTAAAGAGAAAGCTTCAGTATATTTGGGTTGCTGGCACACATAGACCAGTATACACGAAACCCACATTCCTCAATCCGGGGGAATTCCAATTTGGGGGAAAATTCAATATTTAAAGAGGAGTAGCCAGTTACCCTTATCGTTCACAAAATTTTGTACTGTTTCATAGTTCCCCACCAACGCGGCCTGCCTCAGCGAGCTGCTCCTGTCCTTTTGCTCATCGATTTGGCTTTCCTGTATATCTGATGCACATGTAAACTAAGTCACACAATGGCACTAATTTTGCATTGCAAACTAACATCTAATAACGTCACTCACCAGGATTCTAAGGAGTTTTTCAAAAAACTTATCAGTCCTTCAAGCTTTCCAGACCAAAGTCTGAAAAGTTCCCTGACTTTTCTCATATTTTTCATAGCAATTTTCAACGGACAAAGGTCAGTTCAATCCCTGACCATAAAAAATTCCCTGACTTTTCCTGGTGTTCAAGAACCCTGAGAAAATTTGTTACAGTAGGCGCAGAAGTAGCTTTCTTTGCTTCAGAGGGGGGATCTCTCTTTAATTGCATTTCAGCAAAGGGGAACAGCACCAGAAAGTTTGGAAAACGGAACACTAAACAAGAACGTAAGCGGAAAGCCGTATATCAACAAAGTGTTCATGCCATCGTTTTTCGTTGGCCTGAATAATTCAGCTGACAATAAGATGGAAAAAGAGCCTTCAACTATTAAAAGACAGAAAGATAGGCAATTCAATCCAATTCAATCTTATGAAAAATAACAAATCTATGAAACATTTATCAATAAAAAACCCGTGGAGATTCAGAGAAACTATAAAGAATCGATGGTGAAAACTCGGCAAAACCGATCGATATGGACAGCAAACTGGCATCAAAGTAAAGAAACAAATTTGTTGGTATACGAGTCTTAATTGATAGAAAGACCAAAAGGTGAGGCTTATGAGAAGCCACGTTTCACAATCCATGGGGAATTACTGCTAGAGAAAAAAATGCAACATTTATCGTGGGGGGGGGGGGGGGTGGCAAGCTGCTGTCATCAATCATAATATGATCTATTTTTATGATAAGCCCTGACTAAGACAGCATAGCCGCCAAATGTTTGAGAGCCCTGTCAGGTCTATTTTCTCCCAACCTAATTAACCAATCAGCATGCAAAATGGGCCTAACCATAGCATGTGTGGTCATAATCCTGCATGATGATTGGTCAATTAGGTTGGGAGAAAATAGACTTGACAGGGTTCTTAAACATTTGGTGGCTATGCTGACTAAGACGGCCTATATAAGCGAAATGGTCCTGTTCTTTTTGGGATTGTTTCAGCTCCGTCTTAGTCTCAGTTTACTTCGGTGAAGAGGCAATCTCTTTCAAATGGACTTCAGCAAAGGGTAAACAGCACGAAAACAGTTAGAAATGGGGGCCTAAAGCCAAAGACCTTACATAGAAGAGAGACTATAAAACATTTTGTGTCGAGTTGTAGGCCATATGGTACTGCACAAACTGAATGATGTTGACTCTAACTTTGACTTTAATACTAAGCATCACTTTCAGCATTTTTCTTGACTTGTTAAAATGTTGTTGAAAAGATTCAGACGAATACAGAGGCTAGAGCTACAGCATTCAAATTGTTATAGCTGTCCACGGACGTTATATAACAATAACGAAAATTTATCCCCATGAATTCCCATCATAAAAGTTCACCTGGTTAGAAATACGAATAACATTAACAAATTCGTGTAAAAGTAGTCGAAAGCAAAAACAAACTGCGAGAAAGCAACACGTGCATGACGACACCATCTCATACAACCAGGCACCAACATGCGCCATTATATCTCTCGCTTGAGCCGAATTTTCACCGCACTTTACAACCATTTTTGTACAGCTATGTAAATTATTTATTGATCTATCTCAGACCTACAAATTCTTCAATCTGCGTCCAATAAACATCCTTCAACGGAAACGGATGAAATCTCATATCTTCCACTGTTGAGCACTGCAAGAGAAATTTTGATACAAAAGCCATTGACCATAGAAACAAAACTGATAGAAGCAAGGACGGGTAAAAGATGTAAGCTTGATTAGCATACAAGTAGCCGCCAAAAGCGTAGTATTATGGCTGAAGTCTCTTCAGGTAGTAACGTAAAGTGACGTGAAAAGAGAAAATGGAATCTTCTGTTTTAGAAAGACAGATGCTATATTTTATACGATCACAACGATCCAGCTTTCCTCAGGAGAGAAAGCGTCTTATTAACCAGAAAAAGCACACAGGTATGTCATAAATAGAGCATATATGCTCCCCTAATTCTCATCACAAATCCACAACAGGCTCGCTCAAAATACGAGTGGATGCCAAATGGACACAGAATTCCTATTATTAAAGAACATCACAACATACAATACGTTACATGTAACATATAATACTAATACAAATACTCAAACCATATTATAAAAATAACGTTGACTGCCAGGGAAAAGGTGTGATGACCAAAGGGATACCTTAGGACACTTACCTGAGTCATGTTGTATGCTTGGCTGATAGTCACGCTTTCAACTTTTCTCACATCAACTGCTGATTTATTTCTAAAGGTACTTGCCGGATCTCTATACAAGTTATCTAATTTGAAAACATGTCCTTCGGTTGAGAAAATGTAATTTGAAGCATCTCTGTTTACTGGGTTTTCCGCATCAAATAGCTAGAACAACAGATAACTATATTAATAAACATGAAACTGAATAAATAAATGCATAACTAAATAATATATATTATATATTTACATATAAATGTTTATAATTATGCTTATAAAAGATAAAGGTTAGTCCCATATACGATTCCGTACGTTGGGGGGGGGTGTCTTTTAGAAAGGACACTTATCCTGAGCCGTCAGCATAGTGAGGTAGGGCTGACAGTTCCTTTCCTAGTCGCCTTTAACTTCCCAGTGTTGCCACCAGGTACCCATTTGCTGCTGAGTGGACAGTGAGCGAGCGTCCTAACTATGATCGGCTCGAAACATAGGTGTTTTGCTCAGCAGTCAAGCGCTCTAACCACTTGGCCACTAGCCCAATTATGCATGTACTATGTATAAATATAAAGATATGTGCATCAATCACAGTAAGGAATGCTTAATACCAAGCTCAAGAAGTGCTAACTGATACAACTGATTTGCAACTTAGTCTGTATCTATATAATAGTTACAGCATGTCCCTACACTTCAGAACCCAATCGCCACAATCACTCTGGTAATGATTGGATTGCATCAAGTCATGTACCAAAGCCATGGCGTCTCTAGGACCTACAGTTTAAACAGCTGATATCATTCAGCTGAGTAATGAACCAGTAACGAAAAAATGGAATGAGGTGAATTAAATCTTCAGCACAAATGCAAGTATTTCAGTCTGACGTCACAATGGAGCAATCACACGATAAAGCAAAAGGACGAAACTTAAGATTTCCAGATTGAGAGCAAGTCTACTTTTCTCGAAGTTATTATCAAAATGAGTTCGGTAAAGTCACAAAGAGGGCGTAGACCAAACAGAGATCGAGCCTTAGTATGGCGCGAAAGAGTTAATTCATTGAAGGAGGAAATTGAAACAATAAAACAACGCGAAAAGACTCTAGAAGAAGCAAAGGAACAGTTGCAAGTCGTCAACAATCGCTTGATACAGCGGTTGAGATTAGAAACCGATAAACGCCTTCCATTTGATCAAACATTTCAAGTGAGTTTGTTGTCAGTGACTTTTGTTCGCATGCTCAACTAACTCTACACAATCTAACCAACGATTAACTTTTACCACTCTAGCTCAACAACTTAAAGAATATATCTTAACAACTGTGTTCCTCTTCTTCCAACAGACATTCAAAGCTTGCCTCGAAGCCGAGAAGCAACGAGAACTCATGTTGCTGGCGTTAAAGAGACATGTCTCATCAACCTCTGACCATCTCAAGATTGTACGCTCAACACTGGACTCAAGTAATAAGTTAAAGTTCGAAAAAGAGAAGTCAGATGAAAGAGCCAGCAGCGAGTCGATGGTAACATCCTCAGAGGCATCTATGAAAGAAGATGTGTCTGAGCAGGATTCTGGATTAGAAATCGATGAGATATACGGATTGAAGGAAGAAATTCAAGAGTTGAAACTCGAAAATGACAAACTGCAATCTGAAATACTGACTATGACAAAGCAAATTGAGAGTCAGATAGCAATGATAGAAGAAAAGGAAGAAAACCTTCAGGGATCGAAACGGAAATGCAGGACGTTTGAAGATCAGTCTTCTATGCTGACTCTGCAAGTAGAAGAACTATGTGAAAGAAGAAGGTTTCTAGAAGAAGAACTTAGAATAAGAGAAGACCAGTTGGAAGAGATGGAAGCGAAGAATGCCGAAGCCATAATGAAATTAAATGAAGAGCACAACAAAAAGATGATAATTAAAGTGCTTAAGATAGAAAAATTGGAGAAGATAATTGCTAAAGTGAAGAAGAATAATTCTGAATTGAATGAAGAATTAAAGGAGAAGGATCGTCATATCAAGGAGAAGGAAATAGAGAATGATGCCTCACTGCAAGCAATGAAAGCAAGATGCGAGGAGGAGACACAGAAAACTACGAAAGAAAAAGACAAGATAGCGAATGAACTAGTAAAGCTGAAGAAAGGTATTAAAGAAGAAACAGCCAAAAGTGAAGAGAATGAGAAAGAGCTAAAGGCCATTAAAAAAGCATGTGAACTACTTGAAGATAAGAAAGCGGTCATGGCAGGCCAACTCAAAGAGATCTCTACAGTCAGCGGCAGACTAGAGCATGAATTGGCTCTCAAATGCAAGGAGCTACGATGCATGGAAGCGAGATATCAAGAGGAGCTTAAAAAGCTGAAGGAAAATCACAGTGCAGAAATGTCAAAGAAAGAAAGAACAATCGAACAACTTCAAAAAGAAATATCAAAGTGTCGAGACGACTATGCCGAGCTGAAGAAGATACTACAAGAAAAGGACTTGGAGGTGCAGGCAAAATTAATGGCAAAAGACGCTATGTTTGGGGCAATGGAGAGTACCTATGAGGGAGATGCTGAGACATATCAGACAATAATACAAGAACTGCAAAGGAAAATGGGTGAGGAGGAAAAATGGAAGGCATCACATATTGAGACAGAAAAACTGATGATCCATGAGCTAGCAAAAGCGAACCAGAAGGTGGTAGACCTTAGAAATGCCAAGGATGAAAGCGATAAAGAAAAGCGTTGGCTCAATTACAAAATCGACGAGTTAACAACTCGAAACGCAGAGGTCCGAAGTAAATTTCTTGATGAACAAGAGAGAAGAAAAAGCATTCATAATTTGTTGAAAGACGAAATTAAAGATATTGAGAAAGAGCACCATAGATTGGAAGAGTGTAAGTCAGCACTGGAAGAGGAAGCGTCTGAGTACAAAATGCAGTTGAAATCAAGAGAAAGTAAAATTGCTGATCTGGAAAGAGAACTATATCTTCTAAATGTAAAGCTGTCTGTGAAGGAATCAATCATCGATCAATTTCTGAAAGAAAAGCCAAAAAAGCGTGGCATAAAAAAATTCTTCAGCTGCGGAAGATAAATGCTTGGTCGGAAAATGATGATAGACACATAAATACAATTTAATATATATTTGTTATTCATTTGTTATTCATTTACTTTTGCTTACATTTATCAAAGCATTGAAAGTAAATAGATGCCAGATAGGCATCAAAGTAACAAGTCTAAATCAAAATATCACTTCAATTCTGTTTTATATTATTATACAAATACAATATTTCTTATACTATCTGAGTTTCATTTCGTCTTCTTCTAAGAAAAGAAGCTCTACATTTATATCTCATATATCATACGGAATCCTGTCTAATAGTATCAAGTTCACGAAACAAGGCAGCTAAAAAACATCATCGTCAAAAGATACTTTTGCTAGATCCGGAGATGGAATACTCACCAAAAATAGATATTTACATGTTTCACTAAGGAAAAAACTCTCCATGCGATCTTCAAGGGTCTTATCAAAAATGTTATGAACCGTTGCATACCCACACCTAAAATCAAATATTGAAATAGAAACAGGTATACATAGATACATATGTAAACAGAACAGGACTTTTGAGCTTCAACCGTTTCATAATCTTTTTATCGTCATCGTGCACTATATGATAAGTGAACATGCTATATTGAGGGGAATGATTGGAAGGGGAGAATCTGTGGGTCGGTGCCAATAGCAGACAAACACAAGTCACTCGTGAAAAAAATATATATTCATACAATCTGATCAACTAGAAAACTCATCAACTTACTCAGCTTTCGTGTGTGCTTCTAGACTTGCTAAGATATCTGATCCAACATGCAAATAAAAAGGATGTTTTGTCGCCTATGGTGGAGATATAAACGAAATTAACTTAGCATTCTCACGATTGGAATCACATTCGAAATGGAAGCAAAAACTATAGTAGTGAAAATAATGTCAAATATTTCAAACTTGGATTTGGGTCAAGCCTAAGCAAGGTCTATCCTATGTGAAATTGATACAAGGGCATTGGTGAAAGTTCTCGAGGGCACCTGCCCTAACATTCTATCAGTCTATCGCTATGATGCACCAAACATACCTCTTTCAGAAAATGCCTGTTGGTTTAATTGCCTTTAATTAAATATGAAGAACTAAATAAGTATGGTTCACAGAATCACATAAATCACTATACAGCAACAATATTTGATTGATCATCACAAAGTAATCAAGGCAATCAAAATAGGAATGATTCGTACGATGATTTCCGTCCGTTTGATGGAGATAGTATAGCAAGTATCTAACCTGATACAGCAAATACGTAGATTCAGCGAATTCAGGCCTCAGTGGATAGAAGAGCACTTCAGGAGCCTTCATCTGCCAGTTAAACCTCTCTGGTAAAACACCATAGCGTTGCCAAATAGCGTAATAGATTGCATGGCTGCATATTGCTTCTTCTATGTCACCCCGAAGTACCTTCAGGATCAAATTAAGGCGTGTTAAAATGCCCAGCTTTCAACAGACTTACCGGACAAGATGAAGTCGATAGAAAACTTAAAAAGCTACGTGATAAAGGAATGGAATAGTCCATAATGTAAGTGCAATGACTGCCGAACTGGCTAATCATCAGTATCTTTTTTGAGAAACAATCTAGGCTGTCAGAGGGATACTGTCCGATAGAATCGAATCTGTGGTCTAGGGATTTTCCAATGGGGAACCTTACCTGGACTCCAGAGAAAGATGCCTGCAAAGCATCAATCCATGTATTAACAATTTCACCATTTTCCATGTCGACGTTAACATATAGGGGCACGCCACCCGTTCCATTGTTACAAAATTCCCTCCTGCGGAAAAGAGAACTGTGACATTCGAAATCGAGTAATCATCTGGCATCAGATTAAAAGTGCTAGGAGAACAATCTAGGAATCAGATAAATTTATATATGAATCAGTAAGATGAATTGAAAGAAACCAACGCCAAGATCAATAATAAACAGAGTACTATAAAGCTGTTAGTAACAAATGCTAGCATTAACAATTTTGCTGAGTGAAATCTCCATGTCAAGCTACCGACCAGTGCTGATAGCCTAATAATGATGTTAGGATGGTATCAAAATATGGCTCAAAAACAGCGGCTAACACTATCAATAAAGCTTTAAGTGTCAAAGCATTCCTTATATAAACTGAAACTGCTGATAAAAAAAGCATTGAGCATTAATAAGTAAGATAAAAATTTATTCATACAATCAACAAGATCCAAAACGACGACATTATTAACCTTTGACGGGATTATGGAAATATTTCTGATCGTTCTGGCTATGTAAAAAAACATGTTGCCGTACTTAGTAAGAAAATTAAGAATGCCACAAAATAAAGAAGCTTCACAAAGAACATAGATGTATTATGATAATTCCTTCCAGCATTACAAAACTGTTTACACCCACCCGATTCTCATGTGTTCCCTGACACTTCTGTACAGGCTGTTGAATTTATTGAGATCATCACGATGACCAAATACTATATAACTCTAAAAATGCCAAAAAGATTTGTGAAAATGTAGCAACACTGATAAAAGTAGTGTTATTGTTACATCTTGATCTAGATTTGCTTTGATAGTAGATTCAACCATCGGAGAGGAAGAATGTGAATCGCAGGTTATATCATGAAAAGATAAGCAGCAAAAGAACTATGAAAAGGAACCAAGAAGAAAGACTAAGATTATTCGAAAAGTTGCTTAGTATGTTAGGAGTGTTAATAATGAAGTTGATACTAAAATTCAGATGATTCTTCTTCAATCATTGTTGTTCGTTCATAAGGTCCTTTTTACTGCATACAAACTAGAGATTTCCAAAACACAGTAATTCCAAATATGTAATATATGTGCTTCTACGCCAAAAAGATCCCATACCTGTAATCACCCTCAAAATACGTCATGACCATTAGAAATATGATGACTATAATGATTATCAAAAGGATGATGATGATGATGATGATGATGATGATGATGATGATGATGATGATGATGATGATGATGATGATGATGATGATGATGATGATGATGATGATGATGATGATGATGATCACATTGATGACAAAATGTGATTTATTTCAAAAAAATTTAAGACAGGCACCCTGTGATTTACTTGGGCCTCGCTCATATTATCTTCGACAGGTAAAGAGCACATTCTAATATTAAGAGGGCACTTTTGTCAACATTAGCGACCACTGGGGAGGACATGTACCCCTAATGCTCCAAGTTCCATACATTACTGAATATGGGACGAATCAATGACAAATAGATTATTAGGAGGTTATAAATAATAATCAAGTAACTACCTTTAAAAGATATTCATAAAAGGAGTCGACACCAGCACCAACTCCACTCATCTTTCCAGACCATTCGCCTGTGTTCACGTTAAAGACGTTTCCTAGCAATAAGGTAAATGGACAAAGTTAATTCGTGGGAATTGCATGTTTCGTCAACTTTACAATGCCAAAGCACAACAATAGCACCCTCTTCTAACTCAAACAATATATCTTCAAATGTAAAATAGAGGGAAAAGAAGTCCACTTGAAATGCTAACGATAAATTTCTCTAAGTGATGAGAACGTACCAAACAATCCAGTAGATTTTGATCGAAATTTCCAAAGGGAATTCAGTGCTTTCCTTGCAACAGATTCAAACTTTGGATTACCAAGTAATCTGCCAAGGATCCCAAATTCAAGCAATAGTGTGCCAACTCCAGCTGTACAAGTAAGCTCTGAACAATCACTTGGAATGCCATACTTCAAATTCACCTAAAATGACATGCTTATATGAGTAAGCACCTTTGCAACATATAAATTCTGACAAGGTAGCTAAAACATATGTATAACAATATATACATCAGAAACTATGACCAAGATGCATATATGCATATATGTTTATATGTATATATACTCAAGCTGGTGTACTTAAAGAATGTCCTCCATTTCGTTCAATCTTCAGCTTCCCTGATACAATCTGTACCAGTGGTTCCAAACTTTTAAATTATTTTCAATGGCAATGGTCCACTACAATATACTTTTTCAGATCACAGTCCCCTAGAGGGATAAGTATATTGTGTGACAAATATACTTTCATGGAAAACAAATATCAACAGGGATACAAGCTAGCAAAACAATACTGTAGTCTGCAGCTACTGGCTTGTGCAGCCTGAGGCAACTGTGCATGTACTACAACTATGTTATAATACTAGTTTTATTTTTATCTTTGATTTCGTCATGTTAAGTAACGTTGGTTCTCTGTTCCCATTTGTTCCGGTTTTGTTGTCTCGCCATCAGCATTTTAGGTCATTACATCATCCACCCCCCACAGTTACCATGATCATGTTGCTTGTCCGTGACGTCTTGTCTAATCTTAGTACACTGTTGTTTGTTATGTACGTGTTACCATGCCATTGCCCCTTAGCTCCATTGTATGTTATAATTACCCTGTTGCGTCATATGTTTGTTATAAATAAAGCGTGCAATGTTCTGTGAAGTCAGTCGTTACGTGAAGTCGTCGTTCGTAGAAGTTGCTGTCGTGAGTTGAAGTCAAAGTCGTCGTTCGTGTTTAGAGTTGTCGCGTTGCTGTTTTGGAATATTGTTATTGCCGTTACTGAGTTCGTTACTGTATTGAGTTAACTATCAAGTTTATTGGAGAGTCACCATTTGTTACTGCTGTAGTACAGAGAATATTGGCATTAAAAAGAAGACTGTAAAAAGAAGACTGTATTTTTGTGATTTATTTGTGTTAAGTTCTGTATAGTTGTTACGCTGTAAAATCGTGTTATTTTACATTGGTGCCCCGACGCGGGACGAACTCATGCCTTCTGGAGGTAACATGATTTGTATATCGGACTTTAAAGAATTCGTAATTGACGTGGTTAGCTCGGTGATTTCAACAATGAATGAGAGGATTAGATTGGCAGAGGAGAACGCAAGAAACCCGTTTGTCAATCGCACGAACATTTATCGAACCGAAGATGGGCAACCGATTTGCTATTGCTGTTTGAGGGTGGGTCATGTGGCAAAGTACTGCTGGGATAGGAAATATTCCTGCTCCCATGTTCCTTCCCATGACCTACCCCAGGCAGAAACTTTCGCTCCCGTAGCTGCCTATGATGTGGAACACCTAGGAAAGGACATGAACCAGCTCGTGGAGGAACTTAGAAATATTGCCCACGATATGGATCAGCCCCGACCCTCCTTAATGCTAGAAGCCCGCACCGAGAGTCAGTCACCTGACACCAGTGATGAGACACCAGTACTTGGGGGAGAACAAATGATCAATGTGCCGAGGGATTATCCAAATTTTATTGTTGGCAGGGGAAAGTCTCCCAAATTTTGTGACACGATTTCCTCACCATTTCCACACTTCGGAACGGCGAAAAGTACATCTGGAATCCTAGGACTTGTTGATATAACGTAATCTGTAGCATTGTGTGTTTTTAGGTTGTTTTGTGTCTCGTCTGTCATTTATTCAATTTTTTTTTGTATAGCTCTCTTTTGATGTTTCAAGCCAGGAGGCTTGATTTTGAAGGAGGGAGTTATGTTATAATACTAGTTTTATTTTTATCTTTGATTTCGTCATGTTAAGTAACGTTGGTTCTCTGTTCCCATTTGTTCCGGTTTTGTTGTCTCGCCATCAGCATTTTAGGTCATTACATCATCCACCCCCCACAGTTACCATGATCATGTTGCTTGTCCGTGACGTCTTGTCTAATCTTAGTACACTGTTGTTTGTTATGTACGTGTTACCATGCCATTGCCCCTTAGCTCCATTGTATGTTATAATTACCCTGTTGCGTCATATGTTTGTTATAAATAAAGCGTGCAATGTTCTGTGAAGTCAGTCGTTACGTGAAGTCGTCGTTCGTAGAAGTTGCTGTCGTGAGTTGAAGTCAAAGTCGTCGTTCGTGTTTAGAGTTGTCGCGTTGCTGTTTTGGAATATTGTTATTGCCGTTACTGAGTTCGTTACTGTATTGAGTTAACTATCAAGTTTATTGGAGAGTCACCATTTGTTACTGCTGTAGTACAGAGAATATTGGCATTAAAAAGAAGACTGTAAAAAGAAGACTGTATTTTTGTGATTTATTTGTGTTAAGTTCTGTATAGTTGTTACGCTGTAAAATCGTGTTATTTTACAACTATATATGTAGTAGGTATAAGCATCCAATAGAGGCCTTCAAGTGCTTGCTGATGTAATTACTAATAATCAAAAATCAATAATAAATAACAACACACTGAACAGGCCAGAACAACTCTAAACACCTTTGTGGCCCATCTAAAATCCTTTGCAGTCCCCAAGTGTGGGAACCACTGTTCTATACTATTTCCTGTCTAATCTACATATTGGCCAGCCATGAGGAACAAGCATATATAACTTTACAGCAAATTTGAAATCACATTTCTTGAGAAAATATACATATATAATTAACTTTAGCAAAGACTACATTACCCTTGGCCAGGGAACACCAGTCTTTGTGTTATTAAATGCTGGTAACAATCTGTTTATCAAATCATGAGCCAACTTTAATAAGCCATCATCATAATCAACTGGTTTCAGCCTTCCAAAGGGTTGGCTTGGATCAATTATCAATAAATGAGCAGCTATCAATCCACCAAGCACCCTAAAATGGGAAACAAGACTGCTCAAATAATTGGAATTGATGGGTAGAATGACAGACAGGTCTTTTATATTCAAGTACTGGATGTTTGGAGTAGACCAAACAGTGCCATGAAAATAATTTTCAATTGTATGTTGTGCAGCAAAATCAAAATGCAAATGTCTGATGCAATAATTCATACTACATATGTATATATATATATATATATATATATATATATATATATATATATATATATATATATATATATATATATATATATATATATATATAAATATATATATATATATATATATAAATATATATATATATATATAAATATATATATATATATATATATATATATATATGTATTAAATATATATATGTATTAAATATATATATGTATTAAATATATATATATATGTATTAAATATATATATGTATTAATATATATATATATATATATATATATATATATATATATATATATATATATATATATATATATATATATATATATATAAATACACACACACACACACACACACACACACACACACACACACACATATATATATATATATATATATATATATATATATATATATATATATATATATATATATATATATATATATATATATATATATATATATATATATATATATATATATATATATATATATATGTATGTATGTATGTATTTATATTTATATACAAAGTGCTCTTGAAAAAGCTTCAGCCTAGGGATTCATGTGTTCTGGCCCCACTGGGGGCTGGAAGGAACTTAGTCCCCTACATTTATACCAGAAATTAGTTTTCCGTCTTTATTACAGTTTTACCTGTATATTTTTCCTTTATCTATCCCTAGGCAATATACTTTTAGTCAAATTTAAGTTTGGGAGATGTTCTTTAGTCATTGCATAGGGCAGCATTTGAAAAAACTTGATTGCCTGGGTAAAGACTACTTCATATCATCTTTTGGTACAAGATATTCCAGTCTAGCAAATGAATGGTCACCTGATGGTTGCTTCAAAAACTTGAACAACATTGCTTTTATCAAAGGAGACATGGTTTAATACCAATTTCACTGCATTCCTAAATTCAGTTGCATTTCCAATTATCTTTGAAGAGAAAGTAAATGCAACGGTCATTCACAATTCCAACTGACATTAAATTTCATGGAGCAAAGCAGTGTTGTGACAAAAATCATAGTATGGAAAACATATACTTGAATACAAAAGCACTGAAGCATTGAAGAAATTCTTTAATAGAAGAGTCCTATAAATGAATCAACATCTACAAGATAAAATTATGGAAAGGCAAAAGAATAAAAACCTTTCATGCTCAATCAGAATACTTTAGGCAAATATCTGCAGTACTGCAACTAGGCTAGTTACGTCAATATTATAACCAAAATAATAGTTTAAAAATTACACAGTAGAACAGATACAAAAACAAAGAATCTGTGCCTTAGCAGTTGCCTTGCCGTACAATGGGAAGTGCTAGCATGCAGCATCATTAATAGAAATGGACGCAATTTGACTCACAGCTAAGGTATCTAGACAGTCAACAAGAGTTAATGAATAATCCCCTAGCGCATCATTGACATTGATGTTGGACCTACAAAATACAAAAGAGTGAAGATAACATTACCATACTTGAATAACGACACAATCAAATGATACAATTAACCAGACAAACTCATGATAATGAGGAGATCATGACGTGAGTGGTGTTACTCGTAACATGTTCCCTAGTAGTAGCCAATATTGGATACCAGTAGGGGACATAATGTATACACAAATGTAAATGTCTACACTATGGGTGCTTTTGACACTTACGGGTTTTCATAATCAGGACCTCTACCAGTACAATAGATAGGATTCAATTCGTCCTTCGGGAAAGCATACTTCATATAGTTATCATAACCAAAGTAAAACATTTTTCGTGCAGTTTCCTTCAGTTCGATTCTTTCACTCTCTGGGAAGTACTGGTACATATGCAACGATCTGTCATTTTCCTTCAAAGATGCTGACTTTACAGAAGTCAAAAGTAGAAACACGGAGTATTTGAGAATAATTGCTAAGGTTCTAGTAAGGAGGTGATCCATATCTACAATAATAGCTCCATGAATTGCTCAGCAGGAATTCCCCAAAAGTGGAGAATGACTTAGGCCCATATTAAACATAGTTTGATTCTGAATCAAAGCAAGGAAGAATCCTCTAGATTGTCCAGGTGAATATCTTGCGACTAAATCAAATATATGCATCAGTTTCTAACTCTCTTATGTAGCCAGCCACTAGTGGAGAAAAACACAATCTCTACCACAGTGCTCGCTACAAAATAAGTAACCATCGTCCGCCATTAGCTACAATAGTCACGTGACAATGATTTGTTTAGCTGACAAATCAAATTGCGACACAGCTTGCTTTGCAGGATCTCCCCATAATACTGTATGTGGTTACAGATAGAGAGCAGAGGAAGAACATGAGGGTATGTCAAGTACAATTCAAACACCACTTCTGCGACGATGTGCAATGTTTGGCCAGCTGAATTAAGTAACTGTGAAAAGCTTCATGAACGATGTGTTGTTAATTCATAGGTTGATTAGAACTGTATACTTTACAGATTGTTATCTAAGACATCTTAACTGGCCACTTTTTTCACTCGGTTTAGCTGGTCCATTCTCTGCATCAAGTGTTCACCAGAGTTTTTTTTAAGGAAAATTTAGCACCGCATATTCTCTTTGTAACTACTCTAAGTAACATGCACCTGACGAGTAAGCATTGAAAGTGTGCATGTTGCAATACTTGTTGCAAATGATAATGTATAGACAATACCCTACTCAGTCCCTATAGATATACAATGTGTTCTGCACAGATCTCTCTCTAGAACTGCAAACAGAGTTTTTGAATTGCACATTTTGTGTAGAACTCCACGTTAAAGCAACCTTGGCGTTCACTACTGTGGTATCAAAAGTCAGGAAAGACAAAAAGTATCATAAAACTTGGCCCTAACCTATCACTAGTTTTGTGTTTCTTACACTGACGTCCCAAAGCCGTTGACAAACACAGGCTTCATACCATGCGTTGCAAAAAATTACGACTCTTAAGTTAGGCACATAACTGAAAATAGTAAACAATTTTTATGTGAATTATAGAAAAGAAAAAGAAACAACGTTACTCAGTATTTGATTCATTTTTTACAGCGATGGTGTCGATGAAGTGAATGGAACAATTAATTGTAAAAAACACAGGGATAGACTAGAGTGTTCTATTTGCGACAATGGTGCTGTTGTCCATGAAATTGTCACAGAGGAGCTTGGGCTGTACCATGCAGCAAAGGGTCTTAATTACAACAGTCCTGAACTGTAACTTACTTACAACTTGTAAAATACTGCTGCAAGAGCCTTGTTATCCAAAATACCATAAATCCTCGAATTGACCCCCTCAAATACGCCCCCTCGAATAAGCCCTCACCCCAGATGATGATGAAGACTTTGATAACGATTAATACCTAAATTTATACTGTTCTTTTAGTATTTTGGAGAATAGGAGCTTTGACAATGAGCTTTTCATGCGAAATGTATCAAATAATTTTATAAGCCCCCCTCGAATAAGCCCCACCCAAAAGCATCAAAAGTAAATAAGTTCCTAGGGAACTAATTCGAGGATTTACGGTATTAATAACAAACAAAAGCAAACTGATAGCAGTAAAATGTCTTTGAGAGCTAAAGCAGAAGCTAGCTCCCGTGAGCCTCTAATCAACTGGTTCCACGTGAAGAGAGTTAAAGTCCTTGAGGAGCTGTTTCTCGAATTGAACTGACTCTCAGTTTTTAGCCATCGATTTGAACCAAGTCAAAAAAATCACACGAAACAACACAGGCCCGTAGACAGTTGAACTGGAATGTGGGGGGGCACAGGTGCAGAAGTCAAGTTAGAATCCTTTGGGGGGAAGGAGTGTTACATGTTATACATAAGTATATGCGAAAATAGTGGTGTTTCATAGGCTTTTTGGTGGAAAATGGGGGTCTGGGGCTTGCCCCCAGAACTTTTCAAATTAACGCCCTCCAGAACGTCGGAAAACGCCCTGTTGCAGAATAGAATGTAGCGGTTTCCATCATTGATCTTCGTGCTAAGATGGAGAAACTGGCTCCTTTGCACTCTTTTTTTTATAAGAACCAGTAAAATTGAGGTTCAGGCTGGCTGTTCGTAATTTTTTTTAAATTGTTGAGGCTGAATTGTTCTTCATTTGTTCTAAGTTTGTGGGGTGTAGACAATTTAGACATTAGACAATATGGAAGATAAAATTAGATACCTACAAAACAGGTATAATTTTACGAGGGAATGACATTTCATGTTAATATTTTATTGGACAGTGTATATATCTTTGTGCAAAAATACATTTTACGATAGTACTTCAGCCTCAACTTGTTCTTAATTTGTTCTTAATTCCCAATAATTTTGAGGCTGGTGGTCTTATAAAATTGTTCTTATAAAAAAGGAGTGAACCTAGTTTCATCGAAATTTGCTGATTTAAAACGACAAAGGAAAAAGCTAAACCGTCTTTTCTCTTTGGTACTACGTGCATGTACACCAATGATAGAGGCAACACTCATGTCTTACCAACACATTGAAGAAAAGACATTTCTTACCCTCAGTTATCTGGCATGGGCTACATGGAATGCACTCAAAAGGAACAATGCCCTATTTCCTAAAAGGGTTGTAATTTACACAAGCAGAAACTCTTAGACACTCTTACAACACTCGTGTCATTACTCAAAAAGGTTAAACGTTTGTCGTACAACAACATCTTGATATCTGCATGCCATATATCTGTGTTATGGTGCTTCTAGGTTCAAGATTGGGTAGAACTCTACTGACAAATGATTAAAAAGTACCGTGCAGTATACTTCTATATATAACCTCGGTGAATAATTGGGGGGGGGGAGCAAAGCCCCTGCCCTCAGTGCCTACGGGCCTGTAATATCACCATTCCGTCATTTGCAATAAGTTTTCAACATGAATTCGGCTTCGTTTGCATTCAGAATGACTGCTGTTCATGAGGTATAACTCTAATCTGTTGATGATCAATCGAAAAGAGCCAGAAATAAAAGGGTATCTAGCCTCCGTTATTTGCATTTTTCCGAAATTCATATTTGGCTGCTAGGACTCACAAAGAAAACCGCTTTCCAAGCGTTAAATGACGATTATAATACATCACAAACACACAAACAACAAACAATAATAAGGAGCAACTTATATTAATATACCTCTCATATTCTTTTCACATTCATACTTCTCTCTCTCTTTTTTAATATTTACAATTCACAATAGCTAAATACAAGCATACGGCGTTTAAAATTCAAACGTTTAAAATACACAACATCGGAAATGTCGTCTGGGTTCTCGCTATTAATCGACGAGAACTCGACTAGCTGGGCATTACCACGCAAAGATGCTAAAACACGCATTGCAAAGAAATATTCATTAACGAATAAAAAGCGTGTGACTCCCTAGAACTTGCCACGCTTAAGGTGGTGTCAACATTATTCTTCTCCGTATAGTTAATTTTCCGTGGGCCAGAATTTTGCAACTCAATAATAAACCAACCTTACTGAATGTTTGGATCTTATGTTAAAAACTCTTCAAAAGCCATGAAAAAAGATGGCCTCTTCTATACATAGCAGGGTGCTCGCCTAAAAGCAAGGACGCTTAGGGTAAGGGGGCAAAGCTGGGCCAAGGTGGGCTCTTTTGAGTAATGCTCGCAAAACATCGCTAACATATTTCACCGTTTCGCTTGCAAACTAATAGCATACACGTACTCATTTGGAAGCAAAAGGTAGTAAACACTCATATTGGCAGTAGTTGCATCATGATTCTCCCTACCATAACACGCTCCTAAAGATGACACCTAGCCAGATTTTGCTCCCTTGCCCTTCTCCTGCGCAGGAATCCCTGCCCAAAAGAGTCAGTTATTAGGATGAATGGAACTAAAAAGGACACAAGTCACGCTGATGACACTAAAGGTACAGAGATCTCAAATTACCATAATCTATGGCATGAATGGGCCAACAAATCGAGTTAGGACTCTCCCCTAAGAGGCTTCTTTACGAATAATCTGAAACCATATTAAAGAAGGAAAGCACTTCACTTTGGATGCAATGATCAGGTGTTAGAGGATAAGAATGGCTACTAGTCATAGGTCAAATGTAGACTATGTCAAACAATAGAGAGTCCTAATGATAGGGACTATTTTCAATGCGTGCTTGTTAAACTTTTAAGGAACGAAGTCCCGAAGGCCACTTTTCTGTACAAAGAACGAGCTACACAACAAGTAAGAGATTGCGGAGAACGTTCCAATAATGCCGTTCGCAACGATGGGAGCTGGCAACCATTTTATATCTAATGAAACACAATAATTTGCTATGGCCTATACCGCCACACTAATACTGAACGGATGTATCCTACCAATGAAATACAAAGTCTTGGAACAAAATGACACACGGGGAAATTTACGGATAGAAATTACTAGGCCTATCCAATACCCTCAAATTAAAGAACTACTGAAAGAGACAAAAAAGTAATGAATCTAATCCAATGTCAATTTTGCTGTACGATATAGCGATTGGTTCATCGCGTTTCGCTAGGAAGCTAATAACCGACGGAACGTCATACTTCTTAAGGACATCCAATAAAACAAGTGCTTCGCGTAGTTCGGTAAAAATTTCTGTATTAACAAAGTCATCACCTTCTTCCATTGTCCATATAACCTGTTTCTCGAAGACTTTTCTAAGGTTAGTGTCATTAGCCGAGGAGGCTCGCAGCAAATCAATGTCGCCACCAATAGCCGATAGATGCAACAGTGCAATCCCATCGCCTATCAATTCCACAGTGTCCTTTGGTAATGCTAAGTCCTCTGGTGATAATAAAAACCTCTGATGAGTCTCTAAAGGGAATTGTTCGAGTTCATACTCGTCCTTTCTGCGCGGAAGAGTATGGAGTTTCCGTCGCAACTACGAAACAAAACAGAATATAAATTAAAAGAGAAATAAGATACACACAAAACATATAAAGGTACCCACCAATTACAAACTATTACCTGGAAACAAAATGCTGATAAGATGCAGCCAATACAACTTTTTTCATTGTACAGCTTAATACCTCGTATATTTCTCAGAAATATGCTTACCTTCCAAACAAAGGATTCTAACTTCAACAAAGGGCATAGGGTAGTTGGTGCAAGGGGAGGGGTTTCAAACCGGGGAAGTAAGACTAGCTAAGGTAAACTATATCAGGCCAACAAAACAAGCTAATATATGGTAATTGAGGCTGTTTGTGAATTAAAGCACAAATTGTAGGTTGCATTCTGCCGTATTTCTTTATCTCTTCATTTGGTCTCATCATCGAGCCTCTTTTTTGGCTACCACAGTATACCACAATACCATTAAGAAAACAATAGAAATTTCAATAATTATAAATGTCTACTTTGTCGGAGTAAGATGCACTTTCAACTAGCTTACACTCCCTCTGAGAAGGATATCATTTTCTAATTCGACTAATGCTATCCTGTGACTTGCTTGACTTTGTCTACCACGTGAAGAGATATCAAAGTAAATCGTGCTTTCCAAACACAACTAGAGCCTTCAAATTGATAGAAAAACAATTGGCGATCAACAAATTCCTAATGAACAAGTAAATCCATGTCTTACCGTGAAATCTTCCACATAATCCGTGCCATAATCGAAGAATTCCCCGTTAAGTATGGTTAAAATGTCGTGCTTATCTATTCCTTGTTCTGGAACAAACTTCTCGTTCTGCAAATAACACGATATAAAAAGTCCTTCGGCATATATGACCGGCTTTGCCATTGAGATCTGAGCTAACAAGTTCAATCCCATGATGCTCAACGACCGCTGCCAACCTAAAAACAAGAAACACTAAGAATTACAAAGCCGTCTGCCAGATTACGAAGACGATTAATGCGAATAGAATCGTCTTGCAGCAAGCTGGCCATCAACCATATGCAACCCCATTATCTTAAACTTAATTCTTAACAAAACATGTTAAGTAACAATGGCTCTGAAATCTTAACGTTTTCCGAGTCTTGACAGCTCTAACTGCAACGAGCTTCAAAATATAAATACTAACTCGGGAAAAAATTTGGAAAAGTTCAAAGAGATACAATGATATCCTCAAAAGTTACATTTCAACTTGCGCACCTAGAGACAAGTTGTGCATCTCAAATATATTGAGGATTCCAACTGCAAAACGACCTAATTGCCAATTACCAACTGCTGCTGCTCCTCGGCAACGTGCCTGCCTTGATAAAATATTACCAACGTTTACCAACGTTGTTACAAGAAGACTACACCTCCTAGCCCCGTGAAGTACACCTTATAAAAGAACCAATTTGTCCTGGTCCTGAAGGAAATCTAAACCACATCAGAGCTTCTTGCTTATCACATGATTTCCGGGCATTAATTCTGGCTTACCAGCTCTCGCCACGTGGTAGCCCAGTAAAGCATGGCTGTACATAGACACTTTAACTACGGGGTGGGTCCTGGGGTCAAGACCATTAGCCTTTTCCTCAAAACGGTAAAAGTGTCCCTTTCATAGAGAATTTTGAAACTTTGTATAGCACTTTTGTTACATGGACCTGCTTCCACTTGCAAGTGACGAAATCTTGAAAATTCCCGGACAATTTCTTTTATGTCTAAATGTACAAAAACATGAATTGAAACTACATTATTTTTAGAAAGTATTTAGTGCGGTCTATTTTGGTTGATTAGAGCCCTGCTTTCAAAACCTCCAAGTTGCCCGCCTGCAACTAAACATTCAAAAGTCATGTCATTACTATCACTTTTACCCTACAGCAAACTTTTTACATTCACTTCTAGCCTGGTAGTCTCGCATCAAATGACACACAAGCCATTCTTCGCTGCATAAAACTCTTTAAACAATCGCTTTTGCAAAGAACAGCAGAAGAAACTCTGCAACACGTGTTTGGGCAGGTCACATGAAAACGATATCTAGTCAAATGAAAGTGATTTCTGGACGAATGAAAATGATATCTGCTTTCGGAAACTTAAAGCACAGGAGAATCTTGTGGGCCGTGACACAGGGATGCATGTAGAGTAAATGACCGATGGAATGATCTCTCTATTACTGAACAATGAAGCACGACTGGAATACTCTTACGTAACGTAGAAAAATGAAGTGTGATCTGGCTGTACTCGCCCCAACGATAGAGAGTATGGTATTATCGGTAGACATGTGAACTGAGGACAGTACAATAGTGCGGGAGGACTGTTGAGTGGGGGGTGCAGGAAGAGAAATTTACGAACAGGTAAACACACTCCCTACACTGGCACCACGTTCCAGGTGCACGACTCTGTCAAAGTGTGGGTGTGGCAGCCTTTGGATCCAGAAAATGAGGTAGATGCGAACGGCTACTTTGTTTTTCAAACTGTTTAGAAAATAGTGTAATGGGGAATTGATAATATGTCCTCGCATCAAACGTAGTAGGTGCATGCTGAGAGCCTTCACCCATGTTAAATGGTCTGATAGGACTTCAAAATTTCAATAATTGGCTAGGATTTTATATGGGTTGATCTTATTGACAGACAAAAGCGAAAGATGAACTGTAAAAATGGTTAGGAACATGATGATTATAGTAATGATTATGGTGATCAAAGTGATGTGATCTTGGTGCTCATAGCAATGTCTACATGACTATCACAGAGATGATAGCAATGTTCATAATGATCATAGTGGTGATGAAAGTATTGATTATAATGATGATAGTAATGATCATGATGATCATACTGAAGACCATGGTGATCACAATGATGATCATGGTGATCACTGCAATGATTATGATGATCAAAGAGATGATCATAGTGATTTTGGTGATTAGTGATGATTTTTCCTCACAAACAAATCATCTCAGACTACTCTTATAACAAATATGGGGACCTTTACCCCAATGGCATCCCTTGCACATTATCAGCAATGACCTGATAATTCACAATGATATATTTCTCAGCATCAGTGCTCAAAATACTTTGCCATCCTAACCATACTATGTCCTAACATATCCAGCTCATTTGAATAATATGGATATTGTCCTCTGTATTTCACAGCAATCCTTTCGTGTTGGTTAGTGGTCTAACATTAATTCCTCTGTATAGTAATTAACAAGATAAACTGCTCTTACAGTTACAAGATAAAAAAGGTATTCAAAGTAAAATTATTGGGATGATTTCAATTCTTTCAAGAAAACAAATAAACCTCAAATAGAGTTGTGTGACTTAGTAAAGTAACAGGGAATGTGAATTTGGGCAGGGTTAAACAGCAGATACTGAATGTAGATAGAAATTCTGCAGGACTGAATACATACAGGTTAGAGGGAAAATATTTCTGAATAATATATAAGTTTCTCAAATCTTGGCAAAATAGGAAAGAACAGTGTTAGGAAACTGCATAGATCTAATGCACTTAGAAAACAACCAAAAAAGCAAACAGTAGGACCTAGTTTAAGCTTCACATGAATGACACAAATGCAGGTAAAATTTAAGAAGCAGAGTTGATGCAGAAAGGAGGCCATTATAAATAGCAATACTAAAAGACTCAAATAATGGAAGAAAATCAAACAGCAAATAACAATACTGAAAAGGATAGATAAGCAATTGTACAAGAAGGAACCACATGCAGATTTTGCACTGAATATTTGATTGGAATCACTGTGACATTGAAAGTTGAATTCTACAAGCACAAATATGTGTCTATTGTTCACTGATGAATAATCACCTTTGGGGACCTGAGATGGGCTACATTAAAACTGAATTGCAAGGCATTAGCATATTATTTGCACATACAAAAAGCAGCTCTTGGGAATATCAGGGCTCTGCAGTGTGCCACTATAAGTTTTATAGCCTATATTTCTGGTTAACATCGTTTGACTCATTGTAACATCTACTTCGGGTTCTACAACTAACCCTTTTAATAGTTTCGAAGTAAGTTTCACACCTGTTACTAATAGATATTACGTGAACCAAAACTGATAAAGCATCTCCTGTGATGTAACATCTTATGATGACCGATGAAATTGTTCTTCCTCAAACGCCCTCTGAATTAATATTATTTCGTGGTTATGTTTCCTTAACCTAGCCGCAGGTTCGCATCTAGCAAAAATCTCTGTCAATGGACAGTAAATAAGTTAGGACACTAAGCCAATTCTAACTACAAGAAGGTAAAGCGAGACTCTTAACTTCATCATAGCAAAAACAACTGAAGAAACTACCTAATACGATTCAATGGCGGCTTAGGATTGTTCTTGCTATTGTGAAATTGTTGATAATAAGCATCACAAATTAAACAAAACGTGTTCTGTTTGCATCTGTTTATATCATGTGGGAAGTTGTTGTGACAAAGCGACCGACTGAGATTCATATTATACCTTCAAGGTCGAGCATGTGTCAAAGACTTGATAACTAAACGCATGACCGTCCAACGTAATATTTTAACAAACCAGGCAAGATGTGTCTCTACACACCAAACGTTACGGTTAAGGTACTTTGACGAGTAAAAACGTGAAAAATTCATTGCACCTTAAAGTGAGTTTCCATGGAGTTGACAGTATTGCTTTGAGCAGTGTAAAATGTTATCTACTCCACACCATAGTTAACAGTCATACTTGCTCTATGCTTGTAGGGAGGCCTCGCACAATGCCATACTGGGATGTGTGTATAAATCAATCGAACAGGAAACTTATTTGACCTCTATTAAAGAGATTGACCGTAACGACCAAAGCGGTAGAACTACGATAAACAAATCAACAAAATGACTTACTGCTATCTCCCACGCATGATCCAACTTCTCTCACCAAATCTACAAGCAATTTATTTCCTATGAGTTCCGAGAATGACCGTGGCAGAAATATAAAGAAGTGCACCTTTCTTCACGAAATGTTGAGCTAGGCCATGCACACGAGCGACGGATGATTGTGGAGTGCCAAATTAGACATACACTTCACCGCTAACTCACCCAGAATCGAACGACCGTCTTCAATAAATGGTGCAGACAATGCTGTTACGGTTTATCATCTTCTATATAATAGTCGTTTGAAACTTCTTTTCCTGTGCGGAAAGAACAATTGCTGCAATTGTTGTTAACGACTCATACGCTCCTTTCACTGGACATCCCATTGACAAAGATCATCCTCCAAGTAGACCGTTAATTGGACCAAAGGGGTTAGTTACGCCTTGACTTTTGCAAAATAATGGATATTCCGTCAACGATCACTGGATGGATAGCCGAAAGGAAACCGGCCAATATTTCCTGAGAATGGTTTAACTTACTATACTCATATCAATTATGGTTATAACGACTGGTAGGCTCAGAGCCATCTTGAAATCTTAACTATGAATACATACGAAAGCTTAGTTTTCAGTTTTGTTTAATTTTTGCTCATCCAACTCTGTCCTCTTACAGAGATTCAGCACACAGTTGATTTATTTTCATTATTATTTATTGATAACCATAGCCACTAACCAAGCTTGTGCCTAAATATCTATTCAGATTCACAAGCTTTGTACAGTAACTATAGACAGATAGCTTTCAAGTCAAGATATAAAAAACCTGCAACAGGTTCATAATTTCTCTTAGATGTATTGGCCAAATTTGAAGGATTGGATAACCATCTTGATCTTGATATTTCTAGAATACATATATACACATGTATATATTATATGTATATATAAAGATAGATAAGTATAGATTTATATATATTAAATGAAAGGTAAGAGAAGTAAATTGAACTACGAAGATAAAATATAATACAGCACCATATCGTAAAATAATTTTCTAAAGCTGCTTGATATATGGACTCAAAATCGTAATTAAGAAGATAATAAGGACGATTCCCTCCTTCCTTTTCTCATGAATAATGCGATGTGCAAAGTCAATCTGGGATTTCCTTTAGTTGTCATTATTCAGGTAAGGAATCAAATATCTACTGTTTATATCTTCAAGATCTGAAGGAGCGAAAGGTTGCACATGTATAACTTCCTCTGTTAGTCCCTAACTATTTAATTTGTCTGTATCTTAACTGTGCCATACATAGCTAAACTGTACCGTTGTTTGACAATTTTCACCTAGCATAAAATGTCAGGTCTTGCACTGTCCTATTCAAATGACACTTTTTCAAATCGACAAAATTACTATGACTCATTGTGCCGAACGTTTTATTGATGACAACCAACCGACTCTTCAAAGACACAATTTTACACATTCATCTTGGAAACAGCGAGAGAATTTATGGAAGCCCAGCTCCCTGACAGAGTACTGCATATTTTCAGGCCAACCATTTCTTACCAGAAGACACAGGAGTAGGCGGGAGTAGGTATTAGTTACAAGTAAATTCTACAAAGTGAAAAACATTGTCTTATAAGCTTGTGGTCGAGCAAATGGATGCTATTAGGTTTCTAATGAGTCATAGGCTGCGCAGCGTACACTATACATTAACAATGACGGGAAATGAGAGTGCAGTGCTAACAGAGGCCTCTATTGACGTCATCTATGCTATTTTTATACATACGGTAATGGCAATGATCTGTTTATTTTATAAACTTGCAGTATACTTTCAGAGCAGTTCAGAGGAAGCCCTGTGTGTCGCCGCACCGTGACGTATCAAGAGTAAATTCAACTTTATTAGACATCTATCTGTGGACTGGTATAGGTACTAAGCGGAAAACACGCAAGAAAGCCACTGTTCTTCTGTCTATTTATCAAGATTGCATAGTCAGTATATTGAAAATGCAGTGAGACATAGACTGTATTGGAATTGCGTGTTTATCCTCTTATTTGCAAAAGTAACATAAGAGTGAATCAGCATCTAAGGCGTTTTGAAAACTAGCAAAGGTGAATAGGTGGGCACGCTATGGAGGTATGGCAACAGGCGCACGCGACATGCAGGATGTGTGGGGGGATATGTGGGATACACTCGTTTTTTTACAAGAACAATTTTATAAGAACACGAGCCTCAACTTCAATGGAACTTAAGAACAAGTTAAGAACAAGCTGAGGCTGAAGCACTGTCGTAAAATGAATTGAAATTGACATAAAACTTTTTAAGCTCAACAATGTTTGCTAGAAGTCCTCGAAACACCCAAATCATCAGTGTGTAAAACAAGTTGTAAGTGTACCAAGACTTTCACCAAGGAATATACATCTGTGAGAATGTATATCTTTTGTCTTCTGCTAATGCTATTGGAAAAAATGACTGTTTCATAAACATCCAATGTTCTCTTGTCCATTGTCTAATGTCTACATTGCTTACACCCCAATAACTTAAGGGCAATTCAGCCTCAAAATTCTTGAAAAATTAAGAACAGCCAACCTGGACCTCAATTTTACTGGTTCTTATAAAAAACAATGTAGATGTGGAGAGCTCTCTCCGAATACCGCAAGCAATCAAGGGATAATCATTCAACATAGGCTGATGCGAGAGTGCTAAGTAGGGAGAAGGAGAAGCTGCCAAACTCCCATCTCTCGTTGACCACGAAGACGGGAAATTATATGCAGAAATCGCTGGAACGAAGGGGGTACGAAGGATGTCTCGGGAAAACCTGAGACTTGCTCAATCTGTGTCTTGAGGCTCCCCTACCTACTCACACCTGGACTAAAAGAGAGTATACGTATTTTGAAAGAATTGATATATGGGACAGAATAAAATAATAGCAGGTCCTTATTCTTTAGCAGAGAAACTGAAATAAATGCGATGAAGTCTTGAGTGATATGAAGTCATATGAAGTCATATGAAGTCTCCTGATTTTAAAAACGGATAAGGTCATAAGAGATAAAACGATGCAAATCGAAGAGGCTTGATTCTATACGGCAATGAAATCACGATAAATAAAAAACTATATCCCTTGCTGATCCTCACGATGGCATGTTGGTTATAGCCCCAGAAGTTTATTGGCAATTCATGGTAGAAACTTAAAAACAAACGCTCCTTAACGCGGGTATCATTTATTCCATGTAGTACATCCTGAGGCAATCAATGAGCATGCTCTAGACAGACAAAGGATGCTCGACTATTTGGCGTCCTGTTTTGAAAATCTTGTCCGCAATTATTTTGATTTCGTCGTCGCCGTTGGCTGCAGAACCTACAAGATTGAAGGAAATGTCAACCCAGTGGCAAACATCCCAGAGATTTGTGTTCCTACATGATATGCATGGAAGCAAACACATGAAAGTATCCTCAGAACACTGGACTTTGGTGTACAAACAGAAGATCACTTGTTCATAATAATTTGCTATAAGCGATAAGAATTATTATGATTTATCGTTATCTGAACAATATTCTTTTCGTCACAAAAATCTCCAATACATCGCAGCCAACAATCTACAGGCTGCAACAAGAGGCTTGTATCGATAATATCCCAATAATATGGGAACTTGGTGGGCAAGCCTATCTCAAACCTTTTTTAACTTGCTCCAACAGCAACAAGTTCTTTTCACATGCTTCATTGCAAAATATTCTAGCCAACAAGATCTGCAAAAAGGAGACACTAAGTACTTCATGTCTCTACTTTAAAAAGGCATACAAGCTACTTCCAACCAGTGGGGGCTGTTAGCGGGGACCAGGAAGTAATAAAGTATAGATAGTGGGTAAATTAACTTCAAACTTCAACGTCCAATTTATTTATCGTGCAATTTCAATACAGCCAGGTACCGGGAGATGGATCTGTCAATGACATGTAAAATCTGGATTTAATGGCACTGTTTGTTTTGTTGCTCTCATTCTCTGATTTCAATTTCGTTTTTAGTTTGATGTATAAGCTATTACAGTTTTCTAGACTCAACATTATCTGGGCTTTGGTTCATTTTCTGTAAAAACTACTATTTTGTCTGAAGAAATTGGCCTAACAAACAGGCCCTCAGCTCATGCAGCCTTCTACGTACATGCAAACTAAAACACGAAACGTCTGGTAATGATAGAAAGGCGAACTGTACAACGAAGCAGCAAATATCTGAAGTCCTGTAAGCTTCAAGTACAACTACGATACCTCATCATCGGCAGTTTCAATTCCATTCTTTTTTGACTCAGTGGCTCGTGATAAAACAGCCGTCATTGCATATAAATGTATAGCAACATCTGCCATTCGCTTTAGTAAAAGTTGCTCATGAATGATTTCCTGTCGACAAAACGATGTTCCCTTAGTTCGTCTCTAACTAGAGTACAGATTTTCAATTTTCATATGGACAATTGTGCATGACATTGAGTCATATATGAATTTTGCTGCATCAATTCAACACTTGGATTCACCATGCATGATCATGATCGTCAGGATTATCATGATCATGATCGTCAGGACGGTAGTGAACATGAAGATGATGATGATAATCATGGTGACAATGATAATGAGGGTCATATAATCGTAAGGCGTTAAAGTTCTGTTATCAAACTGATACAAGTCGTTTTTAACTTTATACTCGAATCAAAAAATAATTAACATTTGCACTACCTTCCCAAACTTTTGCAAAAGCTTTTCAGAAGTGATACTAAATGACGCGATGTTCCTTCCAAGTTTATCAGCACATTCCTAAATAGAAATGTTCAAATCTATCTAATTTATATGGTAAAATAAATGATAGAATAGAGTGCTAAATAAAACCGCTAGAATGTCTTCCCACATAACCAGCTACATAAACTCCTCCGCAAACATACTATGCCGTTTTCAATTGCTGGACAAGTGTGGCAACAACAAATGCTGATAAAGACAAAACACCTCGTGTCCTTCCTTGTCTTCTCTTCCTATCTCTATCTCCTTCAATTCTCCCTAGAGAATTTTTCACACACGAAATCACGACGGTTTGTAACAAAGTTTACATGAAAAGGGCTACAGTTGTTATTAAAATTTCACTAGAAGACAGTCTTTACATAACAAGATGTCTATCCAATTAACAGACAGTGTATACACTACTTTTCTCATCCTTTTCTGAAAACTCTCCAACATATCTTTCCTCATTACCCAATAATTAGCTTCTTGCAACAGACAGCAGATCAACTCTGATTCTATTGAGTTTTACTCTTATAAACACCCTTGCAAAAAACATCCACTCGAGAGTTTAATCGGAAAGGTTGACAGTCCAGTCTCATCAAACCCCCCTCTCCCGAAAAACATTTCTGGAGCCGGCCCTGCATATTAATTTATTCTCTGCGTCCTTACACCCCTGTTGCGTCCTAATTTATATTCTGTCATAGGTGCTGCACATAGCAAGCTAGAGTACAAATGCAAAAGTATTTATTGCAAGCAAGCTAAACATGAGACAATGTGGTATGATAAAACAATGTTGAACAAACCTTCAGGTCATCATCAACTCCATTTACATTAGTCCTTGCTATACCAAAAATGTTTTTCAACCTTTTAGAAGCTAAACTATAAATAATGCCAGGTGCCTTTAATGGATTCATCATTGACCTACATGCAAGGAAATAAACTTGGGTAAGACTCCGTGCAAATTATGAATCTAATATAGAAACATCATAAAAATTGGGGAAAAGCTCTCATAAGATCTTCTGGTCTTATGAGACTTAACAGTAAAGAAATGGATCGAGCTAATACATGGTAAATACAGAGATATAGACATGCAATTGGTCGATTGAAGAAATGAAGCACAAAATGATCGAATGAATGAACTGATAATTCAGAGAATCAATAAACGAATACATAAGTGAAAGAGCGAATGAGCTAAGTCAACGGGGAAGAAACGAAGGAAATGAATGGAAGAATTGACAAGTAAAAGAAAAACTGAGTTAACAATATAATTGCCCAACCAGTCAACAAATGGACCAATAAAAGACGAAAATTAAATTATGAGGTGATCCACGATAGCAAGATGAAGATAAAAAGTTTAATGATCTATCATGCGATAATTGTGGGACTACCTTAACTCATGAAATTTTCGCGTGAGTTTTAAATTTCGTGCATCTTTCTTTCGCACATTCAATTTTTGCGTACCTGGATTTCGCACACATCTAATTTTCGCGCACACCATAGTGAAGGAAAACAATATAAGACACTTCATATGCAACTCTACATATATTTTTCGCATTTGTCACGTTCATTCTACGATAATATACGATAAGCTAGCGATGACCCATGAAATGTTAAACGCACAATGCACATAAAATTTTCGCTCAGAAAATTCGCGAAAATTAAGTATTTTCGCACAACTAATTATTCCTGCAGCTGGATAGTACGAAAACTAGATGTGCTAGAAAACGTCATGAATTAAACTAAGTCAAAGGTGAAATATTGGTTCAAAATAAATAGAAAACTGGAATATTGTTAATTCAACAAAGACTAATAAATAAATCACAAGTGATTGGAAATAGAGCAGCTAAGCAAAATGAAGCTACTTCATCATCTTTTTCAGCTCCTTCCCAGCATGCTGCATTCCAGTGAGAGCAATGTACATCCGAAGGATCTCGTTGGTTCCCTTTATTATGAATAGAAAAGATCACGTGTTTTACAAACCAGGAAGCTTCCAAGTAAGTAAGGGCCTAGAACTAGGATGTTAAAAGCAACCTAGTTTGCCGAACAGGAAAACCAGACGGGAACCGCGGTGTCTTGATACTAACTTGACTTCAACGCCTATTTCTAATGCACTATCAAAATTGGCTTCAAAACAAGGTAACTCTACAGTCCAGATTAGAGCTCGTAAATGAAGATGGCATGCATGAGCACGCAAAGTCTCAACAGTTAAAAAAAATATTCAGCTGAAGAAAGGAAAGGTTGAACACTTGGTGAAGAACATATTCACTACTGAGTCTGCCTTATTTGCCTCTAATACGTCCTCCTTATTTAAACGATGAATATTGAAAAATGTGACAAACAAGTATGTGGAAATGAAATACCTCGTATATTAACAAAATCCGCGTGTCACGCAGCATTCTCTCGAATGGGTAAGACTTCATATATCCCATTCCTACGGGAAACGTATTCATTTTCAGATCTTCAAGTACTAGAAACCTTGAAGCATTACGATGGTGGTGATCAATGAATGGTTTAATTTAGGTTGGGGAACATCGCATCACTGTATTATCCAAAACAATGCGCTTGGTATGGAAAACAGAAACTTCAAACCTTCATTTCAATGATTGCTACTATAATGATAAAAGTGACCAACAAAACTGATAGAGTGATAGTGGAGTGCTGCAAAACTAGCTATCTAATTTTACCTATAATTTTGCCGTTTGCTGGATCTAAAATAATCCATGAAGGTGCAAATGAACTGTAATTTCGTAGGGACATATTCCATAAAACTCAAACAGAGGATGGAAAATACACGTAGTTCAGATTGTAAAGTGAAATATACATATGCAAACACGGCGGGAATGATATGGAAACAATATTGTTGAAAGGATGACAAATATCAATCTAAAGAAAATACAAACAGCGAACCTCCCATAATTTGTAATGCCTCATTGACACCAGTCCATACACCTTCTGAGCCATACACCTATAAGGTACAAATGATAAAAAAATCCATGCATGAGATAATTTGATTGCAATTAAGATATCGGACATCTGATCACAGCACGTGTCACTAGAGTTGTAGCGTAATTTTACGATCATATCACCAGTCTAGTACCGTTAAGTGTCATCCAGGACAAAAATATTGAATTGGAGCACGAAATACTAGTAATTGTTGGTGGCGATTGTGACGATTGTAATGACGATCGAGATGATGATGATGATTATTGTTATGATAATGATGATGACAATGATGGTTATGATGCTGCCGATGGTGCTAAATTATTGTGGTGATAATAAACGCGGTCTTATATTAAGTAAATACAGCTGGATGTTTTGGAAACATTGTGAAGTGAAAATGCGAGAAAACGAGGGGCCTGATCAGGACTCGATCTTGCCACCATCGAGTGCTCTACCATTCAGTACTCAACCTAAAATGTCGAGAGTCAAGGGCTCAAGTCCCGCCCGTGTCAAATATATTCTCGCACTTTTACTTCACTATCTGTTACATAATCAAGCAAAGGAGACTCAGGCAAAGAAAATCAATTAGAAACGTTCAAAACAGAGTGGAATATACCTTGCACATCGCAGCCTCGAGTGAGCAATCAGCCTCACCCTGGTCGATCATTGCTGACGTCATATATGCCATTGATTCGATTGTGTAGGCAGATAATGACATTCTTGCAAATTTTTCCTTTGCGAAAGTGAAGTAAATTCATCAGTTCTAGGTCGCAAATAATTAATTAAATATCAAGCAATTAACTTAATCAGCCTAAGAATAATATATAAATTACTAAAGTTCGTACAATAGATCCTCTGTCATTGAAACAGCGTGTTGATCAAACAAAAATAATCTTAACATGACTATTGAATTGCTTTCATTCTCAAGCGAGAATATTTCAACAAATTGTCCTTAAGAAAATGTACTGGCAGAATTCAATATTTTGAAACAACATAAACAACAGCTTGAAAATTAACTTTCGAGCAGCAAGGAGCAATGAAAGCCATTTGTTTAATGGCTTTACTGATAAGTAATGTGGGCTAAACATGGATTTTCATTCGCCGTTCTAGGTTTTGAGAGTCGACATAAAATACACTACCCACTGACCGATGAAGGTCAGATCTGATGAAATCAATCAATCAATGAATCAATCAGTTAATGAGTCAATCAATCAATGAATCATTCAATTAACAAATTACGCGAAAAATTCTCTGCACTATCGAGTACACCAGCAGATCAATTACGGTACGTGTTGAAGCAACATGTCTGCCACATGATCACATCAGTTAACTAAAGCATTATATCACAATCACCAAATCAGTCACATCAATCGGTCAAACAATAAATATGTAAGTTAATCACTCAATGAATCAATCCAAATAATCGATGATAGCCAATCAAATAGCAATCAATGATCAATCAAGTGAAGTTCATCACGTAGGAAAAACGTGAATTAAGAATATTGAAAGAATTGATACAGACAAATATTGAAAGGTATTGAAGATTACTTTGATAAGTCCAAACTCTGAAAGTGTGTGGCCGAATTGCTTTCTAGTAGTTGCGTGTTCGGCTGCCATGGCTAGAGGGGATGAAATGATACGAACGTTGCTAAATTAGATGAGGTAAATAGGCAACAAACGCATAATACAGAATCAAATCAAATCAGTCAGTGAGCCAATCAGTCAGTCAGTCAGTCAGTCAGTCAGTCAGTCAGTCAGTCAGTCAGTCAGTCAGTCAGTCAGTCAGTCAGTCAGTCAGTCAGTCAGTCAGTCAGTCAGTCAGTCAGTCAGTCAGTCATTCAGTCAGTCAGTCAGTCAGTCAGTCAGTCATTCAGTCAGTCAGTCAGTCAGTCAGTCAGTCAGTCAGTCAGTCAGTCAGTCAGTCAGTCAGTCAGTCAGTCAATCAATCAATCGATCAGTCGATCAATTGATCAATCAATGCTAGCTTAGAAATTTTGCCAAGAGATGTTTCGATGACATCCCAACATCATTATCAAACTAATGATACTGGTTGGTAGCCTGATTTAAGATAGCATCGAAATGTCGCTCAACAAGACTACTAACACTATATTTAATACTAAATGTTATAAAAAGAGCAATCTTACTAATTAGTTAGCCAACTAGGCTAATCATATTGACAATCAATGAATAAATCAGGCAATCATAGATCCAGCTGTAAAATCAATACACTGACTGACTGGCCTATCAATTCTAATCATAAAATTTGCTTCGTAGGTGTATTCGAGCAGTGTCAAAGTTGCCAAGTTTTGGCTATCAAAATGCTAAAGGAATGGGCGCGACAGTGTGATGGAGTCACGGGGGTAGAGTTGGGGTTGACACTGCCACTGCCAGGTAGTTATTAAGGAAACCATCAGTACATAGTAATATCTCAAAAACAGCATAATAGATCAGAACCATGAAAAGGAATGTTGCTAACAATGACTAGCTTTGAATACGGGACTGATGAAGAACGAATAGTATGAATTGCTGAATTGCCAATTTCCAGCATATATTTAGACAGACAATTTTTTTGTGAAAATAAAAGAAATGCTGGAGGTTTTACAACACTTTCCCATTGCTGGAGGTCGGCTGGAGATAACACTGAAATGATGGAGACTCCAGCGGGATGCGAGAGACTTCGCAAATATGCAGTCAGAAAGAAGGAACGTATATTGCAAATTTCAAATGATGGGACTAATGAGCTTATTCAAATATGGGAATGTCATAAGAGAAAGACAAGGCCTAAGATATACCAAGAAGTCTTCGGAGTCCCCCAGCAGCACCAGCCGCCATTCCAAATCTTCCACTGTTCAAAATATTCATTGCTACCTTGGAGTATTAAAAAATACCATCCGTTAATCACAGAAAGGAAAATCTCAAATAACAGATACGTGAAGTGTTACTCAATACTATGGAGTGACGCAATAGCTGGAAAGAGTCCTCTCGTCATGAGAGGACAGATAACTTCAAAGATCTTTGGGGGGGGGGGGGGGAAGAAATGTGTAGCAAAGTTAGTACCGAAGCACTACGACGAGATGCTTGGAATAACATCTCTCCATAGAATAGGACTTTAATCTATAAATAGTTAATTCACGTAAACACAATGAAAAAAACGATTGAGCCATGATACTACTTACTTTGAAACCACCGCCAACTTCACCAAGAACATTCTCTACTGGAACAGGGGTGTTGTCAAAGTAAACTTCACACGTATTTGATCCACGAATTCCCAATTTATCTTCGGGTTTGCCGTTATCTAGTCCACCAAATGCTCGCTCCACAATGAAAGCTGTAATTTTATCTTTGGTCTGACCCTTGTCATCAATAATTTCTGTTCTGGCAAATACAGTAAACACATCTGCCCATCCTCCATTTGATATCCAAATTTTGGAACCATTTAACAGGTAATGTTTCCCATCTGGGCTTAATGTAGCTCTCGTTTGAATTGATGCTGCATCGCTGCCACTTGATGGTTCTGTAAGGGCAAATGCTGCCATGTGCTCACCAGATGCTAACTTTGGAAGGTACTTGTCTTTCTGGGCATCCGTGCCAAATATGAGTATGCCCTTCAAACCAATAGACTGGTGTGCCATCAAAGTGGTGGAGATTGCAGGATCTGAGCATATTGCTTCAACAACTCTGGCATACGATGTGTTAGATAGCCCAAGGCCACCTAGATGAGGAAGAGCAGAGAAAGCTATAAAACGCAGAACTTCCTCCTTGCATAGACAATAAAGCAAGACAAAAGGTAGCTTCATAGCCATATTAATTTGTCTATAACTTGTAGCTTTTAAAATGTAAACATAATATAGCTACAAAGCTACTTAAATGCAATTTGTGCTATAACACATGGGATCTTATCAAATCATTTGCTGAAATCAGCAGTGATCATAAACAAAACAATATAATATTTGCTGATAAAAGCAGATATCTGAAATATAATAGCAACAACAATTGAAACTCAAATGTCATGTGGAAAATGCAGTCTCACAATAAATCAGAGGGCAAGAATGATGACAAAAAGAGTAATGAGTGTTTCAGCATACCTTTTCTGTCCAGCTAATCATGTTATAAAACACAGCCCAAGAATATTAATAGCAAGTAATTAAGATGAACCAAAGTTAAGGCAAATACAAATGATAGAAGGCATAATCATATGATTTATTTAAGATGAATCCAAAGGACATATTCTTCCTAGTTTGAGTGCTTCAGATCCATTCCATCCAAGATCCATGATCAGCATGTAAACAGCCATTTTGTAGTTCTATAGTGGAATATCCCTAGTCTAGGCAGGTACAGCTACAGACAAGAGTTCTTTAAGTCCCCTGCCAACATCTGGCATCTTACAACATACATCTTTTATTGGAAACACTACTTGCCATATTCTTCAGGTATTTGCAAACCAAACAATCCCATTTCTTTCATACCATTCATTACATCCTCAGGTATTTTACTCTCTTGATCAATTTTCGATGAGTCAACTATGAGGCAAATACATTGAGGCATATTCACACCTTCCAATTCAATGAAGTATTCTGCATACAACTGCAGCTGTTAAGTGCCTATGATCGTCAGCATGTGGTAAACTACAATTAATTCTAGTACAGAGAACAGGAGAGGTCAAGCTCTTCCAGGACAAGAGCCACATACAAAAAGATTCAGATGTTGATACTTAAATAAACATTCCTGTTATATTTTTAAATATAGAAACTCTATATAAAGTTGTAAATTCATAATAGAGATAAATATAAAGTTTGCTGGCATCTAATTCTTAAGAAAAATCATCCTTGTTGATCTATTATCCTAAAATGTTCTCTGAGCCACACACTGAATAACAAGGAGCCACTTTTGGCTCATGAGTCACAGTATGGTCACCTGGGCCCTGATACAAAACAGTTATACACACCAAACCATGTGCTCAGCAAAATCAGCAAGGCCTTCAAGGCACCATCATCCATATCAAAACTATGGCTGCATTGCTAATATAGGCAGAAACTGCACAACAGTTGCAAATATATTAACAGAGCATGAACTATAAGAATGAATTGAAAACAAAGCTAATATAGCATATGAAAACAAAAAAACTAAAGGTAAACTTGATATTTTTGTTTGCACAGACTCTTGCTACCATTTAGTTGCCTGGTCTGTTTCCTTTGTGCACGAGGTAGCAGCTTCTTACATCAGACAAGTACAGTAAAAGAACACATATTACCTTTCTCTAGAAAATATCTCTCAACTGGCTCCACTAGTGAACCTAGTAATTTGCTTTGCTCTTCATTTAATGCTTTGGGAAAAGGTATTACTTGATCCTTAAATAAAAATACCATTAACAAATTTAGGAACATCAGCCAAATAGAAAAATTAAAACTAACAAAAATGAAAAATTTGATTCTTAGATAATATTCCTTGAGCAAATTCCACAAGATGTGTATTTAACAAAAATAAATTACAAGCTGTGCCCCGTTTTCAGAAATCATAGGGATATCATACAATTTCATATTCTTTTTATTGGTACTAGTCAGAATAGAGAGCACAATATATTATGGTAATATTCTCTATCTGCAGGACAACATTGCAATACTTCTCCAACTATGTTACCAAAGTTCCTCAGCAATAATAAATTAGAAATAAACTTAAGAAAAATGACCACAGATTTAAGTCTACAAAACATGTTTCGATTGCTATGAATCATCTTCAGTTACAGATTAACCATATTACATCGTGCAATATCTCTGACTATGTTTTAATTCTAGATTGCAAGCAACTATGCAAAGTCTGCACGTGAATGTCTATGCATAATCAGATCAGTAATCAGAATATCTGCATGATAAAAACAATACGAAACTTCTTACTTCAGATAATGCTGAGGTATCAAAAGTACAAATCATAGGCTGGTGTACAAAAACCATTGAGCAAACGTGAAGCAGGATGACAACACAGTAGCACATTCGTTTTTATGCAATTACCTTGTTGAACTTTCCCAAGAATAAATCTTTTGCGAACACTTCACTCCTCGCAGATGAGCTTATCTTTTGTCTAAAAGTATAGACTGGAAACTCACAGGATCTCTGACGAAATCTCGATGAATACGCACTACACTTTGGTGTGTTCTTCCTATTACTTTGCAATCTAATTCCTGTACATTGTTGACAACACGTTACGAAAGAGCGACAAAGTATGTTTGCAATTTCTTCTCTTTGTCTGCAGCGAGCAAGTTGGCTACAAATTGAATCGAGCTTTAGCACTCTTGAATACATGCTTTGTGGTAGAAAAGTCCAGCAATGTGCTGGAAAGAGTTAACAGATGAAGCCTACAGCATACTTTAATAAGAAGGTGCAAATTTAACGTAACTGGAAGTAGACTTTGACCTGTAATGTTTATGACTTGCAACTCGTGCTGTTGCAGTTGCTGTAGCCTCGTACGACAAGTTAGCCTCGTACGAAGATATTTACACGGGATTGTGGGATCGCAAAGGTTCACGCTCAGCTATGTCAGTCTTTTCCATCCTCGTGTCTATAATGGCTGTGGTGAGTTATGGAAAAGATTGTTACTGCCTTGTCCTCGTTGCCTATTTCCCAACCAGTAGCCCTTCCTCTCATCACATAGTCTTGAGGAAGGGTTCTATTATTCTCTTAGCTGTTCTTGAGTGCAATAGTGGGCATTGTTAGCCTGAACTTAGACGTCTTGTGCCTGTGCTCGACAAGTGTTGTTGAGCCAGGGCCTGGCAATAATTTATTGTGGTAAAAGAGACGGAACAGGAAAGGAATTACGACTGACCATTGACAATATATGACATTGTTTTTAGGGATTTAAAGAGTTATCATTCTAACAGATCTTCAATATCAGTAGGGAATAGTGTCTAGTAGTTTCTTGGGACATTGTAATATCATTGTAATATAAAATGTATTGACTTCAGCTACACACATAGTAACTTTGTTTTCATTTCAAACACTCATCAAGCTGTCTTCTGCTCCTGCTTGTTTGGCAGCTACCAATTGTTGACCCATTATTGAAGTACTGGCATCCCATTGTTCAGTTTGTGCCAAAATTAGTGAAATTTATTGACTGGTTGGCCAGTAAAAGTTGCCCTGCATAAGGTTACTCAGGTGCAAAGCAGTAAAAATGCAAGAACATATCTGTGGCTTGACCCCCACCCCCATTGAATCCAGCTTGGATTAGTGAATTCAAACAAGTATATTGATGCATACAATGTTAAAGTTATATGTATTGTCATCCTAGACAATTTGATCGCCCTACCTAGGCATGAAGGGAGTTTATTGTTGCAGAACCACTTGATGACACTGTATAATGGCTTAATGCACATTCTTAAGGACATTGTATTATAAAAACTATGGGGAATGTTGCTATCATTGGTCTAGTAGCATGAGTGCCTATATTTGTCATATATTTTCACATGTGGAAAACTGAAGTGATTTTGAAATGTATTATTCCTATGTAATTCCTTGTATTTCATTAGTTCTTACCGTAAATCCTTGAATAAGCCCCCACCTCTGAATATGCCCCACCTCAAATAAGTCCCCATGGGGGCATATTCCAGGGAAGTATAATTGTAGAATAATATCATATTTCAAGAAGCCATTGCAGGACAATAGCTGTGCAGTATTACTTCCTTTGAATGGAGGCAAAAAGCAAAGAGAAATGCAACTTTCATGATAATAGAAACATTATAATGTTTGTTAAATCTTCACACAATGCTTTGTAGCTCTTTTAACGATATCAGCTTCTGTAACTAGAAGCTCAAAATTTAGTTGATTGAGAAAGTTAAGTCTTTTTTATGTCAACATTTGAGGAATATGGCAGACTTTGAAATAAGCCCCCCCCCCGAATAAGCCCCCATCAAAAAATTCATTTTTGCAAATAAGCCCCCGGGGGCTTATTCGAGGATTTACAGTAAGTACTTAAGTATTTGTGCAAGTTGATTGGGCAGAGGCCAGACTCTTTGATGTGTGGGCCTCAATAATTTCTTGCAAGATTTTACCATGGCATCATCAGATCAATTAAGCTCTAATTTGTGGGCTGTATTGTGGTGTGTGGTAATATTTTATTGATTGCCAATAGATATCTGAATGATTGGAACAAGTAGGTTTTTGAATGATTTGGTAAATGAACAGGTTAATGAAGAAATAAATGAAGCAATAGATTTATGAACATATGAATAAATATATAAATGAAGGAAGAACTAAATGATTCAATGATTGAATTATTGAATGAATGAATGAATGAATGAATGAATGAATGAATGAATGAATGAGTGAGTGAGTGAATAAATAAATGAATAAATTACTGAATCAATGAGGAGTGCTAATGAATAGAGGGATATTCCCTTTTACTTAATTTGGCAATTCACATAGATTAATAATTTTCATATCAGAGATTCATTTGGGATATCATTTCATGTTTAATCTTCTAGTCTTATTTTTGCTATGTTTTCCTTTTCTATTAGGATTGCACAGTCACTTTTTCCTTTGAACAGGATACATCAACACAACACATTTCCTTCTTAGTTACAACTATCATTCTCATATTAGGTAAAAGAGTTCAAGATAATTGGGCGCCATTTGCCTACTGATAGCCAGCCAAAACCTCCTCTTTATCGAATGAGGATTTTTGCCAAGAACAAGACTGTAGCAATATCAAGGTTTTGGTACTTCTTGTCTCAAGCAAAGAAAGTGAAGAAGGCCAGTGGGGAGATTGTCTGTTGTGAACAGGTGAGAATTTATTTCGAATCATAGCTGAGTTTTATGTAGTATTTTAACTTCCAAAATTTGTTAAGCAGGTATGAAGTGCTTTACCACCAGAAGTCTATGTAGCTGTTGTGTACTTTTACAGATGGTTTGTGCAAAAGACTTGTTTAGGACATAGCGCAGGTGGTTAGGTGCTATGAAAAAGGGTCAAATGAAACTACATGAAAATTTTCCATAAAATGCTACACCAGGTTAAAGTATATATACTATTCCTGCCTTTCTGATCATCACACACTGGATCAGGGGGTTGGGTCAATAAACATGTGGTGGGAATACAGGAGAAAGTATGGCCTACACGTACCCTTAAGTTCTAAATATATATACATCCTTATTTGAAAAGCTTATTTCTTTTTAGGATATAATACACCCAGGAAATCTTTATTCCAGAGTCCCTGTTTATTATTTTTGTGTCTGTAATTCGATAGAGTGTTATGTAACATCAGAGATCATGCCTTTCATTTTGTTTACAGTTGAGATTAATTGTGAAACTCATCCATAGCTATTATAATTAGTGAGTTTTTCTGTCTACCCAGGTTACTCTAACCCCACCCCCCTATTTATTAGATTTTTAGGAAATTTTTAATCCCTCTACTATTCCAACCATCTCCCCTTCTGTTCAGGATGTAAGAGTACAGTCAAATGATGTCAGTAGTATCATCTTGACTTGCAATATTCAATTTGTGAGTGATGATATCATGGGTAGGTGAAACTAGTAACTATGAAACCCTGCGCCATTTGGATATTTAACAAAACTGTAACTGCATGCCAGTTTTTTCAGCCATGGTAGTTGACTGTCCACCCAGTAAAGTGGTTGTCTCACAAATGGAGCTATGTATATGGAACTAATTTATAATCAAAGTATGATGAAATCTAAATTCAAAGCTGTTTTATTCTTCTGGAGTCCATGTTTGTTCAGAACCAAATGCCCTTTGATTATTAATATCTGTGGTTTTGATCTTTTGGATTGATTTTGTAGATCCATGAAAAGAACCCCTCATTTGTTAAGAACTTTGGAATCTGGTTGAGATATGACTCCAGAAGTGGAACCCACAACATGTACAGAGAGTACAGAGATACAACTGTTTGTGGTGCTGTAGATCAATGCTGTAAGTATACTTTTGGACAAAGTTATTATGGTTCCTGTTGAATAGCTCCAAGTGCAGAAATGTTTTATTTATGAGTCTTTTTATTTGATACTTGCATATAGGGTATAAAGTGTTGAATGTAATGTCACTAAAAGGAATTAATAGTATGTTGATTGAGCCTTTGATAGACCATGAGGCTGTATTCCAGTTTTCTAGCATATGCCCACCACCTTTCTCTTATTTAGTTGCAAGTTAATTGGGCAGAGATCAGGACTTGCTTAGTTTCTGGTTCTCAATAATTGCTTGCAAAATCAATATTCCATACCATTTCAAGCCTCTATGCATGCATGGGTTAATATATGTATGCTTAAATGGGTGGAAATAGTGGAAATAGTATGCTTGTCAGATATGCCCAGATTAAACACCCTGTTCAGAAAAATTGCATTGCCTTAAATGCACTATAAACTACTTAGGTAATAGTATAATAATAACAAATAGGACAGTAGGTTTTTCAAACTTTTAATATATTGGGGACCACCAACCTACCTGTCCTTCAGGTGTCCTCCGTTGGATAGATGGCTTTGCTTTCTGTTCCTATAGGCATGGAGAGTCCTTTTTGGGCTTAGCTAATTCCAGCTCCCATTGTTTTTCGTTATTAGTGTTGTAGTGTTTTGATCCCTGTAGATTTTTGTTGATAAGGTGCTCTGCCATGCATACTTTGTAAGTACTGTGCTCAGTGGAACTTGATGACCCTGTGTCTATTATGCTCTGAGTCGCACAATGCATTTTAAGTTGTTAGAGTTGTTTACCTGTTTAGTGTTTTTGTGTATTATTGCTCAGAGACTTAAACTTCGATGATACTACCAAACATAAAATCCTATCTAAAACAATCAATATTGCAGTACGATGTACTTATTATATCTTTTGTAGACGAAATAAACCTTGGACTAACCCTAATTTACTGGACTATTGACTATGACTTTACTACCTTAGTATTACAGTTACTATTGCTATTACTTCAATTTGAGAATTTTTGTTTTGTTTTTTTTAAGTTGCAGACTTGCCAATTATGCACTGCCTTAATATAGTGAGGTGTATGATTGTATACTTAGATTGCATTAATATCATGAGGTTTCAAAAAAAATTATTATTGCTGATTGTAAGGAAAAACTAGCATGGTGCGGTTTGGCACTAATCGTTTTTTATAAGTTACTGGTTTATAGGAAACTAGGCTGGGCTGGCCAAACAATTAAGATACTCTAGTACTACGCTGAAGAAAAATTAAGTGAACCCTAATTGCATTGCCGGCAGCCTACGCTGTCGATAGTCTCCTTGTCAGCAAAAGTAGGTGAATGAATCTCCGGCGTAGGGTTTACACGGAATGCATCTTTATGGTGAATTCTTTTGTTGACAGTTTTATAAGTCTTTAATTTGTCTGTACAGCGTCTATATCCATCTAGAAATATTGAACTTTTAAAAATAAGACTATGTTAAAATCTCGAAGTTATGAAACTAGTTAAGAAACTGTTTTTACTATAATGCCGATATTTTCATGCTATCATAGGAAGTTTTTAGTACTACGTTACCAGTCCACGTTTCTTGTAAACGAAAAATGTGTATCTCATCTCCTCTGTTCTTGTATTCTGCCAAATTTGAATAGCAATAGTCTTGCCAAGATCTCATGGGCATGCTTTCGGAGCACATAACTTTGGAAGGTCTGCTTCTGTATAAGCGTGAAAGGCATGTGTGCAAATGGATAGAAATGATTGGCATAGTGTCACATGTCAAAAGGACAGTGTTGCTGTCTGCTGCGCTTGTAAGTAACAAAGTGTGGTGTTTCGCAAAAACGAAAAATTTGGAACGCTTCACGAATTTGCGTGTCATCCTTGCGCAGGGGCCATGCTAATCTTCTCTGTATCGTTCCAATTTTAGTATATGTGAAGCCGAAGCTTGCACGTCATGTAAGGTGTTCAGCTCTTTATTTATATTGGTGAAAAGCGATACGCGCATCGATTATGGGAAAGTATGTATATTGCGCATGCGTGTAGTCTTCGATAGTGCTCTAGTCATCGTTCCCTTAAATTTGTTTGTTCACTTTTATCTTCGTACACAAATCGCTAAGCTTCTGTTACGTTTGTTGTGTGTTGCTTTGTCAGACATGGATATGGCTGCGCGTCACAGAGCCCGTGCATCTTCCATTCGTATAATGAAAGTTGAAGTTATCCCGGCCTCCAAGTGTAGAAGACCAAACATCACCCAGTTCCACGTAAGTATATCTTTAAAATGTTTTGTTGTTGCAGAAGGTATATTTAGCCTCGCCTAGTTCTACATTTCTGTTTATCTTCGATTTTTAATTTAAGCAACTTCTATGTACATACATTTTGTTTGTGACAAGCAGCAATTGTACGCAGACAGGTGCAGTGCAAAAGAACTCTGGATATAGCAAAGCTTAACCGATTTTTAATTTAAGCAACTTCTATGTACATACATTTTGTTTGTGACAAGCAGCACTTGTACGCAGACAGGTGCAGTGCAAAAGAACTCTGGATATAGCAAAGCTTAACCGATTTTTAATTTAAGCAACTTCTATGTACATACATTTTGTTTGTGACAAGCAGCACTTGTACGCAGACAGGTGCAGTGCAAAAGAACTCTGGATATAGCAAAGCTTAAACTGACTCTTATGCATGACTCTTTCCATTGTAGCATATGTTAATAGTGTTTTGCCTTTCTTTGAAACTACCGAGCTTTAGTTGTCTCATTAGCACACACTGTAATTTTGTATTCAACGGCAGCAACCTTCTATCATAATTATATTTTGATGGAAGTTCTCAAGCTCTTGGTACTTACTCTTTGTGTTAGGGTGCATTTTGAGTTCTATATTGATTTTTGATTTCTAGAACTCCAAGATCAGATTTCCACTATCACACAGAGTTGTGAAATCACAATTTAAATCAACATTTGTTGCCAGACGACCTTCTACCTTCATGTAAAGGTTTATCTATGTGAAAAAGCAATGTTTCATTATGCGATCAGTTGTCTTCTTCTCTTGCTGTCTACTGCTTTTTAGCGATTGATCTTTGTAGTAAATGTCAGGAAGAGTGTGCTCTCTACCCAGTGAAAATAAAAATATACCCAGCCACTGAAAAAGCAAATTCTCAGCACGGATGGTCTGTGATCTTGAGGAATTAATTTTTCATATGTTTGAAATAATATAATAAACTTACTACTTGTTTAGGATTTCGGGATACAGTCATGCACAATACTGCAAAAAGGACAGCCAATATGTCACGGAAATTTTGTGGAAACACTTTATCCTGTTTGCATGTTTGTTTAGGAACTCCCTAAATTGGAGTTTAAAGGGTAGAGGCTACCGTCATGATTTAGAGAGATGAGCTAAGCATATTCTGTGCCAAAAAGGCTTTTATTCCATAGTGTCACTTTACCGTTCGGCAGATTCTATTCGGTTCTTACCCATTTATTTTTCCACATTTAACATTTATTTTTTATTATTATTGATATCCCTTTTTGTAACTCCCAAGCTTCATATATAGGGTTGGAAATTATATTAACATACATTGTCCTAAAACTGAGCCGAATGCGTCAAGTTATGCGTGGTACATGTTTGTTAGCAAAGTTCAGTACTGGATTTTTGAGATATGAAAACGTTTTATAAGCTCATATTCATCAAAAACTTCAATTTTCGTGCAAGTCCATCATTTTTTTATTTGATTTATGTAGATAACTGTGTTAATCTTTCTGCACCTTTTTATTTTACAAGAAAGCAGCTTATAGGAAAATAGTGCTAGACTGGCCAAAGATTTAATAAACTCTAGTCTTATACTCAAGAAAAATTAAGAAACTGGATTTTAGATGGTTCAGCTTTTATATCCGTCCAGAAATGCTTGACTTAAAACCTGTGGCTATGTTTAATTTTGGAAATAAGGTTAACACTAAAATGTCGAAAGTTTCATGCCAGATTAAGAAACGCTTAGTTCCAGGTGCCGAATCAGCTTTGTTTTAAAAAAGGATGTATACTCTAGTGTTATGTTTGGGTAGTGCGTATCTGTCTGTGTAACACTTTATTGTTAATTTGCTGAAACATTCTTGCCAAGAAAGTCTTCAGAAAGTTTCACTACTTTCGCATGGAGACGTTAAAAGTTTCAATACTAGTCAAAATAAATTTTCTTTACAAAAAACGTATAATTTAATAAGTTATCTCCAGGGAATGGAAGCCAAACATAGCCATAACATGAAGTGCTATATGTTATAAATTCAGCTAATTGGCAATAGCAGTTTGAAATTGGATTTTAGGGTTTACACGACTCAGTATATTGAGACAAGATGAGTCCAGGGACTAGGACAATTTATCGTATACCGATGACTCGACGATGTTGGATAGTAGTTACGAGTCAAGAAGCAAGCTGGAGACATATTGTCTATCACAATGGACAAGCGATTTTAAATTTAAACATTTGGCGATGTATAGTGCCCGGTGGCAATCAACTATATGGTGTTATGAAATCCTTTGTTTCAGTTTTGCCTGCAAATTCTTTTCGCATTACACTATATAGTATGCACATTGGCCAATCATGAGTACCCATTGTGATCACATGACTACAATTTCTCCTCCCTCAAAGTAAGCGTCTCTCCGAGGGGGTGAGTCATTGTTGACTGCTTTATAAAGATTGATAAAAATCTGTACGGAAAAGCTGCTTCCCATCAGCATATATACTCCAGTGTAGGATATTCTGATGTAAAATCAAAGTGTTTTTGTCAATAACATACAGGTATGAATTGGATTGTTACTACTTACCTTATCTATAGCTTGAGCAACTGATCTTGCTTAGGCCATGCAGAATGTGATTTGAAAGACGTTGGCCGTAGCTTCCTGCTTCGGCTTTGAAATGGACAGAGCTCTGATCGTAATACAATCGAGGTAAACACAGAAATGTGAATTAAGTGGAAATAATCAAGATTGGCCATATTTCTAGCTATTATAGTAGGGTACGCAGTACCTCAGTATGGGTCAACGTACAGTATATGTAGAAGAAAATGATTGTCGATCTCTGAGTACATTGTACTGTTGCTTTCCTATCTGAGCAAGCCCCTGTAATAAAAAAGATACTTATCTAAATAACCAATCAATGAATTTCATATATATTACATTATTAGCTTTAGAGAAGAAAGTAAGATGAGTTTGGGAAATAGAAGATTATGAAAATTGCGCGCCTTCCTGCCCATTAGCATTACACGGTTGCTCACCAACTGAAAGTATAAAGCAGAAGTTTATTGTCTTCTCAGCGTTATTGTACCGTTAGTTGTCAGAAGGAATTTATGACTGAGATTACTATTGCTACGGGAAAGTGGATTCTTGGTCATGAGCGCCATGGGTTCCGACTCAACACAAGCGCACCCAAAGACTGTAGTCGCTAAGTTCTCACGAAGTAATTGTTTTGCACACACAAAGGAACGGAGATTGTGCCTTTACGCGATACTCAACACTCTTCAAGTTGTATATTTCCATTCAGTGTGAAGCAGTATTATGCTGATGTTTTTGCTAGAAATTACCGTGATGTCTTGCTCTTTTTCATGAAACTGTTGCTTTCATCCTTGCTCTCTGGCCAGGCTCTCTGGTTGTGTATTTTTCCAAGGTTATAAAAAGGCCTAGTTTCGTTGGAGGCCTCATAAAAATAACACATCACATTTAGTATGCTTGCAATACATTTCATTATGATTTGTAGCTTAAATTTTTATTATTAACATGAAAGTGTTGGGAGAATAATTTATTATTGTTTTAAGTAGTATAATAACCATTGTTTGGTTGGGATGCTTAATGTCATTTGTAGCTATATAAGCTTTTGATATTATTTTGAATTTCCACTGCCCCTAGAGCCTATTGGAAAGCTACCACCCCTTTAGGGCAGAATTAACTGATGTGGTAGCCAATATAGTCAGTTAGACAGACAGGGCAGAACCATTGGGAGTGAATTTGAGCTTTGATCTAAATTTTAAGAAGCAGTTGCCTGACACATATTTGGGATTAAACATGTTGAATGTATTGGTTGTATTACTAGAAAATTTTGGAGTATTTTGAAGTGTTAGGTTTTGTTGGATATTTACTTGGCAGTTTGAACTTAATGACAAAGTTATGTGAAGAACCTGAAACTGAACATTGAACAAACTCAACCAGATACTCTCTTGTTTTAGGCATGGTAGTCTTCCAAATGTTATAACATTGTACTCTATCACTTGGACTATGGCTATCAATTACATAAAAAAAGTCATTCATTAATTGTTTACACATATTTAAGGATGTACCTATGGATAAGTAGTGCTCAAAATTTGATCAATTAAGTATTCTCTTTCAGATGGAAAACTGATATATTTCTATGTGGATATGGATATGGAGATAAGTAGCAAACTTGCTTGGCTTCTTTTAGTACTATTTGATCTGGTTGTAATCAGTTCAGGTTTGTACATTTATGAAGTTTGGTATTTTTGTTATTTGCTATGCTGGATTACTCTGCTGCTTCTGTTATTGGTGCAAGGACTTGTTTTTTTAATGGGATGATTATAGTAAGCAAGTTTGGTAGCCGTTTGATACCTGTGAATCACTTGACAATGATATCCTCTGTTGTGACATGCTAAACTATCTCAACCCAGGCCTTGCTTGGAAAGGTGCTCAGTAGAGCATGGGTGCCTCCTTGCCAAAAATTATGCATGGAGGGTGATATGTCAAGCACCTTATATTTGTGAAGTCAAAGGTATGCATTCTTAGAAAGGGTGTAAAAGAGAGCACCTGAACTAAAGGAACTTGTTTTTGAAGTGCCTTTGTTTTGGTCAGGGCAAGGTGTGTCAATTATTATAGCATAGTATGGAAAGACACATAGGATGCAGAAGCTTTTGTGGTTTGTTTGTGTTCTGGTGTATCCAAGAAATTCAAAAGTATCCCTTCTAGCAATGTTGTAAAAGATTAATATTTGTTCTAAGGTCTTTATTGCAGTCAGTAATTTATTCCAAGCCTTTGAATGCCACTTAATGCAGCTGATGGTGCTGGTATGGTGCATGTAAATTTTCCATTTTACTTAGCTTCAGGAAACACTGTTTGTTGGGCCTCTTTTGGAAGTAAGCTTAATTGCTGTTGACAGTGTTTTGTTAAGATTCATGACTTTGGGCAGGAAATCAGGAGTGTTTAGGTTTATATATAGGTCCTTGAGTTTCAAGTCAACAATTTCCTGGGTGACCAGTGATCATGGAAGTTAAAGAATTGTCAGGTATTGTAATTTCTGTCTTGGAGAAAATCAAGAAAATTGGCAAAAGTTTGGGAATATGTAATGTTTTTAATTTGTGTTCTTTTAAAACTGAAGCTCTTTTTTGTCACTTTGTACTGAACAAAAAGATAGAATATTAGGGAATTTTCCAATTTAGTCAGGCAGATGCCAGAGTAGTGGAATTTCATATGCAGAATCCACTTGTCACTGTGGTTGCATTGTCCACCATATTTATTTCCAATGTTATTGCCTTTCTACATGCCTTTCCATCATATACTGTGATTAAATGGTTTATGACTTGTGATTCATTTTTAGGAACACCACCCCAGGTGGATAGTTTTGCAATCAGAAATCCTATTCCCAGAATTGAGGATGACCTGACACCTGTGACAATGTACTTGGACTGTAGTGGCTCTGGAGATCCACCACCAACATACCAATTCAAAAGAAACAATATTATCATAACAGATGCATACTATGACAAAAGGTTGACTGTGTTAGATAATACTTTGACAATCAAGAACCTCAACACCTCGGATGGTGGCATCTATATCTGCTTAGCAACAAATAGGGATGGCACTGTTTTAAGGGAAGTTGATGTGAAGATAAGAGGTGGGTTTCTGATATTCTTGTAGTTACTAATAGTATCAACATGAAGGATAATACATTATCATTGATCAGTATTTTTACCATCATCATCATTTACAGCCTGATGTCCTTTTCCATGCAACCAACAGTTGAATTTGTATGAGTGAATGACCTCTTTTCTTTTGTATTCAAAAACTATTCCCAGCCAATCCTGGATACCTGTTGTTACTTTTAATTGCTTTCCTTTTGATATCCTAACCTTTTCATGCTGTTAAGAGTAAACTTTACTCTATAACTGGTTTTTTCACAGATTTGGTGGTCAGTTGATCATGAATTGTTGTATTGATCTAGGGTTGAAAATAGGTATTTTCTACTCAACCAGGTGTTTTGTGAGGGATGCGCAACCATTAGGCTACACAGGGAAAATATAAGATTTTTGTAATGCTGGAATGCAACTTCTATGCCAGACATTGTACAATTGATTGTAGGCCTTGATTGTTGGCAATTGATTGTACCATAGATTGATTGTTGGCAATTGATTGTACCATAGATTACTTGTATGACAGGCATACACTCACATCATTTGTTAATTCATTGAGAGGATGCTTGAGTGGTAAATTGGTGAATTAACAGTGTAGCCTGCCAGAGTCCTTTTCTGGAAATTGTTATGAAACTAGTGTAGAGGGATTTTGGTTGAATTTCCTTTCTGTTCATGCCTTTTTGTATTAAATAATGAAATGGTGTCTTTGTTCCCCACCATTGGCATTGCATTTTGTTTTATTTGCTTTACCTTACGGTATAATATATACCTATGTATAAAACAGCTGTTTAATTATTGATGGGCAAGTGGCTGAGTTGTTGGAATGCTCATCCTCTATGGGGAGAATAGATACTTCAAGGCAACCATTTGGGCCCTATCTTAAAAACCCACTCACTGTCCGCCCAGCAGCATATGAGTACCAGGCAGCAACACTAAGGAGACAAAGGTGACAAAGAAAATGATTGGTACCCCCACCTTACTGCACTGACAACCCAGGATAACTTTCCTCTATTACTGCCACTCCCCTCAGCCTATGTAATCTTGTAATGTAATGCTAGCCATTTGTTGTGTTTTTCTTGCCTTGTTCTGTTTGCTTCCATTGTATTCCTTTGTCTTTCCCAATAAACTTCCCTTAAGCTCTACACCTGATTCTTGTTATGTGCTACTGGTTTTTGCTTTTTTCAGTGCTCGGTCAGTTTGCTCCTGAATCACGGTCAGAGAGAGATTCAAGGAATCACGCAATCACCCTGTACAAAGAAACAAAGATATCATGCCCAACACACAGTTACACATTCCCATCCATAATTGAATGGGGCAGTGTTCCCAGTGCTGACAATCCACGAGCTCGTATTGTACGAATACCCATCAGCAACCGTGTGTTTTATGGCAATGATGGCAGCTTGAACTTTGCAAATGTTCTGCCTGGAGATATAGAGTTGATAAACAATGATTACCGTGGAATTCAGTGCTTGCTCAGTGTTGGTTTGGGCACAAGGGCATCAAATAGGTTTCAACTGAGACAGGACAATGATTTTAGTATGTGTATAATTTGCGGTCTAGATGCTTTTCTGTTTTATGAGTATATGAGTAAATTGGTACTCTTTGATCTGCAATAAGTGGGGGGAGGGGGTGGACAAAATTTTGAAGATTAATTAACAGGGCTTGGCTGGAATAATTGGGTTTGTTGGAATAGTTGGAAAAATAAAAGTTGTCATGAAATAAACTTTGAAAATGGCCCTATCTGCAGCATTTTCGTTTTTTTTCACGCCCTGGCTCCCAAGATTAATAAGTGGAGGTTCTAGTAAGTTCTAGGAAATTGAAAAAATCCCAGCAATTAATAAACACCCCTCCCCCCAATTTATTGGAAACGAAAGAGTTATTGGACAAACTGGGTAAGTACGCAAGTACTCTACAAGTTCCTAATAATTGTGTAATGCTTATTTACTTGTCAGGTTCTTTTCCGATCCCCCAGAGCCTATTGGGACCCCCATTTCTTAGATTTCAATGAGTGAAAAATGGTTTTGAAGTTTTTACTTTGAGAAAAGAAAGTTTTCTCTCATCAAATGAATACGTCTATTGTTGTTTAGCAGAAGTACAATAGACAGTTAAATTGTGATAGTTAAATTGTGACAGTTAAATTGTGATTAGATTTTATAAGTATTTCCAACCCTCCTTCCCCGTTGGTCCCCGTTTGTTAGGAACCTTTTTTCTATTTACATGAAAAGATTAAAACTAGAACACACAAGAAGTAGATTTCATTCTGCTATCTCATCCAAGGCAGGAATGGACACTTGGTAACGTATTCCCCACCTTGGATGAGACTTGCGATTCCAGCACTTAACTTTTCTTCAAAAATAGAAACAGGTAGGATCTTAAATAGCTTGGTGACAAATACAATGAGAAAAGCAAAAATGAAATGACTTAAAATGTTCATTCATTTGTTGGGAACCAAGGAATACATGTGAAAGTAAGTAGGGAGTTTAGTTTAGTAGACACGATGAATATCGTGGGCATTGCATATGTTATCACTTTTAGTAGATACTGGAATTTCGCACTATTTTGAAGATTATATGAATAAAGCTAAAACGTGTTGATAATTTCATTTTACATATTATTTTACAGGATGCATTATATTAGCAAATTGTCTATCAAATATTTTTTTGCTTTTCAGCATCTGATTATACACGGGAGCCTAATTTTGCAACTTCTATGCCTGAAAATACTGTTATCTTTAAAGATCAAGAGTCGATTTTTACTTGCGGAGGTTACGGACGGTAAGATTCGACATTATGCAGCCTTATATATATATTTATTTATTTATTTATGATATATGCTCACTACTTCGGTAGTTTAAGCACTCTCGGTGGATGTACTGTAGCCTATAGCATTTGATTTCATTCACGTTCAACTGAACTGCGCTGCTGAACCATCAATATATTTATATATTTATTTGTGTGTGTGTGCGTGTGTGTGTGTGTGTGTGTGTGTTTGTGTGTGTGTGTGCGTGTGCGCGCGCGTGTGCGTGTGTGTGTCTATATTTATGTTTATATATTCATAGTATCTGTATTTTTCCATATTTTGTCTGTGCGTTATGTCTTATTCCACTGAATTTCAGGCTGCACTTCTAGAATGATCCCTTTGTAAAGTCCAATCTTGAAGTTTAATCCATCTTTTTTCAATTTGCCTTGTGATTTTCACTGCTTTATTGTCTACCTACAATATATGAATCTGGAATTCAATTGGGACGATGCTATAGAAGTATTTTTATTGCAATTGATTTTTTACCCCATGGTGCGCGAATGATGTTATCACCTTTTTCTCCATGTTCAGTCCTACTCCGACTGTCGAATGGTACAAAGATGGTGTTAGAATACAAAATTTTGACAACACAGGGAGGACAAATTTTGCTGGTTACACACTTAGCTACAACGATGTTGAACTGAAAATTGTTCGGCCTCGTAAAGAAGACGAGGGCGTTTTCAGGTGTTGGATACGAAATTCAAAAGGTGCAAAGAACAAGGACTCGAATCTTTTGGTGCATTGTAAGTTTCATCAATGCCTTTTTGTTAGTATTACTAGCAACAAAACTGATAGAAAAGTATATGCTTTGAGTGTTCTTCGTATGAAGGCATATTTTGTGTTGCTCCGTAGATAAGCCGTTTTGGTTGAAGGAGATAAAGGATATATCCTTACCGATGCAAGCATCGACACTTTTCAATTGTTCTGCGGACGCAAAACCGGCCGCAACTTATGAATGGTACAAGAATGGCACTGCACTAACAATATCGTAAGTGATTTCGTATGTTGTCTTGGACTAAAGTTGTTTATATTGGGATATTAGCAGTTGATGGAGTTTGCCTGTTAAAACTTGTCCAATATCGGCTATATGCAATGCCAGTTTAGACCCGATGTAATTCGAGTAACGGTGAAGTTGAAGGATACTGAAGTTGGTAATAATACAGATATGCCTTGCTTGGAACTGGCACCGTGCCAGTTTTGATCCAGTATAGTGGTGGTGTATAGTCAGTGTAGTGACAGTTAAGAACCGGTGTAGTGGTAAGTTAGAACCGGTTTAGCGCCACTTAAAGTTTAGTGTGGTTAGCCTTTTTGTTTACTTTTGAACTGTGTGCGATTGTGTCTCATTTCAAGAGCATTGGTTGTTTTGTTGCATTTGTTATCCTGCTAACTTCTGTTTCTAGGGACCATATAAAGATCGACCGTGGGGTGTTACGAATTGTCAATGCTAGACTCGAGGACAAAGGGATGTATGTTTGTATGGCAAGGAACCCAAATGGGACAATTACAACACAGTCATTCGTCGATGTCCAAGGTATGACGCTGTTAACTAAAACCCCATTTACACGGCGTCGGATTCAGATAAATCTAATGTGTTATTTCATACCTTGTTAGTCACTTTGGTTACACGTTGCTGAATGGGATTTGAAATGAGTACGGTATCTTACACAGGTTAAAATTCGGTATGATTTGATAGTGAGGCTGTTATATTTGATCTCTGTGCTACCCTCATAGTGACTGTAATGATAGTGAGGTTTTGATTTAGGTAAACAACGTCGCTATAAGTTGTTTGCGTTCACAATGATAATATATTTATGTCTGTTATTTCCCTTGTTCGATTTTACCGGATACTCGCTCGTTATGTGAGGCATATATGGAAAAGAGTTTAGCTTCTTGCAGAACAGCTTGCGATTTTTCCTTCTGTTCTATTTCCATTTGTTCTAGTATCTTAGCTTTGAAATGCCAATCAGCTTCAACAACACAATTGTATGCTAATTTATTAAGTCTTCTCACAATATCTCTGCTGTTCAATTTTGAAGTTGATTATTTGAAAGCTGAATTGTTTCTGCCTTTACCTCTAATAGGTTACAGGAAAAAGCGTGCAATTTACATTTCCCTTTCATAGTTGATCAGCAAAAACATACTGAAAGTTTATTATAAGTCTTTTCCTTCCTTCCTTCTTTCCTTCCTTCCTTCCTTTCTTTCTTCCTTCCTTCCTTCCTTCCTTCCTTCCTTCCTTCCTTCCTTCCTTCCTTCCTTCCTTCCTTCCTTCCTTCCTTCACTCTTTTCCTTTCCCCCATGACTCCTCTCGCATTTTTCTTCTTTTCATCCTCTCTTACTTCCTTCTAGATGACTGAGCTTGCTCCAGTACTGCATGTACTGAATTAGGTCCTGTAGCTCTGGTATTAGGCCAGCTATTTCACGTAACAGTGTCCTGTAAGGAGTTGATAAGGATTTTATCGAATTGAATGTCAGTTTTGTTTAAGTTCTCCATTACATATATTTTTTCCAGCTGTGAAACCACAATTTGTGGAGCGGTTACCAGATCCAATGTATTTGTTCCGTGGACGATTGAGTAAAATACCTTGCAATCCTAAGGGTGGACCTATTCCTACTAAGACATGGTACAAAAATAATGTGCTCATTAATCTACGACTGCCCAGATATACGCAAGATGTGAACGGCACTTTGATTATAGATAAGGTTGATGATACAGATCGTGGACAGTACAAGTGTGTAGCTGTGAACACAAAGGGGCGTGCTGAAATGATCACAAACGTACTTGTTGTTGGTATGTGTTTCTCTTTCATTAGAATTTGTTTTACATTCGATATCTTGACACATTAGCGGATTTAAGAATGAACTACAAAGTTATCTTTTAAACTCACAAGACGAAACCCTATGTGTGACTCCAAAGTAAAATGGGTCTTTGATTGCTTATGCATATATGTATATGTATATAAGAGAAGGAATTAGAAATATACTTTACTTAAGTTATAGACGTTTCGATAAATTTCTTCATCAGTACTGATGAGTACTGATGAAGATATTTATCGAAACGTCTATAATTTAAGTAAAGTATATTTCTGATTCGTTCTCATATATATATATATATATATTTATTTATTTATTTATTTATATTTATATATAGATCTATATATCTGAAATTTTTTCTTGAATTGTATATATATAGAGAAAAGAATCAACCAAAAATATACTTTTCTGTAAGTAAACATATCTAAGTTCCAAATGTAAACAAAGATATAGCCGAAGATAAAAATCCCTTTAATTTATCTGAAAACTTCCTTTCCGAGTAATCCGGATGCATTATTTTTATTGCAATTCTTCCGACATTTTGTTTGTTGGTTTGTTGGTTTGTTTGTTTGTTTGTTTGTTTGTTTGTTTGTTTGTTCGTTTACTCTAGCAGCCTTATTAATGACGACTCGCAGATATGTCAAAATGCCTTAGTTTACGTCTTATGATTATGACTTCAGATTATGTCTTGCAAGTTTAAGTCCCCCGAGTTAGTCTACCGAATGTGTCAATATTCAATTGGTGGAATTGTCGAAGCATCAAGGACGAAGGAATGTTTCTGCTTTTGTCGCTGTCCGCATCTATAAACTCTTTGTTTATAGTTCGATTTTATTTAAGATGTTTGTTGTTATGTTGTTTATACAGTTCCTTGCTATTGTATCGCTTTATGTTTGTTAGCCCCAACGGAAATTGTTGTGGCACCTCAAGCCCCAAACGGTGGCAGCACAATCAAGGAGGGACGTGATCTTGTCCTCGTTTGTAATGCAACTTACGATCCCAGTCTCCAGCTTCGTATTCACTGGGAGAAGGATGGAGAGCGAATCAAAACATTCAACGATCGTTTCATGCTGGAAAGGAGAGTCGGTGATGCTGCGCCCAGGCTTCTCATTATAAAGAAACTCAAATTTGAAGATCGGGGGCAATATACGTGTAAAGCGTACACAATTCTCAGCACAACGGCCAATGTCCGATCAGAAGATGTATCAACACATTACCTGTCCGTATCAGGTATGCTATGTTCAATGCTTCATCTATCCTTTGAATTTTTATGTTGTCTCTAACTTGTCCTTCCAACTGGGAAAAGGTTTTGCATATATCTGGTAGAAGTTAGTTGGTCATATTGTTAAGATTTTAGCAATTGATCATGCAGTCATTGACTACAAGTCTACAAGATGAAAGCTCACACAATATCAACCTCACAGGGGCAGGCTGAGAGATTCGTGGGGCCTATGTCCATAAGCTGAACGGGTCCCCCTTAACTATGTCATGGTGGGCAACACAAGGAAAATTGAATGTGATTCAAGCAAGGAATGTACATGGTGAGAAACTCACTTTAGACATCTACATGGAAGGCAAATGATTTCCCATCGTTTCAGAAGCTAGCTTATCATGATGGCTTAACCTCTCTTGTCAGGAAGAGACCCGGGCCCCTTTACGTGTACAGGCCGTCCGTCCACGCCTGATTTGCCTAACCTATCAGTCCGCTTCTGGGACCTCAGCCCAATTTTTCAGTGGCTTCCAGCGCTTTTGTTAACTTGAGGGATCACGATGTATGTAGATGATATTGATATAGAGACGATATAATTGTATGCTTTTACTTATTTTGTAATTTTTGTGTATAAGCTGTATTATGGCTACTTGGATAGAAGGTTGTACTCTCCTTGTCATCTTGATCAACAATCCATTTCTATAGTGTCAACTGGTCCTTCTCCAGATCATTTGAATTTTTTATGGTTTCAGTTCTTCTTTTCTGTTTATTTCCTTCGTCTATGCTAAGGTTTTGGATTCTTACAAAGAATTGCTCATGGGCGTAAAGTCGTTTGAGCCCGCATGTGCATGTGAGCGTTTGAATTGAACCTGGACTGTCACTGATAGGAATGAGGCTTCTTTGGTGACACGTTTCACGAATGTAAATAAAGAGATTTTCAATTAGTACAGGTCTCGTAGTTCGCAATAGTGTTATTTAAGATCAACGCCGATTAGTACTGATTTGAGTACTTATGGATATTGTTTAGTGTTAAGGAAGTTGTTGCTTGACATTTCTTCACATGGTTTCAATTCGTGACTTATGACCGTAAAAGGCTATTGTCGGTGAGAGTATTGTGGCCATGATACTGTACTACCTTCGGCCTGCTGTAACTAAGGTTTTTAGTTATAATAATAGTAATTATTATTACTGTAAACGTGCTCTTGGGCCAATTCATTTTTATCCAGGGAAGAGTGAATGCCAGTGTACGTTATGGAGCTGTATTTATGAAACCTGTTGAAAAAACTGATAACGGATGAAATTTTCTTGTAGCTCCACCTGATGCCCCGACGTCTTTGAGTTTTAAAGTTAGTTGCCAGGACTTCAAACCACTTTTGGAATGGCGTGTTGGCGAAGCAAACAATGACGCAATGAAGTCCGTCAAAGTTGAATACACTTCTGATTATCCGGATGATGCTAACATATGGTACACGGCTGGCAGTGTGTTTGGCGAAAGTGTCAACCAATACCAGTTTACAAATATACCAGGCAATGCGCGGCTTAAGTTCAGGGCGACAGCTTACAATCAAGTGGGTGCTAGTCTGGTCAGCCTTCCGACAGACCCTCTGTTATGCATCACTCCACCCAAACGACCTGAAAACAATCCTGTCAATGTTTCCTTGGTCGTTGTAGGCCCATCAGATTCGACTATTGTCTGGGGGGTAGGTAGATCTATGAATTTATCTCTATGCTTTACTGTTACTATTGTTTAAATTGTTTAAATAACATATACCGTTCAGGATTTTTTTAGTATGAAATATTCGCATTTGTTCTCCAATTTTCCTTACACTAAAAGTGCAGATTTTTTCGTCTTAGTTTTCCGTGGAAGTTCAAGTTGCCGAATGTTTACGGAATCTTTTAGTTCAAGTTTCATTTCGCTCTCCCCTAGAAACTTAAGTTCTTTTTTGCATTTGGTAGCTCGAGTCGTAGATTGTCAACTGTGTTTTCTGTGTTGGCCATGGAGTAGCCAGTGTGTATTCGCTCGCCATGGTATCGTCATACTGGTGTTGTATGGTAGTATGAGAAACGTACATATTATAGCAATTGTACGAATATAAAACTGGATTGCCACAGAACCTGGAAAACCTGGGAAAATGTCCACTTTTTAATAAAGTCAGTGACAACCTGGAAAAGTCAAGGAAAAATATTGGGAAAACATATAAGTCAGGGAAAAGTTAGGGAATTACTCTTGGGTTAGAGTTTGTCATTATCACACTCTTGTCGTGTCTTTTATTGCTCGCCATTGCCCTGAACTCGTAGGATAGTCAACGTCCTTGCAGTAAAATGGGTGTGGCCACAAAAGTCATGATTCTTAATGCGTGTACCCCACTAAAGTCCTCCTATTCTGTGGTGGCTGACACGTCCCCTTTGGTTATAGAAAAGTCGGGGAAAAGTCAGGGAATTTTGCTTTTCATTTTCTGTGACAACCATGATAGAAGAAATAGCTCATAAATTCCGCCACCAACAACCATTTTTCTTGGTTTGTGTTAGTCATTTAGTTACTTGATGTAGCCAAGACTCAAATGTAAGACGTTCTATCCTTTTTACCAGGGGCGTATAAATTCTTCAAGTTTTTTGGGGGGTGTCAGAACTTTTTGCCCCGAATTTTCCTAACACCTTTTATGTGCAATATAATTAAATCGATGAAAATTTAAGTGTATGAGATGTATTCACATGTTTCAGTTCAGAGTAATTATTTATAGTTGTTCGTTTTTAACTTTATTTTGGCAGTGAAGCGAGCTCTTTCGTTGCAATTTACGCAAGTTAAATATGCCGCAGTTCTGAACACTTGTGCGAATTTTCTCACTTTTTTAACATATTGGGGGTTTTACTCCCCACACACCGCCCCACCCCAGTAGCTACGTTACTGGGTATTGCTGAAGTCGGACGATTATAGCAGCTGTGGATGTTTGTTGACCTGTTCTCAAGTTAGAGTACCTAGATATTGCAATTGATTTGATTGACCTATCTGAGTTTTCACTCTTCCTAATTTTGAAATTGCTCCGTCTTCAATGATTTGTTTCGCCTCTTATTTCAGAGAATGAAGATTATAGAACAGGAAGGAGTGGATTTCAAATACGAAGTCAGCTACAAAGTTGTTGGGTCAGCTAATTACATTCGACGCAATGTGACGAATACTACGCTCTCACTACCTATTAAGACAACCAGATTCACGCAATACGAAATATGCGTCCGTGCTTACAACAACAAAGGACCATCAGTGAAACTTCCCAATTGTATCAGAGCATACTCATATCAAGCAAGTATGTGTATCTTTAGGATTCATATTAAGAAATACTGGAAGAAGTCCAGAGTAGTTACTGTCCGCACTACACTCGTACAAGCATAAATATATATATATATATATATATATATATATATATATATATATATATATATATATATATATATATATATATATATATATATATATATATATATATATATATATATATATATATATATATACTGATGAAGATAATATATATATCGAAACGTTTACGACACAAGAAAGTATATTTTTGAATTTCTCTCTCTCTCTCTCTATATATATATATATATATATATATATATATATATATATATATATATATATATATATATATATATATATATATATATATATATATAATTCAATAGCCTTTCCACTAAAAGTTTTTAAAAATTTATATAGACTCTCATAATAAAAACAACTGTTTAACGTTTCGCGTATAGCTTCATCAGAAAAATCTTTCATTCAAGATTTTTCTGATGAAGCTATACGCGAAACGTTAAACAGTTGTTTTTATTATGAGAATCTATATATATATATATATATATATATATATATATATATATATATATATATATATATATATATATATATATATATATATATATATATATATATATATATATATATACATGTAGAGAGAGAGACTCGAGAAAAAACTCCTACTTTTAAAGCGTTTCGGCAGAAGTCTTCACCAGTTGATGTGCGTTAAGGTGATTTTTGAAGCTCACACACTTAAGAACTGGAATATAAATGTGTTTGTATGTATTTTGTGTGTTTCTGTCTGTTTTAAGTCATCGCAGTGTTTACTGTGCAGGTTACATTCAACTGTCAGCCTAGGTTTATCAGAATGTTCAGATAATGAAGTTATACCTGCCATATCTCGCCATTTTCTTTAACGACTTCTGTTTCCTCTCAGATCTAACTGCGGCCCCAACTGGCCTACGACCCACTAAACTTGGATACACAGATGTTGATCTCACATGGAATACAGTGGCTTACGATCCCACCGTAAATAATGTCGAAGGCTATAGGGTATGGCAGGTTTCCAATCGGCATGATTATCTTTAAGATCTTTGTAGTATTTTGCACCTTTATGCAGTGGTACTACCTAGTTACTTTATGGTGTATAAATCATGGGGAAGATTTGAATTCTTATTACTACTCTTTCCGAAATTTGGATAGCAGACATGGTGGTTGGTGATTTGTTGGTTAGAGGAGTAGCATTTGCTGAAGCTCGAGGCAGTTTTACAGACAGGTGGTACTTACCATTTGAGATCTATCCAGTCATTACATCCACTAACCCGATCCATATACCATCTTTCCCCACTCATTCAGCATTCTACCCAACCCATGCACCATCCTTCCCAACCCATGCACCATTCAACCCGATCCATGCATCATTCTGTATGATGAATACACCCGTTTTACCCCCACGAATGAACCTCCTGCAATTTACATTAAAATGTTGATATACATGTTGTTGCCCTTGTTGCTGATGTTTTGAGTATCATTTCACACACGAAAGTTAGACAAAGGGCGCCTGGATTGCTGGGTCTCTGCCTTTCAACCATCTGTGCGGCTTATTACCCTTGTACATTAATGCAGTTACTGTGTTTGTCCCACAGATATACTATTGGAATATCACAAAGCCTTACCGCCCAGTTATTGTCAGGGCAGAAAAGAAACGTCGCCGGCGACGTGCTATTGTTTTCGGTGCCTATCCAACCGAACAGAAACCGTACATGGTAGAGTACCGTGTCGGCACGGACATAGACAACCTCAAGAATGTGTCTGGCCTCATTCCCGCTATTAGATACCGGGCTTACATCACAGCCTTCAATAGTGCAGGGGAAAGCCCAAAGAGTGCGACAATTGTCTTCGAAACACGCGTAACAAGTAAGCCGCGATTCTTTTTTTCATAGTTCACTTTATCATGTCAGCTAATATATCATCATCATCATCATCATCATCATCATCATCATCATCATCATCATCATCATCATCATCATCATCATCATCATCATCATCATCATCATCATCATCATCATCATCATCATCATCATCATCATCATCATCATCATCATAAACATTATTTATAGTTGGATTCAGCCTAGTACAGCATACTAATTTATTCCAACTAAAACTTAAAAAAACCTTATAATATAATAAATTTACTTAGATATTTATACATAGAGGACTACATTATAAACATAACCTGCAGGTTCACTTTTCACCAGTTCATGATTTTATTTGATTTTTATATGCTGTAAGAGTTGGACTTTGCTTAGTTTTGCCACTAAGTGTGTTCCAGAGGAGACTTCCTCTGAAGGAAAGTGACTCCGAGCCATAATGTCGTGTGTGTGTGTGTGTGTGTGTGTGTGTGTGTGTGTGTGTATGTGTGTGTGTGTGTGTGTGTGTATATATATATATATATAGAAGGAATAAACCACAAATATACTATCCTTTAAGTAAACGTTTCGATTAAAATCTTCAACAGTACTAAACTTACAATGACACTGGGCCTGCTTAAATTACCTACATAACAATGGGGTCACAATTGGTCCTTTGTGTCCTTTGGGCCCTTTGTTTCTTACTTCACAGCTTCGGCAACAATGAGTCCTTTGTTTCTTACTTCACAGCTTCGGCCCTCCCCATATATTAGATTCTTAATATATCATGAGGTGTTAATAGGTAGGTCCCCCTTAGGTAAAATCAATTGTGACCCCATTGTTATATAGGTAATTTAAGCAGGCCCAATGTCATTGTAAGTTTAGTACTGATGAAGATTTTAATCGAAATGTTTACTTACAGGATAGTATATTTGTGTTTTATTCTGTTTATGTAATTTATATACGTTGTGGATGCGGCTTAGGATTAGTTTGTGTATATATATATATATATTTTTACGCCTCCAGTTGGATGGTGTGAAGTTCGATAATTATTTTTCTAAGGTATTGTTTCTATGTATGTGTTTCCATTGTACTTATTCAATTTTGGTTATGTATATATGTGCGCTCTGTAAAGTAAAGGTAAAGATTTTTGTGATGAAGCTATACGCGAAACGTTATACAGTTGGTTTTATTATGAGAGTCTATATATATATATATATATATATATATATATATATACTTGTGTATATTTATTTTATATATCATTATGCACATTGTGGTGTATCCATTCCTCAAATAGATATGGGAGAAAGTAGAATAAAAGACTGATTGCTAAGTTTAGATGTTGATTAATTGTCAAACGTTTCGTTGGTTTGTGGGCTCTTGTTTGTGTGTATGTATTTATTTTCCGAAATTTTTTCCTACTTTTCTAGAATCTGGTATTCCTGATAACATCAAAATGACAGTGTATGGCGATGTTTTGCACGTCCAATGGGAAGCGCCATTGGAACCGAACGGTATCACCACGGGATATATCTTGCAGCTTGATCCGAAGAGAGATTTTCAAAGTAGAAAGAAGCTCGATCATATTGTAGTTGATAAGATCGACCGAGAGTATTACATACGTGGTATGACCCCGTGTAAATTTTATCAGGTTAAGATTGCTGTTATGAATCAGAATGGCGAGGGACGGTATTACCAGCGAAGAATGGCTGTCAGTATGCCAGATAGTATGTGTTATTCATTTACATCTATCATTTCTCATTTTGTTTGTTTATGTCTATATATATATATATATATATATATATATATATTTCTGAATTTCTTTATGTTTTGCTTATATACTTAGTTAAGTGCGGCTTTGACTTATTATATATATATATGTGTGTGTATATATATATATATATATAGTAAGTCAAAGCCGCACTTAACTAAGTATATAAGCAAAACATAAGGAAATTCAGAAATATACTTTCTTGTGTAGTAAACGTTTCGATTTGTTATCTTCATCAGTACATTCTATGCAATTTATACTTCGTGAATGGTGCTTAGATTTAGTTTGTTTGTGTATATATACATATAAATATATACATATAAATATATATAAATATATATAAATATATAATTATAATATATATTAAATCATCAGGCTACATGAGTCCGCATAAACGGGTGAAACTAGTCGCGGAATTTAAAGCAAAACAGTCTCAAGGATTTGTTCATTTTATTGTGTTTTGACCTATATATGTATCTATTTATATGCAATGAAATTTATGTACTCTTCTTTTTAGAGCCTGGGCGTCCTAATTTGCCTAGAGTTGTGCCGTACGATGCAAATGCCGTTAACATCACATACAAGTTACCTGGTTATGGTGGCCTACCAGCAAGTTTCACAGTTTATTATAAGCATAAAGGTTGTTATTTTAAAGATTTTTTCATTATTTCTATTCATGTCAATCCTTATGGGTATGATACTATGAAATGCAAGTGAGAACGTTTGATTGCCAGATCCCAATTTGCAAAATGTGGAATCGGACTAGACAGCCAGGTGTTTACAAAGATGCTTCACAGAAGTGATTGACTTGTCCGTTTAGTTCTTTATCTTGTAGGAATAATTCGCAATTCGTAATTCGTAATTCGTAATTCGCAACTGATTAGGTGACAATCGTAAACCAGTTCGTAGATTGCATGTTTTTTATTTTTTAAGAAACTTGTTCGTTAGGAACTAGTACTAGACTGGCCAAAAATTTAGGAAACTCTAATACGATGCTGAAGAAAAGTTAGGATACTAGACTATTGACCTTAGGTGGTGAACTGTTTTCTCAGCAGTTGTTGTACGTCTTAATTTGTTGATATCCATCAGAAATGCTCGACTTTTAAAATAAGGCTATGTTTAGGTTTCGAAAATGGGAAACCACTTAAGAAACTTTTAGTATGAAAAGTTTTCTGGCATATTAAGAAACTTTTGTTACTAGATGCCGGTCCAAGGTTCTTATTAAAAATGTGTAGAGCTAGAATTAGGGCCCCCATTCCAAGTAACCTATTAGCCTGAATACGCCCTAGACAGTTTTTGAAATTGAATAAGCTGGCAGCACCATAATTCACTTATTTTTAGTAGACTTACTATAAGATATCGAAGTGTCCTTGGGAAATCGCAGACTTATAGTGAGCCTTCAAGCACATGCGATAACAAGAAATAGGGAAACCATGCTATGCTGGGATTTGTGTTCGTAAATAAACGTTTTTGGATGTTGGACTGTCTACGGATGTATTTATCGCCCTTCCAGCACTTGATTTATAAGACATTACTTTCTGTATTTCAGATGGGGCGTATTACGATGCCGATCCTTACTTCAATTCGTTGACTGTCAAAGGTGACAACTTTCAAAAGCGGCCTTGGCAGACTGTTAAGGGCTTGCCGGAATTGGAATATGCTTTCTGGACAGTTGGTCATAACCATATGGGAGACAGTGTAAACAGTGATCGTGTCATATCCCAAGTTATGCCGTATACTAGTGAGTGTGATCATCTTTATGCCACTTACATTTGATAACTCTGTGTGTGACTGCTCCACTTTCTACAACCAGAAGTGCAATATAGCATGCATTCCAAAGTTTTTTCCCCACTCTATAGCTGAGGATGGGACAGGCTCGTCCCGAAACGTACTTGAATAGGTCGTAATGGATTAGCCGTAAAAATTGATTAAATCTTAACTGGTTTGTATGTTTCAATGAAATGAAATGAAAGATCTACAAGTGGCTATCTTTTTCTAATTTATCTATCATGTGGCTCGTCGTGACTATTATCCTCAAACTATCCGTTCTGTTGGGATTTCTGTGAACCGGACAAACAATAAATTTTCAACTGTTCGTCGTGTCCAGCCCTGTTTGTTCCATACCTTAAGCGGATGCGATTAGAAATGGGTGAGTTTGCAAAGTATTCAACTTGATATATTATCTATCGGGAAGTTAACACATTCCTTATATTATTTAGGGCCTGGAGTAAGAACAACAGAAGGGCCATGGTATTCAAGCAGGTGGTTTGTTGGTGCTTTGGCATGTGTCATCTTTGTTTTGATCTTGCTGTTTGTAATCATCCTTCTTGTCAACAAGAGAGGCAGTCGCTATACTGGTATGTTGTACCATTTGTTTAACTTTACTGCCTGGAGTCTTTGAGATGCATTTCATTTTCAATTAATTCTTTAGCCGGAACTGATTCCAAAGGGACCCTTCGCTTTGAAACTTTAATAACAATATATACTAAATAGAATTAATTACAAAAGTGAGAATGAGCTGGAAATCGCAGCTTTGATATAAACTTGACAATAAGGACGACGACAAAGAGAGAAATCATTTTAATTTAGACAAATCATGACTATTCCAGTGGTTACAATTTCGGTATGACTAATCCAGTTTACATTTTCGGTATGACTAATCCAGTGACATTTCGACTCAGCCTTGAGTCATCCTCAGTAAAGGGAAGAGGGAGAAGGGGAGAAGGGATATTAAGGGGAAGCACAATCATCACGTGGGGTTTTATCCACGTTTTAGCCACGTATTGTGCTTCCCCTTAATATCCCTTCTCCCCTTCTCCCTCTTCCCTTTACTGAGGATGACTCAAGGCTGAGTCGAAATGTCACTGGATTAGTCATACCGAAAATGTAAACTGGATTAGTCATACCGAAATTGTAACCACTGGAATAGTCATGATTTGTCTAAATTAAAATGATTTCTCTTTTTGTCGTCGTCCTTATTGTCAAGAAAAGTGAGAATGTAGAAATTGTTTAAACCCAAGGTACATTTGACGTTAAGCGTGCTCCGAAGGTTTTTCATCCGCAATATAGATCAAATTTACAAAATGGCACGTGGTTACCGTGACTTCAATGATCCTTGCACCTCAGAATCACGCCAAAATTGCTTGCAACACAGTTCTGCCCCAAAACGTTGCGCCAAAATATCTCCGACTTGACGTCCTGCACCGAAGATCTTTCGTAAATATGTCCTCAGATTCACCTAGATGAAAGACTTAATGCAGATTTCTTATTTTATAAGAATTATCAAAAAATAAAAGTGATTGGCTACATAGATTTTTGAACATATGTAGAGAAGATGCCTGTTTAATTTCGGCATGAAGCTGGTTCTGCATGTGCTTCAAGTCTTTGTTCATAAGAATGTCCGAGTTTATGCTCTGTGTTTTTGGTTTTTGCTCATTGCAGCCTCAATTGTTTCTTAGATGTCTCCTATGCATCTTCACTTGCTACCAGGACAATGTAAAGTTTGTGCAAACATTTCTTAAGTGCACTTTTTACCAAATATGTATAAACGTTTGACGATCTCAAAATCAGTTTGGCCATACTCCGTTTGCAAATGTTTCTTAAATATTTCTTGGATGCACCTTAAACGTTTGCGAGTTTTTGTAGATTTGAATTTCATGTTTCTTGTACTCAGGTGTCTTGAATTGGAAAATTGTAATCTACAGTATATATAGTGAGAAAAGTCTATTGTGATTGTGAGAACCTCTTGTGAAACAGCTCAGGCAATAAGATTTCTCAGTGTCTTGCAAATAATTTTTATTTGACATTTGCTCCCTTATACCCTTCCATTTCATATCTAGGGAGGCTGTCATCCATCCTTTGATTGGTGAGGTGGCACTAAAATTCGATTGTTATTCCAATCTGTAAAAATGCACTATGAAATTTCTGTTGATCAGTACCAATATGTACATTTCCATGGTTGTTCTGCTTTATGGTTTCGTTTCTACTTCTGGCCTATTTCAAATTAGTTGTTGAAACATGTGTCTGTTCTTTAGTCGCGTATAGAGAAAGAAAACGTGCTGGATGGAATGGTGCAGCGACAACTGAATTCCATCGTCTAGAGAAGGAACCAATTGAAGAGCCGACAGTCGCTACTACAGAGTTAGTGTTGTTTGTTTTGCTCTTACTTTCATTTTTACAACGATTTTTGAACATGAATTCACTTATATTAGACTTCCACATTTTTAGTTTCATTCCATTCCCCACTATTTCCAACAGTTTATTCATGGTTTATTCATTTAGTTATATGCTCTCCCTTTCATCAATTGAACTTTTAGTTCCGTACCATTCAGTACAATTCGTGCATGTCGCCTCTCTGGAATCTTATTCAGTGCCAGGTCTGTTTGGCGTACCTACTACACTATTGTATAAGAGAGTTTTTTGGCCCAGTACTGAAACCTTAGCTTTTTCATGATTTCAATACTGAAACCTTCTCAAGATTTTCTTAGCTACCAAGAATGTTTGAGCGTTACTCTGCACTACAGTGGTATAGAGACACACGAGCCATACACAAGCATATCACTTGAATACACGGGTTAAAACAAGAAATCTATACAAATTACGTATAGAATGATTTGCTAGCCTTGCGTGACTATTGTAATTTTAAAAGTATATGATTGATTTATCTCCTTCGCTTGGTATCGCAATTCAGGAATGCTAAACTTTCTTGACTTTTTGAGCAATCGAGTGTTGATTTCTTATAAGCCACTTACTTTTAAAAAGTGTGCAGTTGGCATACCGTTTTTCTCGTCATTAATTAGGCATGTCAATACATTTTCCGTTTAGAGTCTTATAGCTAAGTCAATTGTTGATTTTAATGTAGATTGAACGAAGTTGAATCGGCTCCACACCACCCACCTGAATATCAAAGCCAAGGTTCAATTGAAAAGAAGCCACCGAGCGATGACATGGAGGACCAGGACAGCTTCGGTTATGATTACGGAGAGGATTCCCGGTTCCAAGAAGACAGCTCATTCATTGGGCAATATGGAGAAGAGAAAAGGCGAGAAGCTGAAGAAGAAGAGGAGGAAAGTGATGAACCAGAAGATGCCACGTTTGTGTAGCCATTTCAGTATGGTAGAGATGGTAGTATGAGAGATGGTAGAGAGACCGTTGATGCACCACAAAGCACCTTGTTTGGAAGAGACCTATTATTGTTCGGGTAGAACATTGATTCCCCTTATAAGTGCACGTTGTTGGGACTCGTCGCTTTATTGAACTATATTGACATTGCTATTTATATATGCAGTAATTGGTACAGATCTTTTGCATAAATACTTCCGGTGGGACTTTTCTATAAACTACGCCGTCAATTGTTACAATACCGTATCGTATCATTTTTCCGAATGTATTATCACCTTATGATACGTAGAGATGTTTTTTAATCCCAAGAGAGGATTTACAAACTTCCAGGTATACGGTTGTTGAAGCTCTGATTAGTTGAATATTTGCTGCATCCTTTTGACTTATTAGTTTGCCTTAAAATTATTATTTTTGTTATTGTTATCATACATTGTCAAGGTTTACTGCTGTACATATTTGTAAAACCCTTGTATTTTGCTTGTATTATCCTCTTTTAAGATGTACGTAAAATATCTTTTCTAATGTTATTCGATAGTGACTTTGATTAATAAGTCTGCTAGTTTTATTGATAAGGAATTTACACCGCTTGTGAACTTAATGTAGTGATCCAGTCCAAGAAACTTAAACTTAGAAAGCAGTATTGATAGTCCACCTTCACCTTGACCCCCTGACCTTGGTCGTGACCCTTACCCTGATCTTTGCACTCAACTTGACCTTAACCTTTGGCACAAAGCCAGACCGTGACCTCTGCCCTGCCTTGAAGGCGAGAGTTCCTCATCATTATTGGCTTGACTGTAAACTCGTGATTTTTAGGCCTTGAGGAATTATACACCTGTTTGCTTAGGCTCTATGCTGCCTGCCCGGCTACCTGCTTCTTAGGCAATATTCAAAACTGTTTCTATTTGAAATTGCAAACAGAACTATGCTAAGTTTACAAGTCAGTGATCACAAAGGAGTTCATGCAGCTATGCGATTGAAGATTTTCTTGTTTTGCAGCAGTGAGGCATGCGGTCGCATTACCCCCCCCCCCCCCCCTCCATAGCTTTACTGATGTGGTATGCACCCTGCTATGAGATTTCAGCTATTTCTTCTCCATTATTACATCATATTTTGAAAAGTAATTCTACAAGAGCATCGCTAGGATTAGTGGCCTAGCTCGAGGTCTTGCAGAAGTAAGCTAAGGCTGAATTTTTGGGATATTTTTCTTAAGTTTCTATTGGAATTACGTAAAATTGCTATCTTTGAATGCCTATTCGCTCGTTACGTGTCATTGTAACACATTCATCGGCAAAAAACCTGGGAGTATATTCTAGGGGACACAACATTTAATTCCATTGGATATGCACGTCTTGTTAATTTTTAAGTCTTTGTTAGGATATATTAAAGGTGTTTATTATGATAAGCGTAGTTCCATACCTAGATCATTTTTTGTCTTTTTAGAACATATTTTGGTACCTCGAGGCACTTAAATTTTTTTGCTTTCTTTTCTCTTGTCATCGAACAGTTGGTTCAATACTTACTGAAAAACTAACTCCCATTTTCTATTCGAGCCCAGCACAGATACTTATCAGTAAATATCAAAGTGAAAACGAAGGAAAGCGATTTTGTCAACTCATTTCTTTGAGGAGGAAGAACAATCTATACACAACTTTGCATTTAACTTTCCATCTATATCCTTGTATCCCTGTGGCCCAATGAAGCGGGAAAATGATGTGATCAAACTCGTCGCGTCGTTTTGCTACCGAAGATTGTTTACAAATAGTAGAACTGTAAGGAGGCATGAAATGGCGTTCTTGGAGAAAACAAAAAAATAAATATAATGACCTGGTTGCTCAGCTTTTTATAGAAAAGGTAGTACGGCTCATTTTCTATCATTTACATGCTTTTTTTTAAGCGTTCGAAATAATTGACATGATGGTGATCTATGATAAAAGGGCCTACATCAAAGTTTCACTTAAGGTGGGTAGCTATTCATAATATAAATCCAGTGCTGTATGGCAAGTTACGTTTACTGTCTACTTTGACTACTGTTTCAAATAGTACTCTACTGTTCGGGCAAAGAAGAACAGAGTTTGTAGGCCCTTTAGATTATGAGAGATGTCGAATATCCTACTTATTTTCAATTGTTCTGCAACGAAATATTTTCCATAGGTATCGAGAATCGGGTACTTGGTCTTTGTGGTAGATACTGGATCCTCTTTAGTTTCATTCACATTCGCCATGTCCTAAAAATGCATCTACTTCGCTGCTTTCTTTCTTGTTTGAGCCAGGTGTAGAAGTTTTTCGAATCTACATTGGTTCACTGTCTTAGTTATAGAATTTCTATGTTGTAAAGGATCCCTTCCATTCTGTTGGTAAGTTTTGATGAAAGGAAGGATGATTTTATAGATTCTCTTCCATTTTCTACTTAATTAATTCAAATTTTATGTGTTGTCTAACATACCTAAAACAAAGGCTTCGATCTTAATGCAGTTGTTTTTGCAGTTTTTCTTCATGACCCTCGTTCTTAGCCTTGCTTATTCTTCATCCAAATTTAGGTTGATGCTTGGAATCCATTTTGAGGAGAAAGATGAAGGAATCACTGCTGGATGGGGAAGGTACAGTAAACATTTGCTATCAGAGCTTCATGAGAATCACCTCATTAATTGTTTAATCAGCAGATTGAGTTATTCATATAGCATGCACTTCACAAGCAGATTTTTTCCCTCCTTTTATAATACCAATATCAATTCTTGGCTGAGATCACAACTTTCTGGCCTTGACTATTAGAATTAAAACTGATGAGGCACAGACTGTAAGACTGAAACTGACCCCCTAAAAAGATCTGTTGCAATGTAATGTAGCTTTTATTTTTCTAAGCTACTTAGTTTGATTTCAATTTTTTATATATTCAAATCTGATCCCCTTCTCAAAAACAGCTGTTCATTCAATGCATATCATTTTCAGAATTTTGTAGTTAAAAATACACGTATGTTACTGTTAGAACCTGTTGAAATCTGTCCTTAGCCGGTACATATTGTCCAGGTTTTGATGCAGTGTTAAAGTACCTGCTTAGGTACCCATGAAAGATCTTTCTTTAAGTTCAGTGTCACACATTTCATTTTTATTTCTTGTCAGTTATTCTATTTCAAATTATTTCTAGTAATTAAGTCTTTTGATTTTTCCCATTTAGATAGCTTTATGGAAAGACCACTTAAAGGGCAATGGCACAAAGTCAACAAGAAGGATACAACCCAGTGAGTTTAGATTTTGATCTGCTTTTGGACATTGATGATATTTTCTGTTATTTTTTCTCACTTTCTTTGTGAAAATCTAGATGCTTAAATATCAGCCATACTCATAGAATAGTCATTGCAATCTTTTTCTGATCATCATCACCACCAGCATCATTATTAATCAACCATGACATTTGATTACCAAATCATACAGTGAATCATTGACACTATTGTCATCATCATCACCACCACCACCTTCTTCACCACTAGTTCCATCGCTACCAATGTCATTGTCATCAGTGCTCATCACAGCAACATGATAGTATTTTTTTTGGCTCTTCACTTCTATGGTATTGTTCTGATTTCACTGCTTTTCACTGAGTGATTGCCTTCACTTCTGCTTATTTTTCTACTTTCTGTGCAGTAATTTAACCTGTGATGCTTTCTAATATGTTCTGATTCTTCATTACTGCCTCCTTATACATGATTTTTAATCATTCTATTTTCCTGCTCTGTATTTACCCCTTTAACTCTTCCATACCTAACTGAGGATGACTCAAGTATGAGTCAGCATAATTTAGCAGTTTTTTGTAATTGGGAATATGTCAGCCTAAAGCCTGAAATACACTATCTAATTTATTGGATTGAATTAGATGGATCATCCAAATGATTGGATGAAAACACCTGTCTACATTCATCCAATAAATTTGAATGGTTTTCTGTACAGCTCCCTCATTTCATCATGGATTCTGAGGATGAATGTTTTGCTGCAGCATTCATTGTTGCTATCAGTGATAGCAAGCAAAAAAGAAAGCACCAGAAAGGCAAATATCAGTTTGGGTTAAGCCATGGCTAACCTGACGCAATGAGCTCAGTGTAGGTAACACTCTTTAGTGCAATGTCAGTTGTAGAATGATGAGGCTGCAACCATTTGGTTTCTAGCTATTGGCAACAGTTACGCAAACCTGCAATACTCATTTTGCACTCATAGACTTAATTTCAAAATTTATCCCAGAGATCTGTAAACTTTTGTACAAGCAACTAAGCAAGAAATTTACTAAAAAGGTGTAGAGATTTACCAGCCATCTTTACTTTGCAAGCCTGTGGACAAAAGACAAAGATGTGAAAATATTTGGGAAATGTCCTTTTAGCACCAGGAGAAAGAATTGGGATTAGAAGGAACAATGGAAAAAGTTGGATGAAAGTTTAACATGTCCAACTTTTTAAATCCATGTTCCAATTTGTTGAAACAGCCAAATATCATCTGCTGTTAGCATCTACACCACCCAATTTTCCGCAATCCAATAAAGTGGATCCAATAAAGTGGACGGTGTATTTCAGGCTTAAAGCAACTGGGCTGTGTCATAATCTGTGAACTTGTCAGGCTAATTGCAGTCATGTTAATTCAGTTATAAAGAAAACATGTTTTCTTTTTTGTTGTTATTCTGCTCCTATGGTTGTTTTAGCTTCAGATATTTACTTTTATTGCATTTTGCTGGTGCATACTTGTTCTTTGCCTTTTGAAATCAAAACATATAGTGACCTTTTCTGGAAGTTCTCTAAGGCCTTTACTTGCCATCATCTTGTCTTCAATTGTATCACCAGTCATTGAGACAAAAGCTGTCGAAATGTTAAACCTTGGTTTCCATCAGTAATTAATTAATACTGGAGTCATCTTTTATCCAAATCTTGACACTGGGATTGATGTTGTGTCTGCTCAAGCTTTATGGTCATTGGAACTAGATAAGAACCCTGTGAGAGACAGGTCTCGAAATGCATGGCCCATAGAGAATAGGGATATATGTGGTCCTTTAGTTTACACATAGTTTACAATAACTGGCTCATGAAAGGTTAATTCAAATTTGCAAATATTCATATTTTGCCATTTCATTTCAAGCATGGACTAAAGCTACTTTATTTTGAAGCTGTATTTTATGCATATGCATAACAAGTGCAATTCTCTCTTAATGGAATTTTTTTGGCCTTTCAGCTTAGCCAAGTTATTTTCCATTTTTGAAGTAAACCCATAGAAAAAATTGTCCACCCTCTGGCTTATGAATTTAGCACATAAAGTTAACTATTAGTGTTTAGCTAGGCCTATGTGATGAGACACATCTGTTCCTTTTAAGCAGATTTGTCTGCAATCTCTCTTTTATACTCTCAGTTTCTCTGATTATTAAGATATGCTCAATAAGTTATGTAACACTTAGTTTGGTCTGTACTCATGTTTTCGACCTTCTTAGTGGTGTAATTAGGTACTTGGGTAATAGACAGGGACATGGACACAGAGATTATATTCATTTTAGATAGCTTTGCTAAAAGCAGAAGTAATTATCATGGATCACAACAACGCTGTATTGTATGGTATTATAAGCTTAGCCACGCTTACAACCTACTCCTCATTAGGCGAGACATGCTATTGTATTAAAGAATAGGTGCAGCAGTAAGCAGGCATTCTGCTATAACTTATTTGCAATGGAGGCTTTCATGTTTTTGACATCTCTTGGTTTTAATGACTAGGGCAATACGTATTTGTTAACAAAGATGTTTGTTGATACAGGCCAATGCAATGTCACAGTTCTTTGTTTAGTTTTTCCCAGGATATTCTCTGTTTAGTTTTTACCGGTTCGTGGATGATTGATGATTACAGCGTGGTGGTCTTTTTTCGGTACTTAACCCCCCTGTGGTTGTTTTACGTTCCAACATGCAAATGGGCAACTCCTTTTGTGAAAGTCAAACATAAATACTTTACTGGGGTGGCAAGAACTGTGCGTTCTATTGTGCACTTTCATAATTGTATTATGAAAACGTTAACTTTCGACAAGTAACTTGATGATGATGATGATGATGAACTTGGTTATATATAGGATAGCCAGAAGCTTCATTTTCGAAGTAGAGAAAATAAAAGTGTTACATTGTCTTAACACTGTATATTCGACTATACTAACAAACCGCAACCATCATAGTGCAATCGAATATGGAGTTGTTAAGAACTTGTGACGTTTTTGCTTCTTTGCTTTCTTTTCCTTGAAAATGAAACTTTCAGTTATCTTGTATATACTCCAAATATTATTATTATTTAGTTATATTGCATGTTATCGATAGTTGGAGTTAGTTAGTTGTTATTAACTGAAAATCAAACAACTGTGAGTAAGTTTCATTAATATACTTATGGGTATTTGAAAGTAGGAAAATGTCACCTGCCAAGAATACAAGTAGCCTGCCACTGGCGTGACGAAGCAGTTCAAGGCCCCAGGCACTATTTTGTTCTGGGGCCCTTAAGTCGAAAATGCCTGTCCCTTGAAAAGTGACCATTCAAAAACAGCATACACTCAATATTCATCGACTTTGAATCCCCTACCCTCCTTGTACGCTCTTCTGCGTTTTGGAGGGTACCCCGGGACGTACATACTTTTAGTTACGACCCCACCTAAACATTTAAATCTATTGTTTTCTTCCCCATTTCAAAGTTCGTAAAATTTATGCACACCCGAGAGATCTAAATCTACAATTAAGGTTTTTCATTAATTAGTGTATAGTTTTTAAAAAGATTGTTTTATTTATTTAGGATGCTTTGCAAGTAACTACCATTTGAAAATTATATGGACATACATACGTTCTGTGAAGAAACCCCCTGACTTTGTATATTGTCGTGCGTCTTTTTGGGCACTCCCTCCCTCCTTCAGAGCGTACGTACTTTTTGAATGGCCCTAAATCTCTGTAGGGCCCTTTTGGCGCCTCGAAAGCTTGGGGCACTTAGGTATTGCGCTTCACCTAACATATGCCGGTTACTCTGCTGTAGCCTAATCTGCGTTTTTATGATCTATAATGTAATAGTCAGGATAGTCTTGATGTCATCCTACAGTTGACTGAGGACAAAAACATATTCCCATTCCTTGTCGTTGAATAATTCAGTGTTTTGCCAGGAAGTTACCACTTTGGGAAAGTAATTGAAATGGGTTTATAATAGGTTGTCTCTGTGAACCTAGAGCGTGGATTGGAATAATTATATTTAGCTAGGCATATGTAATGAGATGTATCTCTTCCCATTAACTAGATTTGTCTACAGTCTGCGTGAGCTGAGAATATACTCACAGTTTTTCTCTCTACATTGGCTTAGATTTCATTTAAATCTAGTGACGATTTTCCCGATCTCAATTCACCAATACTGTAAAACCTGAACTATGTTTTTTCATTATTAGATTTGGCGAGACATACCAGGAAGATATTCCCCTTCTGTCGAAGACCCGCGTGTTTTTACTCAACATCTCCTGGTTCGGCATGAGTGTCGTTTTTCTGGTTTTGTCAGTAGAAGGTAGAGTAGAGTTGCTCAGTATTCTCGAGGGCACTATATTGAGAAATAACTCTTGATTGTGCATATTTTGCTGCCATGCTTACAGTAATTATAATGAAATATACAGTACTTTAGTTTAAAGGAAGTCTTTTAAATAGGGGTATAATATAATCTCCATGGATTGCTCTAAAAAAGTGTGCATAGGTGTTTTGGAACTGTACACTTTGTGTAGAACTGCATGTCCCGTAAAGAACCCCTGACTGTAGACTGTAACGAACCCCTGACTGGAGACTTGATCACATATTATTGCAAAATATTTGGGAGTTTCTTAGAAAATTGTATTCTTAAATTACGTAATTCATTGGACAGTCAGTCGCCCTAAAAAGCATGAAATGAGACAGATGATAGCACCTTATGCCAAGGGCGTTTATTATTTTTGCTCGTTATATCCCAATAGAATCAACTGCCTCGTAACACATGTACGCATTTCCCACAAAGTTAACTGCATCATTCTCTCTTATGCAGTTCTCCCCAGTCAAATTCATGCGTTGGCAGGACCACAGATGAAAGGACAAGTTATGGGAGCTATGGTAGCTGCCGGGGCAGTAGTTACATTTATCTGCAGTCCGTTGATTGGATTAAAAAGGTGATTGAAGCTATGATACTGCAGTGCAATGATCATTCCCTATCATCCAGGCGATAATTCTTTTCGCCTCTATTGTGTGGTCCCTGTTCTTGCTTTTTGATACCAATAGCTTTCAAATCAGCATGTTGCGAGTTTGAGAATTTTGACATGGCTGTTTATTCAAATGCAAAACAACATTATGAATGTTATGAATCAATTGATTTATCGCTCAATCAATCTATGAATCATTAGATCGATCATCTAATCAACAAATCAAAATGCTAGTCAGATAATTTAGTCAATTTCATTACGCAAAGTAATAACCACGCCTCTCTAGGTATCGCTTGTTTGCTCAGTGAATCAAATTCGACCATACAATAAACGGCCGGACGTCTCCATATTCTGACAAAGTACCTTTCACCTTTGTTTATAGTGATCGCCTTACTTCACCTTACGGCAAAAGGAGACCGTTGATGCTTGCTGGTACAATTCTTATTTGGTATGGTATTTCCATGCATATCACGTATTTCTTTGTACCATTTGATTGAAATCCAATTGTTGGAGCCATATTTTTATCATATTATAACAAATCATCCAGTATTATATCATATGACATCATATAAAATTTTATACCATGTCATATCATTTGATAGTCATATCATATCACATTTCATTTGACACTAGGGCTTTCGTTCCCTCCATTTGAAGTTCTTGTGCCATTTGTCTACTTATATCTTAAGTATTATTGATTGGCTTTTTCAAAATGTTTTTGTTTACAAGTGTTTACACTGTGCATTAGAGGATTTTATGTTACAAGGCCATTTTGGGACTAGGGCAATGAGCTGAAATGGCTCAAACCTTGCTTAAATTATAGGCGACAATGTAATTAATTCAAATAAAAAATTTTCTTCTGATGAATAAATAATTTGCAATATTTTTGGCTTCAGTTTTTTTCTTCTTTATATAAGTGATATGCCAAATGCAATGCCATATTCCTTTCACCCTTTCTCTCAAATTTTTCTGGCCATTTATGTAGTATGATCAATGTTCATTTTCTATTTGTTCCATTTGACAAGTAGGTAACCGTGTTATCTTTTTTGCAGTGTTGCCCTCTTTGGCATGGCATTTAGTGCTCCTGATGTAGAGAGGTATGTTGACTTGATATTTTCAGCAGGCCTCCCTTGTATTGTTGTGTCTGATCTAAAGTTTATGAGTACGAACTTATATATGGGTTTCGTCTCTCTATTTATGTGCTATGAGCATATCATACATCCTGGCATTCTCATATATAGTTGAGAGAAATTTACTATCTAGAAGTTGTTTCGTGGAAGGGTAGCAAGCTTAAACTGCACAAATTCAAAACGCTTCACTAACTTAGAGCCTATGTTTACTAGATGTGAGCCTTTCAGTGAGAAAAAAATAAGCTGCTGGAAGGCACTGTGTTGTGAAAAAACGCGAGACTCCCGCACTTTGTATGAGTGTTTGCATGTATGGAACATTGATAGTCTAGAATGCGCTTGTCTTAAACAAATTGGCCTAGAGAGACATGAAGTACCACCTCTCGTGTTATTCAAATCTGACTGCTAATAAATCATACCTTAATAGCATGGCTAAATGAAACATAGATCATATTGAGGCTATTCAACTCAATTTTAAAAAGGAGAATAGAGAACTTATAAACAAACAGCAAAGAATTGAAATGATGGCTGATATGTTATTAAATATCAAGAATAAACAAACTAATAATTAACCCGGAACAGAGGTGAAAAAGTATCGGAACTTGGTTACGTAGATTGCAGAAATTGTTTTGGTTCGCAATTTTTGCAGAGGGTTTCACATAATTTTTTAATTGAATTATTTTAATTTTTTAAGCTGTACGAAATTCGTATGACATATTTCAAGTTAACTGTCTTAACTTCAACTTGTATACTCTAATGATTTAACAGTTAACCTATACATAAACAGAACAATAAATAAACTATGGATAAACAAATTCACAAATATAAATTATAATGTCCATCCGCTTAGACTTCTTGCAGAAATTTATGAGCTAGATGCCTAGGTTCCCAGAAAGGAACCATTTATCCACCTCTGACGCAACTATCGCTGTTTTTTTAGTAGCTTTAACATCTTCTCGATACGAATATCGTGCTGCTATATTAATAAAATCGCTAAATACTTAAATAGTTAAGTATAGAAATTTTGTGGCAAGCAACGAATGGCAGATAATGTGTTACGTCAACAGAATAGTAGATTATTTGAAGCACTAATTCTTAAAAACAAGTCATATCTGTTGTTCTGCACTTGATAATTTTGGCAAATTCTGTTTTTCAAATCAACAGCTTTCGTGGAAATGCAACAGTAAGTTTATTGTAAATTTTGCCGCCTATAATTGATTGTATATTGTGAATAATATTTAAATTAGAATTAACATATCATATATTATGAAATTTATTATGGAATGTGTTATAAAACGATTTAATCTTGAATTGCCTATCAAAGCAGTTTAGTCACCAGTGTTGACTAGGATGTTATGACAATATGCGATAAATGTAAAGCGATAAGTTTAAAACAGACTTAAAGCTGATAGTATACAAAGTAAATTTATTAAATATTCAAATATAAAATATCCCACAACGATTATAGGTATTAAAATATCATTATTCAAATATTTCTTGAAAAGTAATCTTAAAGCAGCATTGTATTTTGCTTTCTCTTTTCCTATGTTCTGCATGCATCGTAGTATCCCCCCTGCTTATTATTCAAAAATATTGCTTTGTTACCGAGCAGTGACTGATACTAGGGGAAACATATGGAGTACTGCCTCCCAATGAATTACAAGAACAATGATCTTTCTAGAGCGTAGTTCCTGACATTTTTCCTCAGAGCTTCGTCACAGATTCCTGTTGCCTGGTTGCTCCTTAATTAACAACCAAGTGTCAACCACTGTTACCAATTGAAGCCCCAATACCTTCCCTATCGAGTTTGGTAGAGACGGGGAACCCAGTTCAACTCAACGCCCCCTTCAATTGGGCACAAAGATGCACCCAAGTGTTCATAACTGTTCAACTATTTTGAGATAATCTTCTATATATCTGTCTTTCTATTTATGTGTATCTCGAAAACATTAGCGTTTCTTCGCTCTTCGGACGAGTTCTCATGTCAGCTTTTGACTATTATCTGTGCTTCTTTGCAGTGTTTTGTTGACTTGGAATTGAGACGGTGCGCTCCATATGTGAACATCACCGTATTGGAACAGAATTCTACGAATCGGGACGAGACAATGTTCATTTTGAGTCTGCTTCGACAAAAACCTGATTCAAGGGGAAGTTTGTGTATGTCTGCATCATCATTTTCTTGATCACATCGCCAATAGTAAAAACATAATCTCAGCGTTGATTTCAACATTTCAATATAATACAATTCTGTAGTATAGATTCCTTTGTCCTTGAATCAACTTCTCGAACTAAAGATCAACTTCCAGTTATAACTGGAATGACTAATACTGAAGAAGATTAAAGTTTAAACGTTTAAAAAGTTCAATTTTTTGTTGAATTCATATTCTACATTGTTCTGTTTGTGTGTATATATATATATATATATATATATATATATATATATATATATATATATATATATATATATATATATATATATATATATATATATATATATATATATATATATATATATATATATATTTATATATATTTATGTAAATATATTTATGTATTTATTTATCTATTTATTTATTTATTTATTTATATATGATATGTAATTCATCTAAATGTTAGAGTTGATACAAGTTAATTTTGTGTATTTTCGACAATTGTGTGACGAGAACATGGTTATGATGACGATCACCAGCTCGCAGCTTGAAATTAAAGCCTTGAATTTTTGTTTCGCCTGTAACCGGTTTTTTCACAATATGCAGCATTTATTATTCGTGGCATTTTGCTGTACAGTTTTGAGTGATTACCGTTCTTAGTTCTTCATTTGAAATTGCTGTCTTATTTTTGCTGCTTTTACGAGAAATTTTGAATCGATCATCAAAGTAGACAGATGTTTCCGATTGCATTAGCTGCAGCCATGACTGAAAATTCAAGAGTCAATAAGTGTGTACAGCACATGTTTCGAGAAGCTTCTGTCGTTTTTCCCATGAACAATCCTGTTTACGAAGAGTCGAAAATATCCGACAAATCACTCTATTGTGGAGATGCTAGAGTCTCTAGTGACCTGCACTTATAATCACACTTATAAATGAGACTGCGTCAGGCAAATTTAGGGTATGCAAGGCCGAAATCTTACCAAAGAGCTTGCACCCAAGCTTTAACCTGTCATGAGCATAGCACACTGTGATTGATGTCCGCGTAGGATAAACTAATCCATCTGATCTGAAAGATGATGGCTTACGGATAGTCTGCCCTCATGGAGCAATTATACACTTCATGATATCAGTGAAGACAATATTATGATTCAGAAACCTCTCTCTATATTATCCAAATCGCCAGCAAAATTATCCTTGTGGTATTTCAAATGGACGATAAGCACCAACTACAGATTTAGATAGGATCAACCACTGGCAAATTGTTAATTGGGAGAAGCCATTTTTTGTATTATAAGTAGCATGCTTATTAATGTGTGCTTACAATATCCTTTTTTTAGGTATGTATAGTATATTTTACTTGTGTGTTGTGGCGTGCTATGCACTAATTAGTGTCCCTTACAATGGGTTAATTGCTGACAAGACTCCTGCAGCTCAGAGAGGTATGAACATAGCAATTGATAGCACGGAATATCATTATATTTATGTACACACGGGCAGACCGAGATCCTTTGTGGCCCCATATGATGTCATTATGAAATTTTGGAGCTATTGCAATCACCGAAGGCTCATCGTATACACGTTGTAAAATTCTCTTCGTATTTATTTAAAATTTCTTATTCTCTTTGCTAGACTGACATATTTGTTATTGTTAGCAGACTTACTTTGTGTAGATTTGTTTACGACTGCTTTAAATAAATAAATGGATAATAACAGCAATAAGTTAAACATTAGAACCCTATCTGTTAAAACTACAGGAAATAACCTGTTGGTAAGACGTAACCAGTAAGTTAAAACGACACATTGAATAAGTAGAAGATACTAACTTGTATATACATGTATGTATGTATGTATGCATATATATATATATATATATATATATATATATATATATATATATATATATATATATATATATATATATATATATATATATATATATATATATATATATATATATATATATATATATATTAGTATCTTGTTCTTATTCGTATTTTCCTTCATATTTTTTGTTGTTTAGGTTTCAGCTCCGGTGTGATCGGAGCAATGACGCTGTTGGGAAATGTCTCCGGTGCAACAGTTGGCGTATTCTTTACAGTTAGTGGTCTTTCTTGCATTCTTTTTTATACCATTTTATTCATAGCCCGCCCGACTATATAACATACTGGAAAATGTAGCAGCAGATTAAACAACAGCAGTGCACTATTTCCTGGAAAGGCCATTGCCATTTTTGTTGCCAATTTAGCAACCAAAGCATTTTTGTAGTACGTTACAAGGAACTGATGTGGAGTTTCTTCATTTGCATTTTTGTGTGAAGGAGGATACACAGGATACGCATTTTGTTGTTTGATACTTGACTGGTATTGTGAAGAAAAGGGATACCCAGCTTGCTCTCTGATCAAATCATATCATATCATATCACATCTTATCACATCGTATCATATCACATCTTATCACATCGTATCATATCATATCAAGTCATATCATATCAAATCATTCCATATCATATCAAATCTTATCATATCATATCACATCTTATCACATCGTATCATATCACATCTTATCACATCGTATCATATCATATCAAGTCATATCATATCAAATCATTCCATATCATATCAAATCTTATCATATCATATCACATCTTATCACATCGTATCATATCACATCTTATCACATCGTATCATATCATATCAAGTCATATCATATCAAATCATTCCATATCATATCAAATCATATCATATCATATCACATCTTATTGCATCGTATCGTATCTTATCAAATCCTATCATCTTATATATGTGTAGGGAACTAGATGTTTGTCCCAGACAATAATTGCGTAAAGTATGAACTTCTCTCTAACGGCTGACCTTGAGCAGATTCCCAGAAGAAAATAACAACGGGTTTCTTGTATCTCACTAATCAATTTTCAACTTACTGTTGTACACCTGATGTGTGGCTACCCTGACTCGTTTCATGTGACTCGTTTCATGTGCTTGTATTTATACTAATCTAAGAATATAAATTAAGTAACATTACATCATGTTTTTTCTATCAAAATTAATCATTACGTAATGTTGTCGTGGATACCTATGTAAACAATGACTGTTCCTTAAGCCTTACTCAGCATTACTAGAATTAATGATAGAATCTACTAAAAATATCGATTACACAATGATTAAAGGTAGGGCTATGTCTGCCAGCTAGAATTTCTACGAGATTCAAAATTTCAGCACAGAAAAGTATAGTCTGTAACAAAATGTCATTAGAATAAAGGCATAACTTCACACATATATCACATCACACCACATCACATCACATCACATCACATCATATCATATCATATCATATCATATCATATCATATCATATCATATCATATCATATCATATCATATCATATCATATCATATCATATCATATCATATCATATCATATCATATCATATCATATCATATATTATTCCAGATTGCTCTCTGAAAGCCATAAACATTTAATGTTCAGTTATTTGTTGTAGCCATTGTATCATGTTTTTGTCGTTCCCACTCGAATACAGTACTCTATGCTACCTATCAGACATTTTACCCAAAAGGATATAGGGTAAGGTTGTTCATGATTCTGGAATGATAAGAGTATTGCTGGCCTGCTAGAATTTATTCTACGAAATCTGCGTCTTCAAATTGAGTGTGAGAGTAGGAACAGATTGACTCAGATCAATTATTCGTTTTGTGTTTCCGATAGACTTGATAGATTAGTATAAATTGCATGTGTTTCTTGACACAACGATACAAAGCAACTCATGTCTGTCTGAAAGTTAAAACCATGATTTAGTTCAAAATGTTATGGTATATATGCTCGTAGAGGATAAATTATTATATATTATTGTAGCATGATGTAAATAAAAATTTTATAAATGTATTACTATGTACTTTGAAATAGTTGAATGTTATATGACATTAATATAGCATAATATGATATAAAGTACGATGCTGTAGTATAGTATAATATAATAAGGTACAATATTATATAATATAGTATAATATAATATAATACAATATAATATAATATAATATAATATAATATAATATAATATAATATAATATATTCTAATATAATGATGTACGATATGATATGATATGATATGATATGATATGATATGATATGATATGATATGATATGATATGATATGATATGATATGATATGATATGATATGATATGATATGATTGATATGATATGATATGATATGATATGATATGATATGATATGATATGATATAATATGATATGGTATGATATGATGTGATGTGATGTGATATGTTGTGATGTGATATGATGTGATAAGATGTGATGTGATTTGATTTGATGTAATGGATGTGATGTGATAGCAGTGATGTGATGTGATATATAGTACTCGTATCTACTACAATGCAAAAGAACGTTATTTAAATATACGGCAAGCTAACATACAATTTTATCTATTCGTCGAAGTTGACACGAAATGCGAAGGTTTCCGACTACTTGCGAAAGATGTCAGATTTGGGCCGTTTACTCGCCTATTGAGACGACGATTTCTGTTATCCATCGTTCCATCGTTGTTCCGCCGACTAAACTATTCATTTTCCTAGCTTCTGCGGCCCTGCGTTGAAGCCAATGGTAGGTCATTCATTTACATACTTCAAGGTTTAAGATCTCAGAGTTGATTAGATCCGGCAGTTTTGAGTCTACTCTATTGAGACTGATTTCGCTCAATGATAGAGCCGCACAGTTAAGAGTATGAGATGGACAGATGTAATTAGGAACGATAATTATCAAGAGCTAATTTTCATTTGCCTTCGTTCAACTTTAAGCGAACCTCTGTCAATAACTGCTGAGACAGCGCTTATGTTCTTTATCAACTTCCTTTTCTGTATGTGATTATGGGCATATCTTTACTGCTGGTTATGTCAATAGAAATTGAGCAGTAGAAATTTATAGCTCACCTTTCTACACCATACAGTCAATCTAACTGTCTGTATTTCTTACTGTTTTTTATGACTATCTGACTTGTTGTTTACTTGCCTTCCTGCCTCTCTGCCTGTCTGTCTGCCCCTCTGCCTGCCTGTTTGCCTGTCTGCCTACCTGTCTGCCTGTTTGCCTGTCTACCTACCTGTCTGCCTACCTGTCTGTCTGCCTCTCTGTCTGCCTACCTGCCTGCTGCCTTCCTGCCTGCCTGCCTGTCTGTCTGTCTGTCTGTCTGCCTGCCTCTCTGCCTGCCTGTTTGCCTGTCTACCTCTCTGCCTGCCTGTTTGCCTGTCTGCCTCTCTGCCTGCCTGTTTGCCTGTCTGCCTACCTGTCTGTCTGCCTGCCTGCCTTCCGGATGGCTTTCATTCTCGGCAGCTTATCTGCCCTACCTGCAAGGGTTTCGAGGTAAACTTAGATGCCAGAAAATGTTATCGAAATGAGTAGTAGTTCTGTGTCTAGTGTGTTATGCCATATTGCTCTTAATTATGATTTTACCACAGACACTGCACTCCTTCTTCTTCCATTTATCATCATCACCATCATCATCATCACCATCATCATCATCATCATCGTCATCATCATCATCATCATCATAATCATCATCGTCATCTGTCTTCTGTCTTTTCCCGTACGCCCCTTACGGGGCCTAGGCTGACCCTGAGGTCGGTGTCGCCTTCAGATTGTTTAGAAGAGGTGATTGAGTAGGCTACACTCAATCCACTCTGTTACCCCAACAGTTACTTATCAGAACTGCAGCCTGAAGCTGCTGTGCCTGACTTTCACTGGAGGGACCTGGTTGGACAGTTTGCCACAGGTCGTCAACATCTGCCCCAATTCTGAATCTCTGCGAAATGAATCACTATCAACTTAAGGGCAGTGTCTCTCTGTGCCCGCTTGCCACCACGAGGAGGTCTCCAACCATGGGCTAGCCATCATCATCATCATCATCATCATCATCATCATCATCATCATCATCATCATCATCATCATCATCATCATCATCATCATCATCATCATCATCATCATCATCATCATCATCATCATCATCACAACCATAATAATCACATCCATCATCATCACAAACATCATCGTCTCCGCCACCATGTTCATTCTTCGTCAACCAGCACCATACACCTATTATCATGGTCTTCAAATTATAATTAACTTTTCTTATAATCATTCATGTTTTACAATTCAATCAGGCTAATATGGCTAGCGAAAATCGAAGCGAAATGAGAGTTTGTAGCATCAACCAGTTTTATCATACGTTTATTAAACTGTGAATTTATTCCTTGCATGAACGTGCCGACAGTGGGCTCAAGTAATTACGACCAAGAGTCTTTAACTTCAACAGGATATTGATGCTCCGAATCAGCTTGGAACACTCGCCAGTCGTCTGTTATCTAATTATTTCACACCTTGATGTTATATGCTATACGAAACAAGTTGTAAAAACATCCGTGAACTCAGTCACAGATTCTAATAGAATTCTTTCGTGTGTTTTGGAGATTGTTTTAATGTAATTTTCTCAAAAGATCGAATTTTTTTTAACATTTGATAGCTTATCGCAACACGAAAGTGTTCATCTGTTGATGTTCTAGTTTCTCAGGAGTTTATCTGCATGTTCTTCTCATGTTGTTAGATTATCTTGCATCACCTACGCTACGGAGCTACAGTAAAGGGTGGATGATAAAGATGTTTCTTTAGGCAAATGCGTTATGATAGCTCAAGCAATTTAATGCAGACCCATTGTTATGAATCATTTTCCAAGGATATCAGGGTTCTCAGGAGTCTGAAAAATCTGGGAAACCTGAAAGTCAAGGAATTTTTTCACACTCTCACTGTTTTTGCTCCTCCATTGTGGGTACATGTGGCATATTATGCCCTTGGCCGATCGAAAATAACTGTGAATGACGTGAAAAAATCAGGGAATTTCTACAAATTTCGTCTGAAAACCTGCAGAAGTCTAGGGATTTTTTGAAAAAAATCCCAAGAAATATAAACATTGATGTTTGAGGATTCAATTTGCGCACTGCTCTTTTCGATGATATTAAGCTTGTAAAACAAAGAGAATAGACAGCATCTTGAATAGAAATGCAGCTAAGTTTTTAATTTCTTTTAGATATGTCAGTAATCTATCGATTTCCAATCTTGTTTCTAGAGTCTTGGAGTCGTTTGGACGTATGGTATCATATCATCACTGTTGCTTATTTGTGTTTTAATAACAATATTCTCCTGTTCTGAGAAAAGATGCCATAAAGAGAGCCAACAGCCAATTGGTGAGTCATATTGTTTTTAGTATACCGTAAACCCTCCACTTGGCCCCTCCCTCAAATAAGCCCCATGCTAGAACTTCAAGTTATTAATAAGCCCCCCTCGAACAAACCCCACCCTAGATGATGATGAAGACTTCGATGAAAGACTATTGCTTAATTTTAAACTGTTCTTCTAATATTATGATGAAAAGGAGTTTAATAATTAGCTCTATATACAACGTATGTCAAGAAATTTTATAAACCCCCCTCGAATAAGCTCTACCCAAAAATATCAAAATGTTCTTGTGCTATTCCTGCAAATTCAGTTTTTATAGCCGGTAACACATTCCTGATCATGAGAAAGGGCAAGTTGTTTGCTTAATTCGAAGCCTGTTTTTTTTAACTGATGTACACTGGTGCCGGCTGATAGGGCAAGTTAGTCAGTCTTCTAGACAATTAAGTGATTTCACTTGTTTTGAAGAGTTGAGCTAACTTTGTCTTTATATGTCTGCCAGAAAAAGTCTTTAGAGATCAGATAGGTGTTAGGAAGCCTTTTTGAGAAATATGATAAGACACATGTTTCATTACAGACTCAAAGGCTATGTTTCTGGCGTATTGGGAACCATTAAAAGGTAATACCTTACTTGTACCATACACGATGTGTTTTTATAAGAAACTTTTAGTTTTGATCAGATCTGGAGTTGCTTATTTTTTAGCCAAAACATTGGATCTTAACATGCTTAATGGTTCCTTAATTTTTTTTAATTCATTTTCAACAATTCTACAACTGGAAGGAAAGTAAGAAAAAATAGTATGTTCAGTATGCATTTTATAAATTTATTTAATTATAAATGTTGTCGCAGATTTCTTTTTCTACCAGTGTTGTATGATGTGCTTCTTTGAGTTTGAAAGTAACTCAGTAAATAGAGAGGTCTTTTTTATTTTTGCCAGATAATATTTTTGCACTTACTTGTGCTCATATTTTACAGATATGAAGTTGCTTAATAACTTTACAAATCGAGTTTACTTGCTTACAAGCATGTTGTTTATAAAAAATATCATATACTCATTGTATATCATGTGGTATATATTCAATATTATATATTCAATATTATATATTCAATATTATATATTCAATATCATATATACTGCAATGATTTATTCAATTTTTACAAATTAATGTGAAAATGATTGAATAAATTGGTATTTTTGTAACCCAGTATTTCGACTACATCTGTACCAAAGAGGAGATCCCTACCTGGGCATGCCAGTTCTTGTGGACTCCAGATTACATTTTTAATAGCATTAGTTTGTTACCAATTCAAGGCTTCCCTGGAAGTTGGAATCAAAAAGCAACTTTCAACTGACAGATTAGCATTGACAAAAAGCAGAATTTGATAGCATATTACTGTGACTGTTGAATAAAAAAAACGGAAAATAAAGAAAGCTATGGTAAAGACCACGTATATTTGCATGTCAAAATAAAATTTTAATGCTTTGCAGAGCACGATTTTCGATGGGTATTCATCACTCGATTCCTGATGCAACAAGGCCTCTCAACGGTCACTGGGTTCCTTGAGTTTTGGCTCGGAGACATGGTATATTTACCCAACTGCTGGCAACCTGAGAATGCTGTTGCCATCATCCTCTTGCCTTTGCTGTTTTCAGCCGCAATATTGTAAGTCATAGCGCATTTAGTTAACATCGACCTGACAGACCAAGAGCAGTTGGACGTTTGATTTCCCGGTTACTTTTTGACGAGGCAATGGCCTCGATGATTTGGTGTATGCAAGGGCAGACTGGCAACTTATTCCCAGGGATACTACCATATGAAAGGGGCACCCCCCGTGTTGAGTGTGGTAATTTATTTCCACCAACTGCCAATCATTAGAACAAGGATCAAACAAGTTGCTGTATATGATATGGGTCTGCAAAGAAAATAGGCAAGATAGACCAGAGAGTCGATCACATACCGGCATCCTTTGCCAGTCTGCCCCTGGGTATATGAAGGATGAAAAATGCATGAAAAATGTTTGGAAGGAATATTGAACATAGGGAGGAGAAAGGAAGTGGAAGGAGTGGAAGAAAAATGAAAAGAGGAAGTCATGTATGTAATGCTATCTAGAGAAAGGGTCAAGAGAGACTGAGAACAATATAGTAGATAAACAGAATTTGGAAAAATACAACCTCCTCATACATATATATATATATATATATATATATATATATATATATATATATATATATATATATATATATATATATATATATATATATATATATATATATATAATAATAATAAAATACAGTCGGATCTCCAAAATACCGAATACAGTGCTCAATCCCAGGAGAAGAGCATAAATATTTGCAGAATACTGGTCAGAAAAGACACAGCAGCTTAGTCAGTACTAATAGTTTCATGCCTTACGGCAATCCTCAGCCAACTAAAAACCGTTAAAACGAACATTACACAAAAAGAACATAAAAGTTACGTCAGATTTGACTATCAAGCGAATACTTAGTTCTGTGACGGCACTGAGCCATAACTTCACTCCTCTTATTCAGCAATTTGTCCCGATCTTTGAAGTTTATAATTTCATACTTCTCAGCCAGACACAGAGGGCATCTATTCCACTCTGGTTTAAATGAAGGTGCCCTGTGAACAATCCTCCATGAAATCCGCGGTTCTGCGTCCATACTTTTTAAACGCCAATATTCGGATGACAGTGAGGTGCTGTATTTATAATCTTCGTGGTTGAAAGAGCGTTTATGGTTTGCATAACGTATGTACTTCTTATCAGGTAACTGAGCTTTGGTAGCCAGGATGGTTGCCTCATATATGACATTGGACGCCAGGCAGTTCTGATTCATGGGGCAGTTTTGCTTTACCATACAGTTACATGTAAAATTTTCAACAAGAACACCATCAAAGTTAGTTATAGCTGTTTGCCCAACATTAAAGCAATCATTACGGCCCACAACAAACGCATTCTTACTTCCAGCACATCACATACCAGTGAAAAGACATGTAACTGTATGGTAAAGCAAAACTGCCCCATGAATCAGAACTGCCTGGCGTCCAATGTCATATATGAGGCAACCATCCTGGCTACCAAAGCTCAGTTACCTGATAAGAAGTACATTGGTCTTTGTGAAACGACCTTTAAAAAACGTTATGCAAACCATAAACGCTCTTTCAACCACGAAGATTATAAATACAGCACCTCACTGTCATCCGAATATTGGCGTTTAAAAAGTATGGACGCAGAACCGCGGATTTCATGGAGGATTGTTCACAGGGCACCTTCATTTAAACCAGAGTGGAATAGATGCCCTCTGTGTCTGGCTGAGAAGTATGAAATTATAAACTTCAAAGATCGGGACAAATTGCTGAATAAGAGGAGTGAAGTTATGGCTCAGTGCCGTCACAGAACTAAGTATTCGCTTGATAGTCAAATCTGACGTAACTTTTATGTTCTTTTTGTGTAATGTTCGTTTTAACGGTTTTTAGTTGGCTGAGGATTGCCGTAAGGCATGAAACTATTAGTACTGACTAAGCTGCTGTGTCTTTTCTGACCAGTATTCTGCAATATATATATATATATATATATATATATATATATATATATATATATATATATATATATATATATATATATATATATATATATATATATATATATATATATATATATATATATATATATATATATATATATATATATATATATATATGATAAGCAGTAGAATTATTCAGAAATAAGATGGATCAATACAATCAATACCCACTAAATACCAATCACTAATCAATGCCCTATCAATTTCAGTCGCTAATCACTGTCCAATCAATATCAATCTCTAATCAATGTTCAGTCATTACCAATCACTAATCAGTGTCCATTCAATACAAATCGCTAATCAATACCCACTTAATACCTGTCACTAATCAATGTCCAATCAATATCAATCACTAATCAATGTCCAATCAATACCAGTCAATAATCATTGCTAAATTATTTAGCTTCCAAGAAAATGTGTATCGTTCACATTAGAACCGAAAATAAATAGTTTGGTCGGGGAACATTCATAAGGTCCCCATGAAGGACCCACCTATCTACGGCGAAATGTGAAAGGCTAGTACCGCAAAACGTCTCTTCTCCCTATACATACATTTCTTACCGTTACCTTCATTAGGAACCACATTATAACTTACCATTCAGATACAGGTCGCTTGGCGTGCTTAGCCTGGCAGGCCAAGCAAGTTTTTGTTATTCGCGGAACTCCAGTATTACAAAAAAAGGATTTCATGGCTCTTCATTAAGTATTTATCAAGTTTAGGCTACCAATCGTACGTTTTCAAGCGAATTTAGCAGTTATTATTAAATTTAATAAGCATCAAATGTTTGGGAATCGATGTTCTCTTAGCTTTAGCTCTGCAATTGTGTGCATCTAAATGAATCGGCATTATTTGAGTTGTTCACTTCTTTTGGAGAGTCGGTGTCATTACTTTTGCTTATCCTTTTCACGTAATAGTAAAATAGAAATAATCGTTAGCTTTCTATAGAAAGCATAGCCGGATACGGGAATACATGAGGGGTTATCTAATCTACTCCTGGGAGTCGCGGTGAAATGCTATTGTAGAAAGCCAACTCGCCCGAAAGGGATTGAGTTTGTGAAAAGGATGAAGCTTTGTAGAGCTTTCAGAATTAGCTCGTGCAGCAGAGCCTGCTACTCCCTAAGTAATTCTTCCTTATGTTATAATCTTGGGTAATCTACGATCTTAAAAATTGAATAGGAACCTAATTAAATTTCTATGCTTAATGACTCTCGTTCATTCTTGCTATTTTAAAACTTTATATTACTGTTTGCATGAGGACTGATAACCCGGTTTTATGTAGAAAGGAAGAGCTCTTTTTCTCCTTGAAACCTCCACTGATTGCACACCCATTAGTCAAACTACATAGAGCTAGACAACCATCTTAAGGGGGTCAGTCATTTATAACTCTGGGCACCGGGGCGGGTTAGAATTGGGGAGGGTATGAAAACTTTTCTAAGGACAGTTGAGGGCATGAAACTTTGTGGAAATTTTTGAAAGGTGCGAAATCCTTTAAAGAAACAATCTGAAGAAAATGAGCTTAATAATTTGCGGAAGTTTATTCATCACTGTATTTATGCATGTCTAGTAGCCAGAGTTTCTTCAATAGCAATTCCTCTCTGATTGAAGTTTTCTGTGGTATCCTATGTTACTGCAGCGCTCTTATTAGCATTCAGCACAGCTGTTTGTTCAAATGAAGTTTCAAGCATGAATCAAGTGTTTCATGAACACTTTGCTATGCCTGCTGCAAAGAACTCTCACACAGAATTATTTTCTCCTGTGCAAAGGTTTTTCTAGCAATATTTCCCAGCGAGTAATTTTGAAGATCGCATTTTCTATAGGTGGTCTTTTCAACTCTTGAAGATCTTGAAGATGAAAGTGGCAATTGCTACTTTGCAAGTAGCAATGAAGAAATCTACCCTTAAATCCTTACGGGTAGAAAGTATTTGGGATGTCGAAATTTTTACTTATTTCTCAATGGGGTATGAAAACTTTCGGACAAAAATTGAAGGGGTATAAAACCGTTAACCATTTTGTAAATTCTAACCCGCCCCGGTACCCAGAGATATAAATGACTGACCCCTAACGGAAAATTCGTTATCTTGTCAGAAAAATAACGCGATCGTTTTCTCTTCTATCTAAGCGTTAAATTATGACAAGAACGATCTTTACATACCTAAATAACCAAATAGCCGACCTTGAAAAATGAATATAATTGTGTAAAGTTTCGTCGGAAAGCCTTCATCTTCTGTTCCTCCTATGAATTTTCCTATTCGCACCTTTATTTTTTTTTATGTTGCTCCTTTCTATCAATAACTAGTTTTTGTTATTTATTTTTACGAATATTTGTTAGTCATTCCTTCTGAGCATGAATGCTTACTTCGCTCTATTAATTCTATGCAGCTCTGTTGTTGGGGGATTTCTTTCCGATAAACTCATGAGAAGGAAGCCTCTTGTCATCGGTTCAGGTAATCATATTTATTCCTTTAGATTCCCAATTTATTTTAACTGTTTATCTACAGCTCAGCAGTAGCCTGACCTGATTGTCTTTACTTCAGGTTCACATTCATGGTTTATTCGTATTCAAACCTATTCCGTATCAACCCCTTCTGAACCATTGAGTAACTGAACGATGGCCAAGGTGGCAGACAAACAAGTTAAAGCATTGAGCTACTCAACTCTAGCAGCGGCAGGTTGATTTCAGTGGCGAGCACTTGGCTGTTTATTGGAGGGAGGAGGGCAAGCAAGCAGACTACAGAGGCCTTAGGCAAAACTCCGATGAACACTGTTAGCTACCACGCCCTACAAATTCAATTGTTTTTTGAAATTGTTGGGCAGCCAACCTCCTCCTCCTTTTCGCCACTTAGTGTCCGTCACTACTCCACTTCTTTCGATAGTCAGCGTGTGTGGAATTGCAAGCCATTGGGATGGAGCCCCCAATCAAATTAGAATTTCTTTCCCTCTTTACTTCCTAGTTACTTATTAGTTATTGACATATTTACTAAGAAATTTGTAGTACACATTTTGCTATCCTCGGATGTGATCTACTTGTGATTGGAAATAATATGATAATGATTTCTATACTGATTAATGATAACTTGAATGTCTATTTACTTCTCCCATAGCAATACTGATGGCTGTTTGCTCTATAATTCTTAGTGGATTAAAAGGAAACTATGCTTTCTTTGCTGCTATACCGATATTTCTAACATTTGGTAAGTTGAGTCGCATTTCGTAAATTTCATTTCAATCATTCTGATGCTTACAAATGTTCGTTCAATCAAATAGCCATTCAGTATTCTTGAGGTCAAATAAGTTTATCAATTCACCAAACAATTAATTACTCTTATTTCTTGGCTGTTTATCTATTATTTTCGCAAGTTATTTATTCATTACTTATTGGTTCATTAATTCATTAGTTTACCTGCTCAATTTGCTACATACTTATATTCGTTCATTTATTCAATCATTTTTATACTCAATCACTTATGTATTTCTTTCTTTTCTGTTTGATTTATCCGTTAACTGTATCGCCCACCTTCTCCCATTTTTGCTGCCATGCTTTGCTGCCATGCTTTGCTCCCATGTTTTGCTCCCATGTTTTGCTCCCATGTTTTGCTCCCATGTTTTGCGTTCAGATTCTTTTTTGTATCTGCATAGTTATATACTCTTTTGTCTCTAATACACGGGGGACATTTATAAGTTTTGGGATTTTTTCAACCCCCGGAGCTTATTAGAACCCCCACTTATTTCGGAACCAGGGCGTGAAATACAACGGATATGTTGCAGATAGAGCCATTTTCACACGGTGTATATTATGTCTATTTTTTATTTCTGTAAAAACTTTTGAGACTAATATATGCATTGTGTTGGTACTATTTCTATTTTACAACAAATATTTCCCAACTCCCTCGTTTGTTAGTTTTCAGTCTTTTGTCCAACCCCCACCCGCCCCGTTAATTCTAACTCCCTCCCCCGTTCATTAGACACCAAAGAGTACAAAGAAATAACCACCATACGATACCACAGGGAGCATGGATTTGTAAACCAGCCCTGTGGCCATTGCAAATAATTGGCTTCTAATACAAACAGAATAGGAATATCAAAGGCCAACACTTGGGTGTTGAGCATCGAGGGGAAAGGGCAAAGGACAAAGGGCAAGGGACAACCAGTTATGGGTGGTTTTACGCATTCAGATTCATTTTATCCTATTCTCTTATATAAACTTTAGAAAGAACTTATACATATTTCATCGTTTTGCTAATACTTCTTCATCTTTCCTTTACGTTTTCTCTCTCTTCTCATTCGAGGGATTGGTTTTGGTGCTTATTCTGCTGTCGATTTCGCATTAGTTATGGATGTCCTTCCTGAGGAAAAAGACAAAGCTAAAGATTTAGCGGTCTGGCATCAGGTTCGTTTCATTCTCTTTTTTCCTATGTTTCGACCGCTTATCCATCTATCTCCCCCCCTCCCCTCCCTTCATAGTGAGGTCATAGTAAAAGTAAAAGAATTCTTACCTGTCCATCATGACGTCATTTCTTACCGTAAATTATTCGACAACCACCACACTGCATTTTTAATTTTTAAGATCTGTTTGTCTGTTTCTTTCTTTTATGTATTTATCAGTTATTTACTTAAAACCAGTATTCTGACTGTGTAGAAAACATGAACTACTAAGGGTGTTTCTTAACGGTGTGCCCAGTAAACCATTTGACAGCAGCTTTTCCCTCCATTTCTCGCATTTTGCTGCGCACCTCTCTACACGACTAGTAGCCCTAGCGTTTCCTGTTTCTTCAACTTAGCGGCTCTCCAGTTGAAAAGTTATAATCTTTTCCGACAATATCTCCTTTCACTCACAGGCTCTTGTTTTACCACAAGCGATTGCAACTCCAATAGGAGGAATAGTTTTGGACACTTTTGAACGCTATGGGTGTCGCATTGGACTGGGTTATATCGCATTGTTTATAATAACGACTGTTTACTTTGCCGTAAGCGGATATTTTGTGACGAAAATAAGAAGAGCGAAATAGATGACGAGGTTTAAAACATTCCTAGTTGCCTATGTCTTCATGAGCTTAAGAATCTTCTTCTCATATGAAATGTTTCAATAAAGCATTCAATTACATTTAGGATCACATTTCGTTTGCGATATTCATTTTGTACATTCACCTTCAAGCAGGTCTCTTGTAATGTTACTGTTTTTTACTGTTATAAGATTATTTTCCTACGCAAGAATAGTGCATATTAGCCTTCCAGTTTGACTCAGATATTCATCCTCGTTGTTTAGACTGGTCTCTTTATCCACATCTTTTTGATGAAATTGTATTTTTCTCTTTTGAGCGCAAGGTGATATCATATTTCATCGTATTATACATCGCGATACAACTTTTGCAATTTACTCACGATCGATTCTGGTGCCCAATAAACGCATCGAAGTACGGCTGTTGACTTGTTACTTTATTCACACATGACTAAATGTGACACTCACGCATTTGTACATTATGAAACTTCGATCATTTTCATGCCTTTTACCACTGACCTACCCATCTTTGCATTTCACATTTGTTCATTTTTGGACAGATAGCAACCCTATGCCGTTATCATTTTGCGACAACTGGCTGATTTTCAATATCTTCCAGTGCCCACATCAAATCCATCACTCTGACTTTGGCTCATATTTCATGAACCTGCCACGATTGTAGCCCTGCTTCTTAGCAGAAATTGCACCATTTTGACCCCTTTTCAATCTGCAATCAAAATCAATGAAGTTCAATTTTAATCATTTTTAGGCATAATACGAGGACTATAGCCTTACTTTGTGGCCAACAGTAACTCATTTTCACCACTATTCCATCTACTATCAAAATAAATAACTTTCAATTTTGGTCATTTTTGTGCAAAATGTTCAGACCACCAGCCTTACTTTTTGTCGAAAACGGCTTATGTCGATCACTTTTCAATCTGCAATCAAACTGAATGAATTTCACTTTTACTCATTTTTGGCTAAACTACCACGACTATAGCCTTACTTTTTCCCTACCGATAGCTCATTTTCATCAGTTTTCAAACTGCACTCACACTCAATGACTTTCACTATTGCTCATTTTTGGGCAAAATAGCATGCCTATGGCCTTGTGTTTTCACCAACATTCCGTCACTTTCGTCACTTTTCACTCTTCAATCAACCTCAATCACTTGCACTTTTTGTGATTTTTGGGCGACTTATCAAGCCTATGGCCTTAAATTTTCGGCATAAATGCCGCAGTTTTAACACATTTTATTCTCACACCAACATGACTACTTTTGGGACAAGAGTAAGACTATATATTGGTAGTTTCCACAACAACACCAACCAATGACATTGGTTAATTTTGATTGCCGATGGAGGAGATATGAACAAACGACCAAATTTGAAATTGATTGATTTTGATTGCAGATTGAAAAGTGATGAAAATGAGCCATTTTTGGCCAAAAAGTAAGGCTATAGCCTTGGTATTTTGGTGAAAAATGACCAAATTTGAAATTGATTGATTTTGATTGCAGATTGAAAAGTGATGAAAATGAGCCATTTTTGGCCAAAAAGTAAGGCTATAGCCTTGGTATTTTGGTGAAAAATGACCAAATTTGAAATTGATTGATTTTGATTGCAGATTGAAAAGTGATGAAAATGAGCCATTTTTGGCCAAAAAGTAAGGCTATAGCCTTGGTATTTTGGTGAAAAATGACCAAATTTGAAATTGATTGATTTTGATTGCAGATTGAAAAGTGATGAAAATGAGCCATTTTTGGCCAAAAAGTAAGGCTATAGCCTTGGTATTTTGGTGAAAAATGACCAAATTTGAAATTGATTGATTTTGATTGCAGATTGAAAAGTGATGAAAATGAGCCATTTTTGGCCAAAAAGTAAGGCTATAGCCTTGGTATTTTGGTGAAAAATGACCAAATTTGAAATTGATTGATTTTGATTGCAGATTGAAAAGTGATGAAAATGAGCCATTTTTGGCCAAAAAGGAAGGCTATAGCCTTGGTATTTTGGTGAAAAATGACCAAATTTGAAATTGATTGATTTTGATTGCAGATTGAAAAGTGATGAAAATGAGCCATTTTTGGCCAAAAAGTAAGGCTATAGCCTTGGTATTTTGGTGAAAAATGACCAAATTTGAAATTGATTGATTTTGATTGCAGATTGAAAAGTGATGAAAATGAGCCATTTTTGGCCAAAAAGTAAGGCTATAGCCTTGGTATTTTGGTGAAAAATGACCAAATTTGAAATTGATTGATTTTGATTGCAGATTGAAAAGTGATGAAAATGAGCCATTTTTGGCCAAAAAGTAAGGCTATAGCCTTGGTATTTTGGTGAAAAATGACCAAATTTGAAATTGATTGATTTTGATTGCAGATTGAAAAGTGATGAAAATGAGCCATTTTTGGCCAAAAAGGAAGGCTATAGCCTTGGTATTTTGGTGAAAAATGACCAAATTTGAAATTGATTGATTTTGATTGCAGATTGAAAAGTGATGAAAATGAGCCATTTTTGGCCAAAAAGTAAGGCTATAGCCTTGGTATTTTGGTGAAAAATGACCAAATTTGAAATTGATTGATTTTGATTGCAGATTGAAAAGTGATGAAAATGAGCCATTTTTGGCCAAAAAGTAAGGCTATAACCTTGGTATTTTGGTGAAAAATGACCAAATTTGAAATTGATTGATTTTGATTGCAGATTGAAAAGTGATGAAAATGAGCCATTTTTGGCCAAAAAGTAAGGCTATAGCCTTGGTATTTTGGTGAAAAATGACCAAATTTGAAATTGATTGATTTTGATTGCAGATTGAAAAGTGATGAAAATGAGCCATTTTTGGCCAAAAAGTAAGGCTATAGCCTTGGTATTTTGGTGAAAAATGACCAAATTTGAAATTGATTGATTTTGATTGCAGATTGAAAAGTGATGAAAATGAGCCATTTTTGGCCAAAAAGTAAGGCTATAGCCTTGGTATTTTGGTGAAAAATGACCAAATTTGAAATTGATTGATTTTGATTGCAGATTGAAAAGTGATGAAAATGAGCCATTTTTGGCCAAAAAGTAAGGCTATAGCCTTGGTATTTTGGTGAAAAATGACCAAATTTGAAATTGATTGATTTTGATTGCAGATTGAAAAGTGATGAAAATGAGCCATTTTTGGCCAAAAAGTAAGGCTATAGCCTTGGTATTTTGGTGAAAAATGACCAAATTTGAAATTGATTGATTTTGATTGCAGATTGAAAAGTGATGAAAATGAGCCATTTTTGGCCAAAAAGTAAGGCTATAGCCTTGGTATTTTGGTGAAAAATGACCAAATTTGAAATTGATTGATTTTGATTGCAGATTGAAAAGTGATGAAAATGAGCCATTTTTGGCCAAAAAGTAAGGCTATAGCCTTGGTATTTTGGTGAAAAATGACCAAATTTGAAATTGATTGATTTTGATTGCAGATTGAAAAGTGATGAAAATGAGCCATTTTTGGCCAAAAAGTAAGGCTATAGCCTTGGTATTTTGGTGAAAAATGACCAAATTTGAAATTGATTGATTTTGATTGCAGATTGAAAAGTGATGAAAATGAGCCATTTTTGGCCAAAAAGTAAGGCTATAGCCTTGGTATTTTGGTGAAAAATGACCAAATTTGAAATTGATTGATTTTGATTGCAGATTGAAAAGTGATGAAAATGAGCCATTTTTGGCCAAAAAGTAAGGCTATAGCCTTGGTATTTTGGTGAAAAATGACCAAATTTGAAATTGATTGATTTTGATTGCAGATTGAAAAGTGATGAAAATGAGCCATTTTTGGCCAAAAAGTAAGGCTATAGCCTTGGTATTTTGGTGAAAAATGACCAAATTTGAAATTGATTGATTTTGATTGCAGATTGAAAAGTGATGAAAATGAGCCATTTTTGGCCAAAAAGTAAGGCTATAGCCTTGGTATTTTGGTGAAAAATGACCAAATTTGAAATTGATTGATTTTGATTGCAGATTGAAAAGTGATGAAAATGAGCCATTTTTGGCCAAAAAGTAAGGCTATAGCCTTGGTATTTTGGTGAAAAATGACCAAATTTGAAATTGATTGATTTTGATTGCAGATTGAAAAGTGATGAAAATGAGCCATTTTTGGCCAAAAAGTAAGGCTATAGCCTTGGTATTTTGGTGAAAAATGACCAAATTTGAAATTGATTGATTTTGATTGCAGATTGAAAAGTGATGAAAATGAGCCATTTTTGGCCAAAAAGTAAGGCTATAGCCTTGGTATTTTGGTGAAAAATGACCAAATTTGAAATTGATTGATTTTGATTGCAGATTGAAAAGTGATGAAAATGAGCCATTTTTGGCCAAAAAGTAAGGCTATAGCCTTGGTATTTTGGTGAAAAATGACCAAATTTGAAATTGATTGATTTTGATTGCAGATTGAAAAGTGATGAAAATGAGCCATTTTTGGCCAAAAAGTAAGGCTATAGCCTTGGTATTTTGGTGAAAAATGACCAAATTTGAAATTGATTGATTTTGATTGCAGATTGAAAAGTGATGAAAATGAGCCATTTTTGGCCAAAAAGTAAGGCTATAGCCTTGGTATTTTGGTGAAAAATGACCAAATTTGAAATTGATTGATTTTGATTGCAGATTGAAAAGTGATGAAAATGAGCCATTTTTGGCCAAAAAGTAAGGCTATAGCCTTGGTATTTTGGTGAAAAATGACCAAATTTGAAATTGATTGATTTTGATTGCAGATTGAAAAGTGATGAAAATGAGCCATTTTTGGCCAAAAAGTAAGGCTATAGCCTTGGTATTTTGGTGAAAAATGACCAAATTTGAAATTGATTGATTTTGATTGCAGATTGAAAAGTGATGAAAATGAGCCATTTTTGGCCAAAAAGTAAGGCTATAGCCTTGGTATTTTGGTGAAAAATGACCAAATTTGAAATTGATTGATTTTGATTGCAGATTGAAAAGTGATGAAAATGAGCCATTTTTGGCCAAAAAGTAAGGCTATAGCCTTGGTATTTTGGTGAAAAATGACCAAATTTGAAATTGATTGATTTTGATTGCAGATTGAAAAGTGATGAAAATGAGCCATTTTTGGCCAAAAAGTAAGGCTATAGCCTTGGTATTTTGGTGAAAAATGACCAAATTTGAAATTGATTGATTTTGATTGCAGATTGAAAAGTGATGAAAATGAGCCATTTTTGGCCAAAAAGTAAGGCTATAGCCTTGGTATTTTGGTGAAAAATGACCAAATTTGAAATTGATTGATTTTGATTGCAGATTGAAAAGTGATGAAAATGAGCCATTTTTGGCCAAAAAGTAAGGCTATAGCCTTGGTATTTTGGTGAAAAATGACCAAATTTGAAATTGATTGATTTTGATTGCAGATTGAAAAGTGATGAAAATGAGCCATTTTTGGCCAAAAAGTAAGGCTATAGCCTTGGTATTTTGGTGAAAAATGACCAAATTTGAAATTGATTGATTTTGATTGCAGATTGAAAAGTGATGAAAATGAGCCATTTTTGGCCAAAAAGTAAGGCTATAGCCTTGGTATTTTGGTGAAAAATGACCAAATTTGAAATTGATTGATTTTGATTGCAGATTGAAAAGTGATGAAAATGAGCCATTTTTGGCCAAAAAGTAAGGCTATAGCCTTGGTATTTTGGTGAAAAATGACCAAATTTGAAATTGATTGATTTTGATTGCAGATTGAAAAGTGATGAAAATGAGCCATTTTTGGCCAAAAAGTAAGGCTATAGCCTTGGTATTTTGGTGAAAAATGACCAAATTTGAAATTGATTGATTTTGATTGCAGATTGAAAAGTGATGAAAATGAGCCATTTTTGGCCAAAAAGTAAGGCTATAGCCTTGGTATTTTGGTGAAAAATGACCAAATTTGAAATTGATTGATTTTGATTGCAGATTGAAAAGTGATGAAAATGAGCCATTTTTGGCCAAAAAGTAAGGCTATAGCCTTGGTATTTTGGTGAAAAATGACCAAATTTGAAATTGATTGATTTTGATTGCAGATTGAAAAGTGATGAAAATGAGCCATTTTGGCCAAAAAGTAAGGCTATAGCCTTGGTATTTTGGTGAAAAATGACCAAATTTGAAATTGATTGATTTTGATTGCAGATTGAAAAGTGATGAAAATGAGCCATTTTTGGCCAAAAAGTAAGGCTATAGCCTTGGTATTTTGGTGAAAAATGACCAAATTTGAAATTGATTGATTTTGATTGCAGATTGAAAAGTGATGAAAATGAGCCATTTTTGGCCAAAAAGTAAGGCTATAGCCTTGGTATTTTGGTGAAAAATGACCAAATTTGAAATTGATTGATTTTGATTGCAGATTGAAAAGTGATGAAAATGAGCCATTTTTGGCCAAAAAGTAAGGCTATAGCCTTGGTATTTTGGTGAAAAATGACCAAATTTGAAATTGATTGATTTTGATTGCAGATTGAAAAGTGATGAAAATGAGCCATTTTTGGCCAAAAAGTAAGGCTATAGCCTTGGTATTTTGGTGAAAAATGACCAAATTTGAAATTGATTGATTTTGATTGCAGATTGAAAAGTGATGAAAATGAGCCATTTTTGGCCAAAAAGTAAGGCTATAGCCTTGGTATTTTGGTGAAAAATGACCAAATTTGAAATTGATTGATTTTGATTGCAGATTGAAAAGTGATGAAAATGAGCCATTTTTGGCCAAAAAGTAAGGCTATAGCCTTGGTATTTTGGTGAAAAATGACCAAATTTGAAATTGATTGATTTTGATTGCAGATTGAAAAGTGATGAAAATGAGCCATTTTTGGCCAAAAAGTAAGGCTATAGCCTTGGTATTTTGGTGAAAAATGACCAAATTTGAAATTGATTGATTTTGATTGCAGATTGAAAAGTGATGAAAATGAGCCATTTTTGGCCAAAAAGTAAGGCTATAGCCTTGGTATTTTGGTGAAAAATGACCAAATTTGAAATTGATTGATTTTGATTGCAGATTGAAAAGTGATGAAAATGAGCCATTTTTGGCCAAAAAGTAAGGCTATAGCCTTGGTATTTTGGTGAAAAATGACCAAATTTGAAATTGATTGATTTTGATTGCAGATTGAAAAGTGATGAAAATGAGCCATTTTTGGCCAAAAAGTAAGGCTATAGCCTTGGTATTTTGGTGAAAAATGACCAAATTTGAAATTGATTGATTTTGATTGCAGATTGAAAAGTGATGAAAATGAGCCATTTTTGGCCAAAAAGTAAGGCTATAGCCTTGGTATTTTGGTGAAAAATGACCAAATTTGAAATTGATTGATTTTGATTGCAGATTGAAAAGTGATGAAAATGAGCCATTTTTGGCCAAAAAGTAAGGCTATAGCCTTGGTATTTTGGTGAAAAATGACCAAATTTGAAATTGATTGATTTTGATTGCAGATTGAAAAGTGATGAAAATGAGCCATTTTTGGCCAAAAAGTAAGGCTATAGCCTTGGTATTTTGGTGAAAAATGACCAAATTTGAAATTGATTGATTTTGATTGCAGATTGAAAAGTGATGAAAATGAGCCATTTTTGGCCAAAAAGTAAGGCTATAGCCTTGGTATTTTGGTGAAAAATGACCAAATTTGAAATTGATTGATTTTGATTGCAGATTGAAAAGTGATGAAAATGAGCCATTTTTGGCCAAAAAGTAAGGCTATAGCCTTGGTATTTTGGTGAAAAATGACCAAATTTGAAATTGATTGATTTTGATTGCAGATTGAAAAGTGATGAAAATGAGCCATTTTTGGCCAAAAAGTAAGGCTATAGCCTTGGTATTTTGGTGAAAAATGACCAAATTTGAAATTGATTGATTTTGATTGCAGATTGAAAAGTGATGAAAATGAGCCATTTTTGGCCAAAAAGTAAGGCTATAGCCTTGGTATTTTGGTGAAAAATGACCAAATTTGAAATTGATTGATTTTGATTGCAGATTGAAAAGTGATGAAAATGAGCCATTTTTGGCCAAAAAGTAAGGCTATAGCCTTGGTATTTTGGTGAAAAATGACCAAATTTGAAATTGATTGATTTTGATTGCAGATTGAAAAGTGATGAAAATGAGCCATTTTTGGCCAAAAAGTAAGGCTATAGCCTTGGTATTTTGGTGAAAAATGACCAAATTTATAATCGATAGATTTGATGCAGATTGAAAAGTGATGAAAATGAGCCATTTTTGGCCACAAAGTAAGGCTATAGCCTTGGTAAGTTTGGTGAAAAATGACCACATTGAATTTTTTTGCTGATTTTGATTGCAGATTGAAAAGTGATGAAAATGAGCCATTTTTGGCCAAAAAGTAAGGCTATAGCCTTGGTATTTTGGTGAAAAATGACCAAATTTGAAATTGATTGATTTTGATTGCAGATTGAAAAGTGATGAAAATGAGCCATTTTTGGCCAAAAAGTAAGGCTATAGCCTTGGTATTTTGGTGAAAAATGACCAAATTTGAAATTGATTGATTTTGATTGCAGATTGAAAAGTGATGAAAATGAGCCATTTTTGGCCAAAAAGTAAGGCTATAGCCTTGGTATTTTGGTGAAAAATGACCAAATTTGAAATTGATTGATTTTGATTGCAGATTGAAAAGTGATGAAAATGAGCCATTTTTGGCCAAAAAGTAAGGCTATAGCCTTGGTATTTTGGTGAAAAATGACCAAATTTGAAATTGATTGATTTTGATTGCAGATTGAAAAGTGATGAAAATGAGCCATTTTTGGCCAAAAAGTAAGGCTATAGCCTTGGTATTTTGGTGAAAAATGACCAAATTTGAAATTGATTGATTTTGATTGCAGATTGAAAAGTGATGAAAATGAGCCATTTTTGGCCAAAAAGTAAGGCTATAGCCTTGGTATTTTGGTGAAAAATGACCAAATTTGAAATTGATTGATTTTGATTGCAGATTGAAAAGTGATGAAAATGAGCCATTTTTGGCCAAAAAGTAAGGCTATAGCCTTGGTATTTTGGTGAAAAATGACCAAATTTGAAATTGATTGATTTTGATTGCAGATTGAAAAGTGATGAAAATGAGCCATTTTTGGCCAAAAAGTAAGGCTATAGCCTTGGTATTTTGGTGAAAAATGACCAAATTTGAAATTGATTGATTTTGATTGCAGATTGAAAAGTGATGAAAATGAGCCATTTTTGGCCAAAAAGTAAGGCTATAGCCTTGGTATTTTGGTGAAAAATGACCAAATTTGAAATTGATTGATTTTGATTGCAGATTGAAAAGTGATGAAAATGAGCCATTTTTGGCCAAAAAGTAAGGCTATAGCCTTGGTATTTTGGTGAAAAATGACCAAATTTGAAATTGATTGATTTTGATTGCAGATTGAAAAGTGATGAAAATGAGCCATTTTTGGCCAAAAAGTAAGGCTATAGCCTTGGTATTTTGGTGAAAAATGACCAAATTTGAAATTGATTGATTTTGATTGCAGATTGAAAAGTGATGAAAATGAGCCATTTTTGGCCAAAAAGTAAGGCTATAGCCTTGGTATTTTGGTGAAAAATGACCAAATTTGAAATTGATTGATTTTGATTGCAGATTGAAAAGTGATGAAAATGAGCCATTTTTGGCCAAAAAGTAAGGCTATAGCCTTGGTATTTTGGTGAAAAATGACCAAATTTGAAATTGATTGATTTTGATTGCAGATTGAAAAGTGATGAAAATGAGCCATTTTTGGCCAAAAAGTAAGGCTATAGCCTTGGTATTTTGGTGAAAAATGACCAAATTTGAAATTGATTGATTTTGATTGCAGATTGAAAAGTGATGAAAATGAGCCATTTTTGGCCAAAAAGTAAGGCTATAGCCTTGGTATTTTGGTGAAAAATGACCAAATTTGAAATTGATTGATTTTGATTGCAGATTGAAAAGTGATGAAAATGAGCCATTTTTGGCCAAAAAGTAAGGCTATAGCCTTGGTATTTTGGTGAAAAATGACCAAATTTGAAATTGATTGATTTTGATTGCAGATTGAAAAGTGATGAAAATGAGCCATTTTTGGCCAAAAAGTAAGGCTATAGCCTTGGTATTTTGGTGAAAAATGACCAAATTTGAAATTGATTGATTTTGATTGCAGATTGAAAAGTGATGAAAATGAGCCATTTTTGGCCAAAAAGTAAGGCTATAGCCTTGGTATTTTGGTGAAAAATGACCAAATTTGAAATTGATTGATTTTGATTGCAGATTGAAAAGTGATGAAAATGAGCCATTTTTGGCCAAAAAGTAAGGCTATAGCCTTGGTATTTTGGTGAAAAATGACCAAATTTGAAATTGATTGATTTTGATTGCAGATTGAAAAGTGATGAAAATGAGCCATTTTTGGCCAAAAAGTAAGGCTATAGCCTTGGTATTTTGGTGAAAAATGACCAAATTTGAAATTGATTGATTTTGATTGCAGATTGAAAAGTGATGAAAATGAGCCATTTTTGGCCAAAAAGTAAGGCTATAGCCTTGGTATTTTGGTGAAAAATGACCAAATTTGAAATTGATTGATTTTGATTGCAGATTGAAAAGTGATGAAAATGAGCCATTTTTGGCCAAAAAGTAAGGCTATAGCCTTGGTATTTTGGTGAAAAATGACCAAATTTGAAATTGATTGATTTTGATTGCAGATTGAAAAGTGATGAAAATGAGCCATTTTTGGCCAAAAAGTAAGGCTATAGCCTTGGTATTTTGGTGAAAAATGACCAAATTTGAAATTGATTGATTTTGATTGCAGATTGAAAAGTGATGAAAATGAGCCATTTTTGGCCAAAAAGTAAGGCTATAGCCTTGGTATTTTGGTGAAAAATGACCAAATTTGAAATTGATTGATTTTGATTGCAGATTGAAAAGTGATGAAAATGAGCCATTTTTGGCCAAAAAGTAAGGCTATAGCCTTGGTATTTTGGTGAAAAATGACCAAATTTGAAATTGATTGATTTTGATTGCAGATTGAAAAGTGATGAAAATGAGCCATTTTTGGCCAAAAAGTAAGGCTATAGCCTTGGTATTTTGGTGAAAAATGACCAAATTTGAAATTGATTGATTTTGATTGCAGATTGAAAAGTGATGAAAATGAGCCATTTTTGGCCAAAAAGTAAGGCTATAGCCTTGGTATTTTGGTGAAAAATGACCAAATTTGAAATTGATTGATTTTGATTGCAGATTGAAAAGTGATGAAAATGAGCCATTTTTGGCCAAAAAGTAAGGCTATAGCCTTGGTATTTTGGTGAAAAATGACCAAATTTGAAATTGATTGATTTTGATTGCAGATTGAAAAGTGATGAAAATGAGCCATTTTTGGCCAAAAAGTAAGGCTATAGCCTTGGTATTTTGGTGAAAAATGACCAAATTTGAAATTGATTGATTTTGATTGCAGATTGAAAAGTGATGAAAATGAGCCATTTTTGGCCAAAAAGTAAGGCTATAGCCTTGGTAGGTTTCCTGGAAGTGTCCATTAGTGAAGGACATTTTTGGTTGTTTGAGATTGCAGTGGTGAGGATGATGTATCGAGAAGAATTGGTGTTGTTTATTGGCATGGAAGTTTATACTGAAGTTTGTCAGCCTTTTAATGTGTGTCATTTTGTCAAGGGTGGAAGTCTTGTTGTTAGCCATGAAGAATCGTTCTATATATAAATAATGTTGAGTCGTATCTTATACACAATTATTTGAAAAATCAATTTTACAAAACCGTTGTGTTAGGGAGGATAGATTCGGCTATTATATGACTTGAACTGTTCCCAAAATAGACCTGTCCAGAAAGGGTCGTTGAATGAAAATGAAAAGATGTCCCTCAGGGATCACTCGATCCTCCGACTGGCCAGCCCACCCTTTCGTTTTGGATTAAGTTATAATTTTCATCAGTTTCCAATCTGCGATTGAAATGTATCAAATTTAGTTTTCGTCAACCTGAGATAATATATATAGGATATTGGTATTTGTAAATTGTTGCAAATTTGGTAAAAATCTGAGATACCTTTAAAAAAGAATTTGTCAGTGTAATCTATGAAAGAAAACTGAAAAGATAGGTACCTTGATGTGGGACTTTCTGGATCATTCCATAGCACATGCGCAAATGGGTTCTGTGTAGACCTGCTCTACGTCATCATCCACACTGCAGCCTTGCTTTCACTGACTTAATGATGATTGAAACATGCTGAAGCAAAATACGCTTTGACGGTTTTTCACTTAAGGTATTCTCATGATGTATCACGGGGCAACTCTTCAAAGGGGTCTGAAAAGGCGGAAAATAGAATAATGTACCCTCTGCGAGGTAAGATATCCCATAGTGCTCTTTGCAAAGCCTATAAGTATCCTAACTCCTGTTTGTATTAATGACAGGAGTTACGATACGTGAGGGTTTTGCAAGAGCACTATGGGCTGTGCGCTCCGGTGTTCTAAATCACACTTCGGATGACGTTCAACAGGTAAAGAACAAGCTTGGTGGAGCTGCCAAGAACTTTGCTGATGGCTAGATGTCAGACGAAGGAAAATCCTTCAACAAACACTGTTTACTTCAATTACACCCATATTGCAGATAAAATTTACAGGTTATTATTATTATTATTATTATTATTATTATTACGCCAAATTAAAGAGCAATGCACAGCTCCATACCATAAACAGGGACATAGGAAGCATCTAAAAAGTGGAGGGCCAAGTCCTAAAAGGGGCACATTACCACGCCCAGTTTGGGCTTCAAAGGGGTACTTTTGCATAGTTTGCTAAAAAGTGGGGGGACCATGGCCCCTCTGGCCCCAGGTTCCTACGCCCCTGACCATAAAGTAATCAACAATCTTCTTGAAAAAAACTATGAACATAAATTAAAGCAACAGGACTTAGAAAGAAATGAAGGTGCGAGAAAATGACAGGCCTGAAATCGGGAATCGAACTTGTGACCCTCGTCTTTGTAAGTCTAGGACTTCAAGAGACCTAAACCCGATAGCTCAGTTGGTTAAGCAAGCTACGTACAAAGTCGAGGCTCAGGTGTTTGATTCGCTCACGGGTCTGCCATTTTGTCGCATATTCATCTCAATTGCTTATGTTTTATACAGAAGGCAGGGATGCCAGTGACGGGTGGTGTGGGTAGCAAGTGCCCCCTCATGTCTTTTCAAGACAGGGGGGCCAGGAGTACAAAAGTGGATATAACATTTCGTATACGTTAACGGACGACAAAACATTCCCCCAGAATTCCATATATTTTCTTCTCGCCCCGGCATCCTGACAACACACAAACTATTTACATTAACATAAAATAACGTTGCTAGAGACCTACTCATATATACAAGTCATAATCAACCTAAAGATACGTGATAACGATCGAATGTTAAACTCAGCACCGAGAATAATCGAATTATAAAGCATTTGTTTTGCATGAAGCAAATTTTGTCCAACATCCAACATAATGATACCCAGACGGCGCTCAAACGACCCAACGTTTCATCCATGTTGGATCAACTAGTTTATCGCTTTAAGCGGATGTAAGGATGTCAGTGGTTCATATTCGAAATCATTCCGCTACTGAATTAATAAGGTTCTCCATGACTTGCTTAGTAATAAACTGACAAGTTTGAAAATTTTCTCTCTCTGAATGAATCCACTGATATCTTATTAGGCAAATGCCTGCTCGAAGTGAGAATATAATGCCAACAAAAGAGGGGCAACCATTTCTGGATGGGAAAAGATGGATACTCTAGAGGAGGCGTCATCAATCCGGCTCCCGCGTGCACCATGTCGCCCTCAGCAGCCACATCATTCGACAGGAGGACAATTCTAAAAGTTAGAAGTAAACCGTGAAACTTTGTTATTCAAAACTTGTGTTGTAAAGTGGTAGCCTATTGCATTACTGAGTAGGCCCTTGAAATGAATCCCAGTTTCAAAAAGGCTTGTGATACCTTGGGTCAATGTAATCATTGTACATGCAGAACAGGAGTACTTCTTTGAAAGCTTTTTTCGATGGATACTCATCAAACTAAACCTACCAAAGATTGCATATAATTTGGACTTAATCTTATCAATCATGTAAGGAGAGTTTAGATGGTGTTGGCTTTGGACAACCAATCGCTATCACGAATAAACGGGCTAATTCGATCAGCCTTAGACGTAAAATGATTGAAAGTTGTAAGATATTTATTTCAGGTTGCATAAATAATCTATACCAACGATGAAATACCGTTCAGATTAAAGTGATTACAATGCAAAATCTCCTGCAGAATAGACTGGAAGAGATTTACTCTGGCTGAAAATGATCCAAAAGGGAAATAGATCTTTGAAGAATTACAATGCTTTTATTTAATGTGAAGAGCACAAGAGCCAATTATGCAATGGAGTTTTACTTGCAAGTGACCAAATGCTAGCACTTGGTAATCTAATGTGAAGGGTCAAATAATAAGTAAACAAAGATGAATTAATTGATTACCCAACTACCTGATTACTGACAGGATGAAATGTGGGGTGAGTAAACAAATAGATGAAAATAAGTGAAGGATGAACGGACGTAGAAGTGAAAGGATGCGGTGAAGAGCAAATGAGTGAGAAAGTGAATTAACAATTTGATGATCGAATCAGCAACAGGACAATATGTAAAATGAGTTAAACAGCTACCTTAAAAAATCCTAGCAAATGTAAGAATGAAAGTACCTCATATACCACAAATCCTCGAATTAGCCCCCTGGGGGCTTATTTATTTCTGATACCTTCTAGGCGGGGGCTTATTCCAGGGGAGGGCTTATGTCACATAAAAAGCCCCTATTCTCTATAGTATTAAAAGCACAGTCTAAATTTAAGCATTAGTCTTTATCAACGTCTTCATCACCATCTCAGGTGGGGGTTAGTTGAGGGGGCTTATTAACAATTTGAAGTTCTAGCATGGGGGCGTATTCGAGGGGGGTCAATTCGAGGACTTACGGTATTATCCAAGATTCAGTTTCGAGACAAAAAGTTGGCTACAATTCAGCCATGCATTTGTAATCTTATAAGCTAATTCATGGAGCAGCTGCTTCTTAGAAAAAGCGATTATCTAGCGAATGAACATTCTCTAATGTCATTTTCTAGTCTATCTGTTCAAGGCTAATAATTAAAATCATCTCGGACATTAAATGGGAGTTAAAACTGCGTAGCACGTAAATAACTCTTATTGGCTATCGCCAATATGACGTATACTTGAAGCTGTCACTTTTAACTGGATGATAAAGAGATTATAGACTAAAATTTCAACAGTTTTCATATCCACACAATTGATTCGAATGTTGACATCATTTTCAACCCCAGAACAGTATGTACAGTGCTGTTTATATTATAAGCTGGGTATGAGGATAGTTCTTCATCAATTCTCCATGTGCGATTTGCTTCTCCAGCGCTTTTACCAAGCGATAAATAACAGGAGAATTTTATCAATCCATAGTGAACGATTAGTCTCCAAGGGTGCAATAGCTGAAATTCAATATTTTAAAATTAATTCAGCTTTATCTCCATGTGCTAACTTTACAACAACAGTAGGTAAGCATTGAATCCATCTCTTATTCTTCACATTGAATATTGGCCAGCAACGTATTCTTAGACTTTGCATTGCATTTATAAATCCATGAGTACAACGGCCGTGATAGGGAATCAAGTCAAATGTTTACCTTCCAAAGAATAAAACCTGGCCAAAAAATATGATCCGCAGAATTCAGAATCTGTTATCTCAAAGAGCCAGCAGATCCTATATTTACCAACTTCTGCAACTGTTAATTTCCAGATAGCTGCAAGATTGAGACTTTCTCTTAACGATTGACAAATACCACATGTGCAGGATTTAAAAGATTACTGCACGAAATAATGACTAGTATTTCTGGTTCTAAGACATGAATGGGCACACGAGTGAAAGATTCTCAGAAAGATTCTTCAATGCTACGAAAGATAGTCTGCAAATGGAAAAGACGTGGTAGAGTCTCACTTCACATTGGTTTTAGTGTGTCATATATCAACAAAATTCAAAAAGAATTAGTTCTGGAGAATATAGTGCTTAAAGCAGTCTAGAAGTATGCACCCTAGCCCAGTGATCAGCCCCTGTAACTATGTTTTTGTTATTACGGACCAAGTCATTCTCCGATTAACCGTGCATATGTTGCAAAAGAATGGGCACTAGAGTTAAACCTTGGAGCACTGCTGATTAGGTTTTAATCGGTTAGACCCGTTTGCCAAGTGGTTACTTTCTTTTCTGTTGCCGAGTAGGCTAGATGACATATCAACCAAGCCGAATTCAGAAACAGGCTTTTTCACTGTTGACAGGTGAGTGCCAAATGAATGGAAGACCTCTTTGGTGCATGTCTCATTACCTTCTCCATTTTGCACGTGGCCAGTATCTCCACAACGCTTACAGGCAAAGGAGAAAAATACGGCAGATTGTATGGTACGACGAAAATCCTGTTTATAGAGGGTGTAGATGAATGGGTTGATGCCAGAAGTTAGGAACCTTGCCAGAACAAAGGTTTCCACAAGCTGGGTGGGTATCTTCATTTCGACTTTGGACCGGAGCATTGAGTGGATGTCTACAGCAAGCCTAATGCTAAAAAATGGAACACACAGGATGATGAAGACCAGGTACATGATGAAATACATAAAAAGAATCTTCAATTCTTTGTTGACTGTCTTCTTTCGAGCAAGAAGATTATCAGGGGCTTCTCTGATCAACCTTTTACACATGAGGAACATTCGAACATAGGCAAATGCCAAGAGAATGACAGGCAATAGGCCAAAGGCGATGGTGACAACGGAACTGTAGTATGAATCAATCTTGCGTATCTTCATGCCCACTTCTGCAGGGGAAGGGTTTCTTTGCAAATGTGGCCATATCCATGTCACTTGTACGATTCCAATGATACACGACAAAGCCCAGGCGGATATTATACTATAGCGCACACGCCGTGTTGTGACCAAGCCTTTGAACTGAAGAGCGTAGAATATGGACAGGTATCTTTCAGCTGCGAGTAGGCACAAGTGTATAACACTGTTAACTGACAAGAAGGTGATCGACATATCCAAGGCAATTAAAAATTGCCTCAATACATACTCTGGCACAAACATTTCCCTTTTCAAATAAGGCAAAATTTGTAACAGGCTGGCCAGTCCCGTCATCAAATCGTTTACAGCAAGGCTGAGTAGAAGATTGTTCGCTGGAGTCCGTTTCAAGAGTTTTCTGTCCCATCTAAAGACACACAGGACAAGAGCGTTAGCAAGGATGATGGCGCAAGCAAAACAAAGCCAGGAAAAGTGATATTCCTTCTTGAATTCCATATTCTATCCTCTGGCAGATAACTGTGTATCGTTCAAACGGAAGATGGTGTTTGTCGAAAATAAGAGGTTTGCTACTGTAAAGGTAGGAACTGAGGTTGCCAAGGCATTTTGTTGCAACTAAAGAACCCAGTCACTGTCCCAGTTTTGGTACGTCAAACCAGACTACAATTCTATTTTTCTTTACACTCCTTCACAGCATCGCGGGCTAGGCGTATGTATACTTATAGCGGTCTCAGTCAGCTGTACAGCACTGTAAACTGGTATCACTCGAAAGCCTCAGCGTAGAGTGCATCAAATATACAGTGCACAAAACGATATCTATACCAAAGATCAAAGAGTGCGTTTCGGAGATGTAGAACAATTTCCACAGGTGTTACAGTCCACACCTTATGCAATTTCTGAAAGAATCATGCCACTCCTGATGAGCTCTTGAACAATCCCTTCTTCTGGGTCTCTTGAATTCCAATAAACTCCGTGCAAGTTTATCTCCTTCATTTCAGTCTACAAAAAATAATACAAGACAGTTCTTGTTCTGTTACTTGCCGACAACCACGATCTATTCATAAGATAGTCAACAAGGCGTGTCTCTTGAACTGAGTGCATAACCACTAACACATAGCTAACGATGCGTACACGATACCTTGTCATCTAGACAGACAAGCACAAGTTACAAGAGTACATGACACAAGTGGACTGCAATATGGCACTTCTACTACATGGTTCGATGCAAAAGTTAAACAGGAATTTTCATTGCATCTATAAATAGCCTGAACAAATATTTAAAAGACATAGCATGGTCAATATTCGATTGAACATGTAAATTATACTGGACAATTCACCAATTAACTAGGACAACGAATTGCATATTCGGATGAATCATCAAGGAGGCAGCATAGTGGATAAATCTTGATTGGCTACTAGTGCGATGCCCAATTGGGGAATCTTCTGTCTTATTAACCAATCAGAAGGCCAGGTGTTCAATTTTACAATCCTTCATTCAAAAAACCCAGTCTAAAATCTATCAAAAACTTGTTTGAACCTGCCCAGCTTGTCCGAACTTTTCGAGATCAAATCAAGATTTGCCCAGTACGCTCTAGGAGACACCTTGAGGTGCAATTACATATCCCATAAATGGATGCATTATCTGCATTTATCTTAGAGAGAATTTGTCTGAAATGTCCTTTGACGCTGTAGAGATCAACGCACGCGTTCCTTTTTATAACACAGTGGTTGATAAGAAACCAGCGGTGCACTACCCAAGATGCTAAGGGAGCTTAGTACTGAACTTTGGGATCAAAGAAACTCCATACGTCCACATACTTTACATCTAGAAATCGAATAAACAGGTAAGGCCATCATCTCTTTGGCTTAATCTGTATAGGATTCTGATTTAATTCGTCTATTCAAGTGCTATGTTTGTGTAATGCCTGCCTGTCTGTCTGCCTGTCTGCCTGCCTGTCTGTCTGTCTGTCTGCTTGTCTGTCTGCCTGTCCGTCTGTCTGCCTGTCCGTCTGTCTGCCTGTCCGTCTGTCTGTCTGTCTGTCTGTCTGTCTGTCTGTCTGTCTGTCTATGTAACACTGCAATGTTTCACAAACTCAAGCATCCCTGCTTAGAAAATCTCAGGAACGCTCTAGTACTGAAGGCATGAAAAAGCCAAGAAAATTCCAATAGAGGACCAAAGAATTTCTAAAGAAAACATGACGCGTATTTGCAATAAGAAGATTAGACGATGTGTAGGGAGGTAGGCGGAGGAAACTGTTACGCAGCAAAGAATGTTGAATACCCAATAGACAAGAGTATAGCATGATTAAAGTAATGTGATAACACGTCATATTTTCTTAATCGGTCCATGGTTGGTCTTTAGTTTGAAATAGACTCATGCAAGCCAGTGCTTCCACTTGGAATCTTTCTTTCTTCTTTGAGATTTTCAGTTGATTGGAAGGGAAAAGAAGGCACTACAAAATAGAACAAACCGGAAATGACTGTACCTTAAATTGGACTCAAATTGTAGAGATGCAACAATTGTAGAGAATCAGTCCTTGACAGAATAAAACCTGAATAGCTGTAGAAAAGCCCATAAACCATATAAATCGAAATTAATGAGTAGAAAGAAATCGAAAAGAAATTTAAGAAATGTTGGAAGGACCTTTAAGCAAAGCACTGATTTTGCTGGAAATCAGTTGAATAAGAAATGGAGCCAGTGATATCAGCTCCTGAACACACTGAAACAGCTGTGTATCGCCTACATTTCCAGACGGCCAAATAAGGCTAACATGCAAGAATACAAAAGTAACTATTTCCATAATAGAGAAATTTATCATCATTATCTGACTTCACATTAATGGCTAATGAAATTAAGAGAAATGACGCAGGGATTTCGATATCAACAGATGATTCCTGTGGACATACAGTACATGTTTTCATCTGTCCGTCTGAGCACAGTCATTCATATACGTATATTTGTGTGTGAGAACAGCTCTCTTTATCTGTTTCAATTGTTAAGGCCTTTTCGACAAAAACAAGCATATGGAGTACAAGGCCTAGTTCAAAAAGTTCTTTCTACACATTGTAAAAGTTTAGTGTTGAGACAAGGCACTATGGAAACCCGTCTATGAACCAATTGCTACAAGGATTGCATACAATTCATTCGAATTTGGCTTCATAAGTCTCAATTGCTTAAAATAATGAAAACATTCGAAATTGGAACGATCCTTAAGTTTCTTCTTTGTTAGTTGTAAAAGTTCCGTAGATTTTTTGGATTTCTACATGTAAGGACATCAAATTCCTTCGCTCGGTTGTTGGAAATTTGACATTCTGACAATAGCTTGCTCCTTATTATGTTGTCATTCTAAGATAGGAGGCTTGAAAAGTCTTCATTAAATATGATGAATGGCACCCGCAGCTCCTTACTGCCACTCCTGCTTTGTAATGTAGAAGTTTGAATGTCCACCAATTAACATCTTGTCACTGCTCTGAGTAGGGTCGCAATACCGCCAATGAATTTACACTATTTTTGTACAATATACAAAATTAGTTATAAAATCCAACATTAACAGCCCTCTTAGGCATCCCTTTCATTTAGAAAAGTAACGACCGGAAATTGAGCCTTGTGGAACAACCCTTAAATATCTCAAAATCTCAAAACTACATGAGTCCAACAGAACCTTAGTATATTCTTGTCTATTTACAAGCTGCTTCGTCTTTGGGCCTTGCCCATTCTGATGAATTCTATGATACAGCGAAATACACGAAATACCAACTGTAGAAATACTAATTACGATTGGTTTGATTATATCTTGTCCAGCAATATGTTATGAAGCAAGGGTAAAGTGAAGACAAATTTCACGCATAATAGGCGTATGATATTTATCTTTGCGTCATCAAATCACGTACATCTATTTAATACTTTAGAGAGAGAGAGAGAGAGAGTAATGTCTATAGTTCTTTACTACCGATACGCAATACAAAATTTTGAAAATGTGTTAACAGTGCTGTTAAAAGGAATGAATCGATTGTTAAAGTATAATGACATTTATTAGCGCAGAGGTCAAAATACTTGCCTTGTTCTCAATAAATCAATTGTTGTGCACACTGTATGTTGAATACACTTCATTAGAACTAAAATGCTCTTACATATAGCTATTGCACATTCCACTTTCAGTATAATCCTATGTGAAATGTTATTAAAGTGGGTTCTTCTCTGACATAAACTACAGGTAATCTCGCGCAATCAAGCTTCTACATTAGAGTATTCTACAAAGGAAGTTGGCATTGCTCCCCTTATAAAAATACGAACTTTACGTTACGTTGTATCAAGAGAGCTTTAGACAGCATGTGCGATAAATCATAAGAGACCGAAAAGTGCGCTTTAAGGGGCTTAGAAATTGTCATGAATCACAGCAAAGAGAAATCTTTTTTGCTAAAGTCATGTGTCTACAATTTCTGTTGTTATGTATTCACAGGCGTTGTGTCTAATCTATGACAACCATTGCACAGAAATCTGGAATCCTGTGAAATCTATGTCATGATGAAATTAAAGATATGTCGAGAGAGTTTAATCCCAGTAGCAGCGGTTACTTTTCGACTACGCATGCTTTTTCCATAGCAACTTCATTTACGTTGCATCAAAACCAATTCGCTTAACGTCCTTTCAGAGCTTTTCAGATAAAAATTTCAGCTGGGAATAACTCAACAAGTAATCTAACTAACTCTGATAAATTTCTGCTCCAGTCTCGAGATAAAACGCTGTGAGCTTTCAAAAACTGCCACCTATTCTTCCACCCGCCGGACCATTTTCTCAATTCCTAGGCATTGTAAACGGAGGACCAGAGATTTTTAAGGAATATTTAGAACTGCACATTTTTCTCGTAGGTACTATATTGAGGAATAGCCCCTGATTCATATAAGCACCAACAACATGCATCTGATAAACAGGCACTGAAGTATGCACATTTTGTTACCATACTTGTTGGAAATGACAATAAATAGATAACACTCTACTTCAACTACAATCTCTCTTGGAAGATATTCAATGTCATCTGCACAGACCTTTCTCTAGAACTGCACACAGAGCTTTAGAACCGCACATTTTGTGTAGAACTGCATGTTAAAAAAACCCTGTATAGGATTAACTGTTCAAAAGTGATATCAACTTCAGTAAGTGTAGTGTATACGCTCATATTTTTATACTGACCTCACATCACCACCAAGATCAACAAATGGTGAGCCACTAAGACAGTTGTAGAAAATACGACTATAATAAGCCTTAACAGAGCAAATAAAAGCATTTTGTCGAGAGAGGCATTCTTAAGTGAAACAAAATCAGCGTCAAATGTTTGCGTACATTACATTAAAAACTCGCATATAAGAATTTTCTGTTATTAAGAACCTGCAACCTGTAATTGCATATTTGAACCAGGATTATTTCAGGATGATATTCTAACAAGATTCTATAAACAACTTCATTCCTTCTGCACTGAGAAATAAATTCAGCCCGTTTTCCAATCAACCCCTTTCATGGATGCTCCAAAAAATTGGATATGTCACTGTGAAAGGCAAGGTCTGCAGGGAGGAGATTGGTATTAAGAACCTGTACCCTGACTACTGGCTACGTCATCTCATAAAAACATGAGCGACTTATTTCAAAATCATAGATTCTTAAGTGCGGGTTCTTATTCTATATATACCATTAAAATCTAGGCATTCGTATGAATGACGGAACAAACAGAAGACACCTCTAATGCAAAGCGACGATATGAGATCGAGACAAGCCGCAATAAGGTTAAATAATTGAACTTCATCACTAACAAAATAATGCTTCATCTATTTATATTTTCATCCACCATATAGGCTTCTATCAGAGGGGATATTCTGCTTGCTACAAAGGTAAGTGCAAAACTTCTCACCTTAAAGGAAGTGCTCGTATTAACATATTTAATATCTCCACTGCATACTCGTCACAGTGCTGTTCTTTACGTCGTTCAAAAATCTATATTTTGAGAGTGTACTATGTCCGTATTTGCTATCTCAACTCAGTTGTCTTTTCCCTAGCTTCTCGACTGACTACGTGTCAATATGACCCCCTAGTTATCGCCCTGTGCAAAGCACATCTGACCAGGCATTCTTCAGCAACAATGGTTATTATATAAACTAGTTCAATACAGGTAATCTTGATATCCTCAATAACTATTATCTAAAAGAAGATATAATCACCACTATCACTACCACCATTATCATCGAATCATCGTAATCAACATCATAATCATTTCATAATCACCATCATCGCTACCACCATTATTATTGAATCATCATAATCAACATCATAATCATTTCTATAATCACCACTATCATTACCACCATTATCATCGAATCATCATAATCAACATCATAATCATTTCTATAATCACCACTATCACTACCACCATTATCATCGAATCATCATAATCAACATCATAATCATTTCTATAATCACCACTATCACTACCACAATTATCATCGAATCATCATAATCAACATCATAATCATTTCTATAATCACCATCATCACTACCATCATTTATATTAAGATTCAATGCCTCTTGCAAGAACTATTAAAATAACTGTGGACCCCCTTCCCCTTGAAAAACAGCTTTGCTGAAAGGCTACACTCGACAAAGAAATTGGAAATGGAAAATGAACTCGTGCAAGCAGGGCCGTTGCAAAGACGATACTTCTAAAAGAGAATGGAAAGAAAATTTGCCGACAGTATGGGGGTAGTACCCAAGCACTGGGTGTTGGTTCTGGTGGCACAACCAACACTCTACAATACACTCTAGTATTGTGCCGACACCATACTAGATGTCGATTTGAGGTATCAGTGAAAATTCTAACATTTACCGAGGAACCGCATTGCTTAGCGCAAAATCATAGGATTCGCCGATAAAAGGCTAGTTTTGGTGACGAATTCTAGCTCACAACGGGCCTAAGTACCATTATGATTGGAGAATAATCACTATCTGTGAACTACCGAATCTTCATCACTATCATCACCGTCATCTTTGCATCACAAGCAATGATTCATCTAACCACAACATCATCCATTTAATCAAGGAACAGAATCATTATTAGTACCGTTCCTTAAATTAATACAAGTGAATCGTGGTATCACTAGCGATACTCTTCGATGCCACTAAACAGGGAACCAGTTGAAAGTGATCTGACACGGCCATCGCGTACTCCTTCCAATGATACACTCACAAAAACAAGGCATGGGTGTGAGCACAAAAAGTCTAACATTTTCTGCTTAACGGTATAAAAAACATGCACAAAAGATGTGCTTAAACTAAATAATTGATATATGTTCTGAAGAACAATCTCCTGTCTAATTGCATTCTACCGAATCTTAAGTTTTCACAATTTCAAGGGAAAATTTTACCACGAAACTGTGTTTTGGTCTTAATTCCGAGTTTGTAAGATGTTATGATTTCAATGCATATTGATGGAATTAATTGGATAGAAATAACAATAAATTTTCTAACTGAATCGACTCTCCGCTTTGTAAATGTTTTATGAGCGCATGCCAGTTTATCCTGTTAGAAAGCATTTCTTCACCATAAAGGCTGGGAGTTGCATACTGTAAATAACTCGCACCTGTCTTCCTTAGTGAATGCTCTCGAATGTCTTACCTAAGCTCACTTCTAAGCGATGAGGATTTCGATTTGGAAAGCAGTGATTGAAACGATGGTGACTATGATTGAGGGTGATTGCAGTTTATTACTGTCGTAAATTAAGACAGTGATGATTGTGATTAACGTACTGATGTATCACCATGATAACGATTGATTGTTCACAGTGATTAAATCATATATTCTCATGAGTTGCCATTGTCTTTTGCGTCCTTATTGAATCATCAAATAACTGCCATCGAATCACCATCACCAGATCGCAATCATGAAGTCACCATCATCATCATCATCATTATCATCATCATCATCAGCATCATCAGTATCATCATCATCATCATCATCATCATTATCATCATCATCATCAGCATCATCAGTATCATCATCATCATCAGCATCATCATCATCATCAGAATCAGCATCATCATCATCATCATCATCATCATCAGCATCACCATCATCCTTATCATCATCAGCATCATCATCATCATCAGAATCATCAGCATCATCATCATCATCATCATCATCATCACCAGCAACATCAGCATCACCATCATCATCCTTGTCATCATTAGAATCATCAGCATCACCATCATCATCATTATCATCATCATCATCAGCATCATCATCAGCATCATCATCATCATCACCAGCATCATCATCATGATCATCATCATTAGCATCACCATCATCATCATCACTATCATCAGCATCACCATCATCATCATCATTATCAGCATCATCATCATCATCAGCATCACCATCATCATCATCATCATCATCAGCATCACCATCATCATCATCATCATCATCATTATCAGCATCATCATCAGCATCACCATCATCATCATCACCACCTTCATCATCATCATCATCATTAGCATCACCATCATCATCATTATCATAAGCATCATCAGCATCATCATCAGCATCACCATCACCATCCTCATCAGCATCAGCATCCTCATCAGCATCATCATAAATGCCATACTGTCATTACAATCGATATCATCATAATCATCATCGCCACCACCACCATCATCACTTTCATCCTCATCACCGCTGTGTTGTTCACCGCCGGGGCCCTGTTGGGCAGTTTGCCATAAGTCACCAACAACTGCCCCAATTCTGAATCTTCGCAAAATCTCACTGCAGACACTGCACTCCTTCTTCTTCCGTCTGTCACCACCACCACCACCACCACCACCACCATCATCATCATCATCATCATCCAGCAGACGTACTCCTTTATCTGCTCATACACTTTCCAACACAGCTATGAAACCTAACACATAATCATTGCATTTACCTAAATCCTAAATAAACAATTATGCGAAAGCAATTGTACAATACTATGGAAATTTATCATTACGAAAAATGATTGCAATACAACTGTTTTCGCCGCGATATCTCTCACGGGACAAAAAGATCTCTCATAACTTAAAGAATACTATGAGAAATGAATTGTTAAACACCTTTGTCCGCCACTATAACGCCTGCCAGGGTCAATCAAAGATTTCTCATACTTCAATGTATCTTGCAAAATGAATTTTTTACAACACTTTGTTCGCCACTATACTTCCTACAAGACCTATAAAATTAACACAAGTCTATAAAAACACTTACGTCAAATCGATGTTATTTTCCACTATTTAGACAGGAGTCATGGGTGCTAATGACTGTGATAGGCTGCGAATAGCCCAAAAGTTTGACTGTGGCAACCTAATTAGGACTTCAAGGCCCCCTTATATTCGACTCTTTTTGACTCATTAGGCTTAGGGTAAAATCGATTGGCTGTAGAAAATTTCAGTTTGGCAATGTCCGATCTTCTCTTCTAGATGAATTGCAGGCAGCTAGTCATGAAAATGAGGGGTCACATATGCCAGACCATTCCTATTCCCATTTGAAAAGTTCCGTAGCGCTTGTCTTTAGTAGTTTAAGTTATTTAACATTTTGCCCTTCTACATGTAGATTCCCTATGTAGCGATTTCGTACAAAAAACGTGCACCAAGGGGTACCTGGCAATTTGAATCCAACCTACAACCCACTTTCAATCAGAAAATCAATGACATAGAAATTTGGTGAGATGAGCAATAATATACCATCTAAAAATTATAAATAACATTGTACTCATACTGAAACATATGACACCACACCATATTTCAAACTCTAACTAATTTCAAACTAGGAAGTATTCAGTAAACGACAAATGTTGCGATGAACTATTGAAGTTTGCGGTACAACAGGTTTGTTCGTGTAATACCCGGCCAATATAGGAAAAAAGTGATATGCTTCTAGCAAGGTGATACTCGTAGAACCGACGTGTGGCATTCCCACAAAAAAAAGCAAGACTACATCAAAACGCACGTACATCAAGTGAACTTTATCTTGAAAATTGAATGGGCAAAATAAGGGTATTTTAAGCAGGTGTTGACAATAAGCTACGTCTATTGTTCGCATAGATAGATAGTGTGGGATAATGAACGAATGCAGAAGAAAATGCCGTTCTACGTCAGAAAAACCAACAAACACAACACCATTGTTGAGATTCATTTGAACTCCAACTGAATATAGTCATCAAAAGAATGATTCCGGAGGTCACAATATCATACATGGTACATTAAGACAGCCCAGCGCCGTTTGACAGTTCTAAGTGTAAGTTGCAGCAGTCCATCCTTTCGTTTTGTTCTTATAATTATTTACTTTGTAAAGACTTGTTTATTGTAAGTATCTCACAAAGTGTGAACAAGATCACCTTCAAACCTTCATTTACTAATCGTATCTTAGCTTCAAATCTTTGTACGTATACTATGAAGTAAAAAATATAGCCATCTATATAAAAGCTATGTAGTATACTTGGTTGACGAAGATTCACACCGAAATGTATGCAACCATTAAGATAACTTCGTCACTACTTCTTCTACATATAAGTATATATAAATATGTAAGACGGAGAACTAGTCAATATATATATATATATATATATACGTATATATATATATATATATATATATATATATATATATATATATATATATATATATATATATATATATATATATATATATATATATATATATATATATATATATATATATATATATATATATATACATATATATATATACCACTTAATCAGAGCCGCATTCGCATAGTATATAAATATATACAAGATAACGAGTCAAAAATGTACTTTACTTAAATTATAGACGCTTCGATAAATATCTTCATCAAGTACTGATGAAAATATTTATCGAAACGTCTACAATTTAAGTAAAGTATATTTTTGACTCGTTATCTTGTATATATTTATATACTATGCGAATGCGGCTCTGATTAAGTGGTATATATATATATGTATATATATATATATACATACATATATATATATATATATATATATATATATATATATATATATATATATATATATATATATATATATATATATATATATATATATGTGGTGTATAATTGGTTATTTGCCATTTCTACGTTAACAACAAAAAAGCAACAAGAACAACAGCTACTTCTACTACTACTATTTCTTTTATACAGTGCCAAAAAAGATTAAAATTCTAATAATGCAGGGTTGATCCATGGCTTGCTTCTAAGACAGAAAACATAATAGCTGCATCTTAAAACTATATTCATAATTCTCTTCATAATGTGTCTTGATGAGGGCTTGTCAAATTTGAGATCTTCCAGTATTGATAAGAGGGGATCAGATGATTTACCCAAAAGTCCCCGAGTACTCACTGAGAGATTGATACAATGTTTGAAAAGGTAGGAGTGAGACCAGATATGAGAGAATGGTATTTCGCTTTCTTTCGATCACTATTAATTTGTATATTGGATTCAAACCTAACAGTAAACTCATGGATATAAAGACAAGAATCAGCAACCAGTACAAGATCTGGCCTAAGAGAATCTCCGGTAATAATGTTTGGTGATAAAAATGAAAGTAGATCGGCATCTAATGAGCACTTGGGCAATGACGAAAGAGTTTTCGCAAGATAGAGAAGGATGGAGTTGTGGCGGCAGGTGCATCTACCCTCTTCAAGGTAAGTTGCACAACTAGAGACGACATGTTCAAGAGTTTAGCTTTGAGGCAGAAGGGGCATGTGGATGATTGAGAAATAGACGATTTGTTGAGATTCTTCCTGGTTGCAAGGATGTTGTTGAACTATGTGATGCAGAAGCTAAAGATGTTTATCGGCAAGTTCTGCTGGACGCTGGACCATAGGCTACGGGTTTTAGAACTTGCATGTGTAAGAATAGAAAAAATAATGAATCCCTATTAATTCATGGGTTAAGCGCATCTCATTACCCATTTGCACAGCAGCTAGGGCATGCTTTGCGTTTTGGTATTGGTCATATTGACTATTGGAGCAGAAGCTAGTTCTGTACCAACAGGGTATTAATCTCTGTGTTTGGAGACGATCTAAGAGCATTTCTCATAACTGTTTAGCATTGTGAAAACTTAGTGGAAAGCAAGACAAAATTAATACCATAGCTATAGGGTGTGAGAGAGTATTAAGAGTACCACAGCTAGGCAGATCTAGCCATTAACGAACATAACAGGACACAAGATTGTCGAAGTTTTCAGTTACCCACGCCTTACCAAGAGAAACTTTTGAAAGTATGAAACGGTGATATAAAAGAAACTTATCTTTGGGATGGCAAAGAATAAGGCCAATTCTGCTCATCAAACTAAATATAAGATCTAATACTTCAGATATATGGTTATGACTATCCATATAGAAAGTTGAAATAGCTACCAAGGTATGTAAACGACATCCCCACGGAAACAGTAGGGAGAACACCACACACGAATTTTCATGTTTGTCCAAGTGTTAAGTAGAAGATGATTCTCTTTCTAAAGACTAGTAATAATTGAACCAGCAAACCAGTGTCATCAGCAAACTGAAACCAATGAACAGGAGAGAGAGATCCGATAGAGAAACAAAACTGGTTAAATTTCTGGGCAGAGATGTAGTTTATAAAAGAGGTAGTTTATAAAAGAGGCATAGATTGAAAATCAATTGGCCTAAGCAACCCCTTTGGAGAACGCTTTCAGCCATAGAAATAGATTTAGTTTGAAAATAGTCTGAAATGATGGAGGTTTGGGAATTTGAGAAAGGACTGTGAAAACATATATATTTGTGTGTATATATACAGCCCCGATTATATATATATAAATATGCATCCAGATAATGATATGTTTATAAAAAGCAACACAGCAGAAAATTAAAAAAAGGCAGCTTCAAAACAGCATACCTTATGATCATAACAAATATTATTGTTCATTTAGATTAGGTATAAACAGAGATTAATAGCTTAACTCCTTCATCGAAGTCTACAAATTACCAAAATACACTTTTAACATGCTAGATACACATTGGGGGCAAATAAGTTATAGTTCCAACACTTGCCCACAAGCCGCATTATTTAGCGAAAAATCATAGGATTGGCCGATAAAAGGCAAGTTTTGCCGATGAAGTGCCGTTATAGGGGTGCGTGGTACCCTCATGCCCCCCTTTCCAATGGGCGTGGTTGCAAGTTCACTCCATTGCATAGTAGGTCTTTATCAAATCCCATATACTACCACTTCAATCACTTTAGAAGCTCTAAAGATTGCTGCTCGACCTCGCATTCGAATAAATAGTTTTAAAGCTATACAGATACAAAGTTATAAAGCTTTGTTTAAAGAGAGCTGTAACAACTCTGCTGTCTCATTATGCTATATTATGCAGTAGTACTACATTTCATATTATATTAACGCATAATATAATATAATATAATATAATATAATATAATATAATATAATATAATATAATATAATGAAATATAGTATAATATAATGTAATATAATAGACAATATAATATAATATAATATAATATAATATAATATAATGTTAAATATACCATAGAATTATATATCACAAAGCAACATAAAAAATTCAATATGATATAAAATAATATAATATAATATAATATGATACAATATAAATATAATATAATATATACGTATAATACAAAATAACATACAATATAATATAAAATATAAAATAATAGAATATAATAAAATATATAACATGATATAAAATAAAAGAATACAATACATTATAATATAACACAACTTAATATAATACAATAGAACATAAAATAACACACCATCAAAGCATATTTATCTATCTAAACATATTTGCATATGGTTTTATCATATTGCAAATCGCCTTTTTCATAACTGATGTACATATAACTAGTCAGAGACAAACAAACAATTGGATAGAAGGGCACCCTACCAGTTAAGTAGTTCCACAAGGGAATTATATTTAATTAAAAAATACTCTTAAGAACATCTAAGATAAGTGATTTGCATGCAGATTCGTCTATTAATGTTACTATAATCGATGAGAAAACTTCTAGATCAGCTGGCTAACCATGCAGATTAATACTAATGAAGGAAAGCAGCGATTTTACGAGGGGGGCTATACATGTCAACAGAGACTCTGCAAACATCGTTATCTTACCCATTTCCTCATCTGTACATATCTGTTTAAATGCCAAATGCTACTGTTCCACTATCTTTGAATAAATTTAATCATGGAGTCACAAAACAGAATTCTTCCATACATATTCAGCTGTCTCCTCTTTTTTAACTTTGAGATCTACATAGACCTGCACCGGAATTTCATTCCGAATCTACATACCAAATGCCAGAGATTTCTTTGTAAAAACAAAGATGCTTCAGTGAGTCACCGAAAAGCTTATCTCACGGGCTGATAGAAAGGATTCTTGAAGAAAGTGCGCAGCTACAATCACTGCCAAATGTCTTGGAGCATTTACAATATTGTTTGACCAGGCTGAGCAGAATCCCCATCTCCCCCTTAAAACAATGTTCTTTTACAGTAGCTTTGCATCCAGTGTGCAAGTCAGATTGCTTTCAGAGGACTGTCAGACAACAAAACCTTCAGTTTAAAATTGTTTTTGAGGGGAGGGGGTCGCTCTTCATCCTGGTTGGTTAGAATTTCATAATTGTAATGTAAAATGCTGATGTCACAGGTTGGTGAAATAACTTATGGTAGATTGGCTCATATGATGTCCCCTTAAGATATCTGGGAACTTATCTTGGAAAAACGAACAACTGGAAAAATTGTTGTGAACAACAGAGGCTACAAGTGGGAGGAATACAGCCAGTTCCTATACCAAAAATAAGAGAGGTAATTGCAGCCATCCCGCGCAGCGAGTGAGTAGGGCAATAAAGAATACGCTGATAAAACAGAAGAAAACAGAGATACAAGAGAGATGAAGGACCGGAGTAACAAAAAGGTGGGACAGTACAAATAACCTGCTACATTCTGAGCTAATTTGGAAGCGGAGTACGACAATTCGTAACAAAAATGTAGTTGATCACTAAGTTGATTATGACAGCTGACAAAGCTCTTTAATATTCGACCTTAAAGACTAAAGATTACTATGAAGATTAAATATCTGTAGTGACCCAAAGGAGAATATCTTCAAGGAATACCCGGAGTAACAACTTTTAATGGTATATTGCTCCGGGCTGTCATACCGTAAGCCTCATTTCCAATAGCAAGTTGAGATTATGCAAATTAGTCCTAACTTTGTTACTCAATCCAAACGCTTTTGATTTATGCAAATAGGATTGACCCTGAGTAATTGTGATAGGAATGCCTGGACCAATCTTACTCAATAGCTAGGAAAACTACGTTTATTTCACACCACACGCAAATAAACTCACAGTACTGAGGACTTCTACTCTGCAAGAACACTTAGTGCTGGAAAAGTCACCCGAGAGCAAAAAACACAGGAAAATTCGTGAATTGAATATACAGTGGTTTGCAATTATCGTGTGAAGGAATATCACATGATTCGACCTCAAAAAAGGCGGAAAAGAGATCTTTGGAGTGAAAACGAGATCTTTATCAAACCGCAAAGGAAATAATGATGTTAAGAAATTTGCAGTTGCGATGCAAGTTCAGCTCCAGCAACATACAAATACTGCTTCCTTGCGAGATTGCAGGAAATATTCATAGCTCAAACTTCATTCGACATCTTACAAATTACAGTGGATAGCTTCAGTTCCAACTAAGTGCAATGTGTACCATGCTCACTAATGCCTAAGGCAATCTGCCATTGAGTTTCTTGAATACTTAGTTACGATAACACTAATGTTCCTTCCAGCAAGCGGAGCTTCCATCGCCTAGACACTATCATCAATGTCAGGTCAGCATTAGTGTAGAAGGAGAATAGCCATAGGGACTCTAAAGCGGTCATAATATTCTGTATGGGCACTATTATAATCGCTTCGAAGTCTCTATCGCTATCCACTTGTACAATATAGTTACGGAAGCAGACGTTTTCTACTGCTGACCGAACACTATACAGAAAATGGCAGTGTCACTACGCTTGGCAGTTTCTGTCAAACGGAAAGCGACAGCTAAGTTAAAAAAATGATCGCGAGAAGGCAAATTTGGGAATTTTTAGCTAAATGAACGAGAGCGCCATACAGTGAATGATCGTTGGAATGACAGGTTCAAGACAAGAAACGAATGTACAGAATCGAATCGAATCAGGAAATTTCAAGCTGGAGTATTGTAGAGCCATGAGAGTAGCAGATCTGCCATATAAATTATGGATGCTGTCAAATCAAACGCAGATTGTGACAGAATAGAAATGTGCTCAAAGCACCTCATTCACGTGCAATTTGTATGTGACGGAAGGCAGAAGAGACGAACTGCCGTAAGAAAAAGTCAGTTTACAATGATACTGTGAAAATACAGCCTAATAGAATACTGCGGAGCCTCTATCATCTACGATCTAAAGTGATTGTAAAAACTGTCTGCTCTAGAAAAACCGCACAAAAACATTTTGCAATTGTAGAATTCAATAACTCCAAAGTAAAGTTTGTCTGTGCGTAATTTTAATTGACGTAGGACACAAGGCGATATTCGCTCCTACGGTAATTATATTTGCAAACAAACTTCAGAAACGCTCCCAATCATGCGATGTCCGCATTTCTAAATTAACTTTAGAGCGTTGAGGATGATTAAAAAAAAAACACCAAATATTGAACAAGGTAAGTAGCATGTACGGCAAGAAAAGTCAATATTAACGAAACGGCTTACCGCTTGAGAGTTGCTCAGGAACGGCGGGACTTGTGTCTTCAAGTCTGATAAGGAAGGACTCTTCACGTATCTCAGTGCTGATTTGCAACAACACCAGATGTCTAAAAAAAAAGAGTGCAGAAATTGGGATACCATTTATGGATTTCCTTCAAAGAGTATGCATTCACGTATTTCAACTTCATGGTAGTATCTTCAAAAACCGAGCAGTTTCAATGACTTTCTCACCTCGGGTCTTGTATGCACTAAACGCCTCAAAACAGTAGCTGGAGAAAGCAAAACTGAGAGGATCTGAAAGCCATTCGCGGATAAAAGTGATCAAAAGCAGCTGAAATTTCTCGGTAACTTTCGATCAGAACAGATTAATAATTCATGAGATGTAAATTCTTCGGTGTACGATTCCATAGATGTTCTCGTGTGCATAATAGCAACATGATCGATCGGCGAGAAAGAGAGGTGGCATTTTTGTCGCCATCTTCGCTAAACACTTGCTGGCAAAGGCAGAGATCACAAAGAAAGATCGATGCATATTTCTAATTATAAGAAACTATTTACTGTCTTGTCTAAATGTATCGGCATATTAGAAGCAAGAGACCTCTAGTTGGAGATTACCTACCATCATGTGACTATTTTCTCCTTGTGCTATCAGTATGCATCTTTAATCAAAGAATGCACGCACACTACACTTTCAATTTCCCTGGCCTCATAATAACCTGCTAGAATTTGGGGCGAAAAAATCATATGTACAATTTTCAACATAGCCAATGATATTACTGTATTTAACCACTGTTGCGGCAACTTGTGTTTGAGTCAACAAGTTGCACCAAAAGCAATGACAACTTTGTTGAGGACGTTTAGAACAATCAACAGAACAAAATGGGATATATATCTTTATGCATACATACATATACATATGTAAATATATTTATATATACATATATAAATATGAATACATATAAATAAAAATACATATAAATATACATATATAAAAATAAAAATATAAGTATAAATATAAATACACACACACACACACATATATATATAAGTTAAGAACTACTATATGCAAAGCTATATATATATATAAATATACACAAATATACTCTTTGTAAGTAGGCGTTTCGATTATAATCCTCATCAGTACTGATGAAGATTTTAATCGAAACGTCTACTTTCTGAAAAGTGTATTTGTGTTCTGAAAAGTGTTCAGAAAAGTGTAATAAAAGTATATTTATATATATATATATATATATATATATATATATATATATATATATATATATATATATATATATATATATATATATATATATATATATATATATATATATATATATATATATATATATATATATATATATAGCAAGCTTGTTTCGTGAAAGGTATTGGTCATCTCCTGACGAATGAACAATACCGTTCACAAAACAAGCTTGTCGAGAGCATATAGTAGTTCTTAACTTACATATATTTCCCTCTACTTCACGGTATGGCGCACTGTGTTGG
>OZ025286.1:1327500-1435000 GCA_964019165.1 Mastigias papua | reverse complement strand
TGTTCCACTCAACTCCATTTTGCACTCGGTGACTACCCTACATAAAAGTATGCCACCCAGATTCGTTCCCGTGCAAACACAGATAGTTTCCAGCCCGTTCTCAGAAAAATGCCACACATTCTTTATTTACAATTTTACATCTTTATTCTTTATTTACAATTTTACATCTTTATTCTTTATTTACAATTTTACATCTTTATTCTTTATTTACAATTTTACATCTTTATTCTTTATTTACAATTTTACATCTTTATTCTTTATTTACAATTTTACATCTTTATTCTTTATTTACGTTTATAAGAATACCTGACTTTTCGCTTATCTTTAATATTCTTAAAACTTCTTATTTTGTGCCCAAAACTATCCTTAAATTATTCATAAATTTCAGCGATTTTGAGCATTAGTACTTCTATAGATTATATTCTTATAAAATAAAGTGTATAGCTGACACTCCACAAAAACTTGCTGTGTCGCATCATAGTATAACGACTCCCAGACCGAATAGAGAGAGAGAGAGAGAGAGAGAGAGAGAGAGAGAGAGAGACTGGAGAAAAATCTTGAATTCTTAAAATGTTTTAAAAATTGAAATTTTCTTGAGGCTCTGTTGGCATTATTATTATTATTATTAATATTATTATTTGTAGTATATATATATATATATATATATATATATATATATATATATATATATATATATATATATATATATATATATATATATATATATATATATATATATATATATATATATGTATATATTTACACACACACACACACACATATATATATATATATATATATATATATATATATATATATATATATATATATATATACATATATATATATATATATATATATATATATATATATATATATATATATATATACATATATATATATATATATAGGTCGAAACTTAAAGAAGGCATTTACAAACAACACTCGTTTCTATTGCGACTAGTTTCGTCTGATCATGGAGACTCTTCAGGCTAAACTAATTAATTTTTTCTAGCAGCTGTTATCATTGTTATCGTTATTGACGTTATCAGAGTATCCCTCTTTTTTAATCATCAAAGCTTCTTCTCCTTTCCTAAAATTTCCAAGTACTGTCTCTATGGAAATATCAGGAAAGGAGATGAAGCTTTGATGATTATAAAAGAGGGATACTCTGATAACGTCAATAACGATAACAATGATAGCAGTTATTATAATACTATCTATATATCTAATGGCAAAGACAACGCTAAAGCAAAATTTAAAACAAAAATTCCTTCGCCTATTAGAAAGGTCATGAAAGCTAGAAGAAGACTAAATCTAACGTCAAATGAAAACGATCAGCATTCTACACATTATGACAAGCAAATATAGCAATTTAATTAAGACTTTGAGTCAAGACTTATATCTAGCGTAATATGAGAGCTATTAGAATTTTAAGCATAATGACAAACCAAATGTATAAATGCAAGGTTGCTAGAGAAAATTAATTAGTTTAGCCTGAAGAGTCTGCATGATCAGACGAAACTAGTCGCAATAGAAACGAGTGTTGTTTGTGAATGCCTTCCTTAAGTTTTGACCTATATCTCACTTGCGGATTGTACTTTTTCGTTTCGACATATATATATATATATATATATATATATATATATATAAATATATATATTTGAACAATATATATAAATATTTGTTCAAATATATATAAATATATATATATATAAATATATATATATATATATATATATATATATATATATATATATATATATATATATATATATATATATATATATATATATATATATATATGTAAACACACACATACTATCTATTCTGACTAGTGTGTGTCAAGATGCAGATCACACGTGATCTGGCCATTGGTTTTGGTCTCTTCCTCGTGCAGCTGCAGCACCTAAATTGAAACAGGCTAATTGAAACAAATAACTCAATGCGAGATTTTTGTCAATAACTGTGCGTAACTGCGCGTAACAGCGCGTTACTTTATATCTGCAGGAACGACCAATCGCAGATACCGTACGTTCATGCATAATTGAACTGAAATCCTGTGGGAATCGAAAAGTTGGAGGAATCAGAATTAGAGAAGAGCGATGAAATGCTTGAAGACGCAGCAATCAACTGTAGCAGAGCGCTTTTATACAATCGTTCTGCAAGCGTTTAGGACGTGTCCATGTGAAACCAAGTGAAACTCAAATGAGTGACTATTCGTGTCGGTCACATGAAAGAGGCGTATTAGTGCCACAGGGGGGTTGGCAGATATATCCCCCCAGTTCTCTCCAATTTGTCCAAATTCGACAAGAACAAATTGGAGGGGGTGTGAAATTCCTAGCAAGGCTTAATTCTGATGTGTCGTGTTACTGCCCCCCTGCCATCGTTTTGTCGCTTATTTTATTTTATGCTGGTGTACTGAAGGACGTGACCCATAAAAGGGGGTGATCGGTTGAAGCGTCCTCCCCCTAGTGTGAAGACCCACATCACTTGTTCCCTTTTCGATATAGAAATTGATAGGTAAGCCAAAAATGAGCATTCCCACATAGCTCTACAAACAGATCATAACCGAAAACAACCGTACCGGAAAGTGAATGGTCGTGCCAGCCGTCGTGAAGGGGGGGGGGGGAGTTGGGGATCAGAAGGTGACCCAGGGGGAAATTTTCCAGACTACGCCCTGTAACTCCCACCAAATATGTCCTTCTTGATATAAAGATACGCCTAGAAAACGGCAGATGAAATTACTGATATAAATGTGACAATATACTTCTTAGCTATTCTGAATCGAAAGATATTTCGATACATTTTTACAACATCTTCAAAAAGGCAGGGTGTTTACCCCTTCTATACAACCCCATGGCTCCGCCACAGAGGACAGCATATATACTAAAGTCGTACCTTGGGTAAACAGTTCATAAATGAAAACAGCATTCAAGCTCAAGTCCAAGTAGCGGGCCGACAAAAGCGAAACAAAGTTAAGGAGCAACGGTGTAAGTTCTTACAGGCTACATTAAGGCCACTTTTTGAGTTGCAAAAGTTGAAAATTCACTTTTAAAAGTGACTACTGTTCATCATATCATCCTACCCCAAATTTCACACCCTTTCAAATAATGGGTTGCATTAATATCATTGAGCTGCTTTAAGGGGGCTGGTGAGTTCTGTTTCACCCCCAACTGTTGCTGAGAGTGCTAGTAAATGTCACCAAACTTTGAATGCAGTTGTCTAACGCTTTTGCCCATCCTCGAGGTTGAAGAGACGTTTGGTTTTGCTTTGGTTACCGACCCCCCATTTTCATACTTTAAGTCTACACTTCCAGTATGAAAAAGGCCACCAAATAGGGATCCGCAGCTAGAATACACACTTTCCTACGAGAATATGGTTCATGCGCATATCAAAGCTCAAAAGGGCTGAAATTCAAGGATAATCTCAGAATTATGTAAGGCTCAAGCTTCATCAAGGGTTAGATTTTTTGTTTATTTGAGTTTTCTTTAGAAAACAAAGCTAATGTGAGCCACACACTTTCCAAAATAAGAAATTAGTCTATACGAGCATTCATACTTAAAATCACTAAAAGCTAAGAATAATTTTAAAAAATTTTTTGGCTCAAAATAAAAAATTTCAGAATATTGAAACTCAGCGAAAAATTAGGTATTCCTATAAATAAAAATGTGCAGTGTTATTTCCCAATACAACGACAATGGTTGTATTTTGATCTCTACGATGAAAAGGATCACTATGGTGGCTGTCCGTTCATTACTACTGCCATCTCATAGCTAAATTAAATGAGTGGATGGCAAAAATCTAATTGAATTCGTAGTACAAGCTCTGTAATGAAGGGTTCCGACAAAGCAACAAGGCAGGTGCTATATCGCTGTTAATGAGTTCGTACAAGAAGAGCGCGGAAATCAGGCACACTGGTGTATGAAACATTAAGCAACATTGGTCACAAAACGATCATCAAGATCAGTTTGTTGTGCCGATCTCACAGCTGATGGTTATACACACCAAGACAAAGTTGCACCGCCTGCACAATACATCGTCAAAAGCTGCCCTGCAATGAATGATTTAGTGTTTGAATTTTTGCCACCGACTTTTCTCTTCACGCAAATTGCTGTGTGTATAATCTATTCGAAAAAACCTGCGGAAACACGTAAAAACTGACAAAAATGTGGAGTCAGATGATAAGGATAGCATCTTAATATTATTTTCCAATTCGAAATGCCATCGTTCAGTGCCTAATGTCAACAGCGAATTCTAAACTGATCTAAAACTTTGCTCATCAAATTCAAAACTTTTTCGTCACAGTTCAAATGACTTCGTAGAATTCAAAACTCTTTGGTTAACTTAATGTCTTCGGCGAATCCTCAAAAGAGCTAAAAATGTGTTCGTCAAATTCACGACCTTGTTACCTTGTCGTCAAAGTTCATATGTTTTCGTACAATTCAAAACTCTTTCGTTAAAGTCCAAATGTTAACGGGGAATTCTAAGTATCATCGTCGAATGCCTAATATCTTTGGCGAATCCTAAAAAGAGCTAAAAATATGTTCGTCAAATTCACGACCTGGTCGTCAAAGTTCATATGTTTCGAAGAATTCAAAACTCTTTCATTAAAGTCCAAATGTTAACGGGGAATTCTAAGCATCATCGTCGAATCCCTAATGTCTTCGGGGAACAACAAATTAAGCTACAAATGTGTTCGTCAAATCCACGATCTTTTCGTTAAAGTTCAACCGTTTTGTCAAAATCTATACGCTGTTGTTGAAATGCATTGTTGAGAATTCTGTTTGATTTCGATGCCTCCCCAAAGTTATCTTTGACTCCCAAACTCTATATTTTGTCGCCAAATTCTTACAAAATGTGTATAGAACGATATTCTGGTTAGCCATTTCTAACTAGCTTTTATTAATACAAGACCCTTAATAGGTCAAATTGTCAAACAAGTCAAATTGCATCTGAAACGTTTACAAAGACATACAAAGTCACGAAAAGCTAACTCGATCACGAACACAAATTTCGATTCAAGAAGGAAGGTTCATGCTCTGCACATGTGCATATAAATGTGTTGGTGCTTCCAGTTAAGCAAACAGACATCTGAATCAGAATGTTTTTTGAAGATACGTAGATAAAGTCTCTTAAACGTCTCTATTTTTCAGTTTCCCAAAGGGAAAACTCAGATTCAAGCTCAATACGAAGCAAAAGATTTCAGAAGTCTTGGAAGCTTCAAACAGCTTTAGCTGAAGTAATCATCATCAAAACTGAGCTTTTCAGCTGGTCCAGTTTCAACAGCGCACGTTCACTGCAATCTGCAAGAGCGTGAAGTCATGATATGCATCTGAGAAAGACCTAGCAAATAAACTCCGATTCTAAATTCGGCACATTCTTATATTTTTCCAAGCGTTTAACGAAAGCTGAACACCAAAAAAGCACCGTCAGAGATAATTTCCAATATTTGAGCACAAAATACGCACGGTATATCAGATTTCTTTTTGAAGAAAGGATAGAGAAGAAGCAACTCGTAAACATACTGAAAATTAATAATTAATTAACGGGAGAATTTGACTTCATCAAAACATCCACATTTGAGTTATAACATAGCCTGCTACCGTTGGAACTAAGGGTCTAGAAAGTTTTGAAAACCAGTCAAACAGAATTGCCGGAAAGCAACGGGAATTTCTGGTCATCTACCGAAAACACTACCAAAAATCTGTGCACAAAACGTACAAATGACATAAATCAAAGAAACTACTCGAACTTTGATAACAGTGTAAGGAAATTAAACAAATATATTATTTTTTTAGTATATTATTATTACATTATTATTATTATATTATTATATTATTACTATATTATATTATTTGAAATCAAACAAATATATTATTCTTATATTTAGCATGGTAAAAATAGATGAAGACCAATACAAAGGTTAAGAATCATTTAGTGGAGATCAGATAAAACAAATGAGTGCAAGGACAACGAGAAAAGACCCAATCAGTAGGAAACCACAATGCAAATGGGCTTGATTCTAGCTGTCATACAGTGCATAACAGACTAAAAGAAAAACACACGGCCTCTCAACATTCACAGAAAGCAAAGAACCAAAGTCACGAGGTTTTATACCATTTTGTTGGCTAGACAAAGAGGCCATGAATTCTGAACAACTTTAGCTAAGTGCCGACATACAAGCCTCTTTCTGAACCACATCTCCGTTTGTCTCAAAAGAAACAAATGGACTAACCCTTGCTCAGCATCACTTTCAAGGTTAGCATCTCGCATGATTTTAAGTCTTCCTTATTCCTCACAATACACCTTCACACAAAAAAATGCTGTCTAGTACCAGGAACCTTTGCTAATGTCAAAAGAGCTGGGATTGTAGTTTGTTGGCAGTGTTGCACTAAGTACCTTATTTTATAATAAGAATAAAACAACAATGAAGTAAAGTTGTGAGCGGTACCCTCCTATGAATAAAAGCGTCATAGACATTAATCTTAAGTGGCAATAAACAGTGGTGTACTCAAGACCAGGCAAAGGAGGTAGACTCAATAACGACTGAAAGATAGTGAAGCTGCTTGGTGCCACGGTTTGCTAAGGAACAAAAGCTCTTATTAGTCTGCACACATGCAAGTTGGAAATACTGAACATCTAGTTTATCTTTGTATGCGACTTAGAGCTTTGGCAAACGGGGAATGCTGTATGATAAGGCACCTAGTGATAGTCTATTTCCCATTCCTTGTCTGAATTCACTTGTCTTATGCCAGCTTCTGACTTCTCTGGATAACATACTCCAATCAAATAATGCCCATTGGTTTCTAACGACCATATCGATCGCCCCCAAAACATGGCAACTGTGAAGCGTGATTTAAACATTTCAAGCCTTACCATAGTTGTTTTTCATATCACAAAACAAAGACCTAAAACTATAGAAAGGTACATAAAAACTGAAATAATAGAGTAAGCTCATATAATGATATTCATCTGGAGCTAATAAACAGATACAAACTCACTAAATACAATATAGGCTAATTCACACTGGAACGAGTTCAAATATTACCAAATGCAACGGCATGTGACGGTAGTATTTTCATAATCCAGTCACCTGAGCAGGAATCATCCCAGTTGTGAATTTTCAAAGTGGCGCAGTCCCACCGTTGCAGTAGCCTCATGATGCGCGAAAAAAGCAAGTAGAACAGAGATCAGAAATGACAATACGATAATCTAAATGGGTGCAATCAAATATTAGTTGACGCAAAGTGCATTGTAAACAGATTTATTTCGTTTCATTTCAACTTATCGAAACTTCTGGAAGGCAGCTGAAACATATTTGCTAAACAAGCATTTAATTTTGAAGTCATCACTTATATTGAAAAACAACGTAACTTCTAAGGACCTTGAATTTGAACAGCAAGTTGAGCAAGTACATATTAAAATGTATGCACAATAGTTTATGTTATAATATAGGCCCATTTTATATAATCTTCTATTTATTTATTAACATAAGCTAATGATAAAACAGTACGTAGATGAATATTTAAAGAGATTTATAATTGACTTCCAGAAAGAAACTAGTTGAAAACAGTGTCAATACTTATCAAACTAGGATAGAGCAAATCTAGTAAACCTTAGAGCCTAATGAGATCTCAAATAAAGAGCACAAGATCAAGAGTGCCCAATTACAACTTGCTTTTTAGCGCCTCAAAGGCCACACTATTGCAACGGCAGGAATTACCCTCAGCATCCCGAAACTTCTATTTCCATACCAGAGCTCTTAGTCGTTTCCATTGTCGTAAATACCTAGAAGGCATGAAGAGCCAATGCGTATCAGAGCTTCAAGTTTGAGAGCAGGAAGAGTATACATTTAAATTAAACTTTACACCAAGATTTCTGTGGATCTAACACAGCTAGGACAAGACACTTTATCGGGACTTTGCATCCAGAGTCCAGAAAAATGCCAAACCTTCCTCCGGCTGTGAAATCTTCATGATAAACCTTCCTCTTTTAAGACAATCAAAACTAATGAACGTTCTTGAACTCTGCATTGTTCATGTCTCAAAAACTTTTACTGTAGAATGGCTATGCCTTTCACAGTCCATGTCGCGTTAACTGAAAACTTTGCTGAATCTGCATTGTTGATACACATTATTAAACCTTCCTCAAATACGACATAGACGGCAAAATCTTCCTCCGGCTCAGAGCTGTCGAGCCATGACTTTTTCTGGACTCTGTTTGCATCTTATCTATCTCATCAGTGCTACACTACTGAACTGTCCAACCAAAATGTCGTCTTTAAACAATTGCAATTCAATTCAGTCTTTCAGGCTGCACTTTTTCAAAAAATAAAATATCATCTTTAGAGCAATGGCGACTCAATTCACATCGTTCAGTCCACACTTTCTCAAAAATTAATCATTTTCAAAACGCGGTGTGTGCTCCCTACCAACAGACTACGAAAATCAAATAGGCTGCCCCAAAGCAGTATATTTTAAAATATATGCTACAGGCCAGTAAAAGTTTCTCGAGGAGAAAATGCTTTAGCGGTAGTCAGTGAAGCCACTGTCGGTTGAAAAACACTGTCAAAAAGTTGACATATGTCACCCCATTATAAACCAGTTATTTATTTGACAACTATTATTGCCATAGTACTTTACTCATTAATATATTAAAACCAAATTCATAAAGCAAAACTGTCCCAATAGCACAGCGATGGCAAAAAAGATTATTGATGAAAGGAAATACTATTATTAAGTTAACATGGATTCCTATTCAAGTCAAATGCTTGAACACAATCTGGTAGTCGTAGTAAGCTCCTTATTTAACGCAAACAGCCTCTACTACTCAGTATTGCTAACAGCGCGTGTGACCTTGATTCAGTATAGCAGAGCATTAGTTTGTAAACGCTAGTTCAGCCCTGCAACCTTGTTATTGCAATCGAACTGTTCATCCCCAAAAAGACTCTCTGTCATTTGTAATCATTACTGCGCCCGTGTATAAACCGCGACAAACTATAAGTCGCACTGGTTGGCAACTAACAAGCTTTTGAAGACAACCGAAGAGTTGTCGTCAGAAGGCCGTAACAGAAAAGTTGAACAAAACTTGGCTACTGTCATATTGGGCGCGATAGGGGAAACTGGAGAGGGGGCGCGGGCGGTAAGCACTTTTTCCTAGAGGCAGATCTCCACTAGATGATTTATACAATAATAGTCTGAAAGCTTCTCGATGGCACATGCGCAGAAGGAAACAGAATCGTTAATGAGATCGTCAATGGGATCATCAAGCACTCGACAAAAACTAGAACAGATTTCTACTTTTCGTCGATCGCTTGACAATCTCATTGGCCCTTCTTGTTCCTACTGTGCATGTGTCGTCGCGAGTAGATAGAAGATCGTCACAAAAATTGTCTAGTGCAGATTAACCTTAAGTACTCTTCTTCTTCTTTGTCTTGGGACTACAACAATACAAATATTTCGGCTCGCCTCGCTTACCCTTAGCCCTAAGTGCCCGTATACTCTTTTTGGCCCTCTTACCCTACTACTACTTCGGCGTCTCTGGCCGCAGTCGTGATTGGTAGGGATATACTAATCGCAAGTGATCCTTACAAATGGCCGCACAATTTCAACCGAATTCTGTACTTAGCAAATGCACAAAATACGAAAAGTATTCATTCAAAATCTAAATGAAATAAGGATGCAGCACAATCTGATAAGCAGAAAAATTGGCCAAGGAGTGATGTCGTCGTACAAAAAATGAGAGAACGGCTCGAAAGTCTCACAGAAAAGTTCAGAATGAGATATCTGGATTGAAAACAAATGAATTTGGAAGGATGAGCTACCAGCAGGTATCAAACAAAGTTGGGAAAGACAAGAACAAACTGCTTCTACTGTGTAGGCACCAAACCAAAAATATCAGAATAAGATATCTGAGTTCAAAGTATGAATTTGGGAGGATGAGCAACCAATAGGCATCAAAGAAAGTTGGGAAAAACAAGAACAAACCGCTCCTACTGTGTAGGTACCTAACCAAAAACATTAGAAAGAGATATCTGGATTCAAAATATGAAGATGGAAAGATGAGCAACCAACAGGTATCAAAGAAAGTTGGGAAAGACAAGAAAAAACCGCTTCTACAGAGCAAGCACATAACCAAAAACATTAGAAAAAGATATCTGAGTTCAAAATATGAAGTTGGAAGGATGAGCAACGAACAGGCATCAAACAAAGTTGGGAAAGACTAGAGCAAACTGCTTCTACTGTGTAGGCACATAACCAAAAACATTAGAAAAAGATATCTGAGTTCAAAGTATGAAGATGGAAGGATGAACAATCAACAGGTATCAAACAAAGTTGGGAAAGACAAGGACAAACCGCTTCTACTGTGCAGGCACCTAACCAAAAACATCAGAATAAAATATCTAGGTTCAAAATATGAAGTTTGGAGGATGATCAACCAACATGTACGCTCATTCAATACTCTGCTATTTGTTTTTCCCTGTTGTTGATGTGAGCACGAGGCCCTTTCACATTGTTCCAGTTTCAAATAAACACGCGATGAAAAAGGATAACTACTCACACAGCCCGAGCAGGACTGTTAGCAGTCTCAACTTGAAACAGAAGATTGAACGCTTATAGTCACTAAATTCCATTAAATTAATGCAAAAATCCATTGACTCATCGTGAACTTGTCAATATCCAACGGGCAATGTAAATATTGTTATATATTTTAACTTTGCCTTTCAGAAAGCCATTAAGTTGTTGCCGCTCTTAGCATACTCAAACATCTCTATTTTCGGTGTTCAGACTGACAACAGAGCGTATGCCATATGTCTCCATATTTTTTGCAAGATTTCATAGGAGTGTCATGAAATGCTAAGCAAAAATGGACATATGTAGCTCCATTTTCAAATGAATATGAAGCAATGTGGTCGGAGCTTGAACTGCTAACTAAAGTAAACTTCCATTCATTTCTGGCAGCTGACAGAGAACGACGGATAAGCCAGCTTAAAAATACATGGAGAAATAAGATCAAGCTAACAAGTCGTGTAAGTCGCTAATTCGCAAAAAGGTTCTGTTGCAACACATTTTAAGCCGCGATAGAGTATAAGCTGCCATAGACTCCTAGTTGCAATAACTTCTAAGCCACATTAGTCAATAAGCTGCAATAGTTTATAAGCCGCAACTGCCATAAGGCCGCAATAGCATTAAAGCTGCAATAAATTATAGACTGCAGAAAATTACAAGATACAGGTTACTAACGAGACTTTTACTCCTGACAACAAATCTGAAGAAGACCGCACGGCATAACTTAAATTGTTGCTTCTTCCGTCAGAGATGCGAAACCATCATACCGTCCCAGCACTTCAAAGCTTGCAGGGAAACCTCTCACAAGTTCCGAATTGAACTTCAAAAGATGGTAAATAATTTCTAATTCATCTTTTTATCACTAATATCATGCAAATCAATTATATACTTCAGCATAAGTAACTGCCTTTCCATGCAGCCTTAATCTCCACCTCTAGAGAGGTATACACGTTTTTTATTATAAGAAAAACACTTTTTTCCTGAGGCTCAATTTTCTTAACTTTTCACGAATTTGAGGCTGAGATTTTCTTAAGATTTTCTTAACCTTTGCAGGAATAAAATGGCTGAAAAAGGCTACTCTGTATTTGTTGGGCCACCATAAGTCTCGATCTTTGTACGAGAGTTTACAAAAATGGGCCTATATCAATTTCTGGCATGTAAAGATGAACTGTGATTTTCTTAGCATTTTCTTGAACTCGAGCCTTGTGATTTTCTTAGGATTTTCTTAAGATTTTGGCCATTTGAGCCTCATTTTCTTATAAACGTTTTTCTTATAAAAAAAAAACGTGTACACAAACTAGACGGACAATCTGAATCGAACCCTCTACGAAAAACTTCTGATATTCTTAGGATTTCGTTCTAGATGATTAACAACTCTTTTGAAGTATAGCATAAACATTGTCAAGCCTCAAGATGGCCATTGACAGTGCTCTCTGGCCACCCAAGCTTACCGCAAACTGTGCAATATTAAAATGAAGTGTCAATGTCCTGGTGCAGAAATATATGGAGTGCCAATGCTGACAAAAATACTTTCAATAAATTTTACGTACTTCTTAGAAAAAACATACATTCTTTGATGGTTTCCAGTACTCTATCCACATCTTTTTACGCTTTCAAATACATCGTACTTTTCACCCAACCAACTAAGTTAATTTTCTGCAAACTTGCTTAACATTTTCTATATTTGCTCAAATTTTTTACACTTGTAAAAACTTTTATACTTTCCTCGTTTTCAGAACGAGGATAGTATCGAAAAAATTTCCACGCTTGCTTGAAATTCTCTATATTTTCCTCGCTTTAAAAACGAGGAAAGTACAAAAATCTTTTAAAAGTATAGAAAATTTGAACAAGTATAGAAAAATGTTAAGCAAGTTTGCAGAAAATTAACCAAGTTGGTTGGGTGAAAAGTACGATGAATTTGAAAACGGAAAAAGATGTGGATAGAGTATTAGAAACCATGAAACAAAAGGATTTTTTCTAAGAAGTACACAAAATTTATTTTCGTACTTTTGTAGAAAGTATTTTCGTCAGCATCGGCACTCCATGGAAATACACCAACCATTGGCAAGTAGCCATGATCTACACTTCTTTAAGGTTTGTAGAGTATTGATGTAAAGATGACCTACTTGCAAAGAAACACATGGCAGGGGAGTGATAGATGGAAATGAGACGTGGAATAGGCTAGGAAAACAATAAAGTTTCGGAAAAATCAAAACACAAAAAGGATAGTTGGTAAAGGGTAGGGCAAACAGGAAGAAAATATAAACAGGAAATACACGGAGAAGAATAGGATTCAAATTTAGCCTAAGGATGAATCTGAGAGCATTTAGGTAAGTAAGAAGCTTAAAGAAAAGAGAGATAACTGGAAATGATTGAGAGGAAAGCAGAAGGGTGAGAAGGACGCCTATGGTACAAAGAGAGATATTGGGAAAAATCACTAGGAAAACAGAAGCAGAAGGGAAGGAGAGAAAAGGTATGCTAAGGAGGATGAAAGACTATTTTCAGGAAAAGGCTCTAGAGGCATAGCTAAAAACCAAATTCAAAGAAAAACAGATACCTCAGCATTTGTGGGATGGATACCAATGAGTGTGTTGAAATCTTTCTTTTTAGCACCGAGTTTAAGCCCAATAGCAAAACCTTGCGTGACTTCACCAGCATTCGGTCCGAGAATATGGAAGCCGACAACTCTTTCCTGCAAGGTAATGAATAATTGGGGTTGATAAAAAGAACAATGGGGGGAGGTGCGATAAGAGTAGGAGGCTCGATTAGAGGCTTGCCGTTTACTGCTATTAAGAAAGACCAGAAAAATGTCAATTACCATCCCAACCACCTTGTGGAAACATTCACGAGCGTTGGGATAGAACTACTGTAGATCAAGCGCATGACTAGAAGACAACGAGGAAACCAATGAACAAAGGGACACGTGACTAATATCATGTCGGCTAAATGTTCCCTCAACACATTCAGGGTTTCACTGTTCTTCAAACTTTCTAAAATCTAATAAGCTGGATGAAGCCTCTGTCTTAAGTCTTCTTCTAATAAAGAACCTGGCTAAAAGCTTAATTCTTAAAGATGTTTAATTTTGGACATCTTTTTGCTAAACTGTAGTACTAAAAGTTCCATAATAGTACCATAACTTTACCTGCATATTTTATACCTTAAAGATATTACAAGTGTTAAGTCTTAAGTGTCAACTGTTAAGATATGGTAACAAAATGTTCGAAATTGTACAAGTTCTTTCGGTTTTTGGCCTTCTACATACAGGTAACATATAAAACGGCTACTCGTCAAAAATGTGTAGCAAGAATGATGGTGTGATGACAAACAATGCCACTTTCAAAATGTCAAAACTAGGAAATAATGCTATAAATGTCGGAATCGTATTTTAAATAAAACAAGAAATACGAGTCATGGTGATTGAAAATTCATATCGATAAACTAATTAAAACAAAGAGAAGGATCACTAATAACCTTTCAGCTCGCAGCAAAGATTACCTCGTCGATATTGTCGCCAAGGAAGCAGCTATTGAAAGTGTAGTCAAAATCTAATTGGTGGTTGAACTCTAGCTCAGCCGACAAAAGAGATAATTGCGATTGTTGACGATCAAGTAATCAGGAAAGTGCATGTTAAACTCAACATAGCCCGTAGTACTTCATTAGAGGGCTATCAAAACTCAATACTTTATATTGCTATTGTGACAACACATAAATCTGTTTCATTAATTCACAATTTAATTCTACCAAATAATCTTTAACTGAGGTCAGCTGCAAAGCCAGGCCGTTTTCTCAATATTGATAGCTGTTGAAGTCTGCCAAAGCAACCCATTCAATGGTGATTGCTGGCCTGAACCGATACAGCTATCAAAAAGATTTGATGCAATCAATAAAGATCTGCGCGTGGAATCTGTTGCTTTCATGATATCAATAGGCGGCGCATCTACACGCTACCACACGCGCAAAACGAAAGCCGTGCAAGCCCACTATACCTGAAGACAATAATGAATCTGCATTAAATAAAACGGATTGACCAAAAGGCAAGCTTGAAAATATGTATACGAAGGAAGTATGAAATGGACAAAAAATCTCTCAACTACATCAAGGCCACTCCACGGTTTTCCTATAAGGAACCACATTACAACGAAGCTACACTTAGAAGGTAAAAAATTAAAGTAACAAAATTTAAATGGCTGTCAGTATTAATAACCAGACTATCAGCCTTCTCAAAGCACTTCCCATAGTGCATATTGGTAGACATGGACAAACAAGTCTTGTGAGGCTGTAGTCTTACCTAATGTTGTGAAACTGAATTACCAAAGCAATATAGAACACATATTCTGAAAAAAGCTAGATACAACAGTCTACTCAATATAAAGTGAACAACAACAACAACAACAACAACAACAACAACAACAACAACAACAACAACAATTGCTTTACTAACCGGAGTAGCGATCTAACGACTGAAGACAGAATACCTGAAGTGTGGCAGCCCCCCTAAACACTAGTAAAACGGTCCCTGCTAATGAACCCTCCTTACCAAGTAGAAATGAAAACGAAAACAAATAAATGCTTTCTAGCCGATAGAATTTTCATAAGGGACCGGTCATTAATTCTTCCAGGGGAGGGGGTGGAAGACATCTGGGAGGGGGGGGACCAAAATTCTGCACACTCAGAGGGAAATAAAGAGCATTTTAAAAGAAGGACTATGGAGTTTCTTCTGAAATCTTGGAGTGGGGATCAAAATAGTTACATAAATCTGAGAAGGGCGACAAAAATTCCATCAAATATATGAGAATGTCTTCCACCCCCTCCCCACAAGTTAAAATGACCTGTCCCTAAAGCCAATTTTCTCTGTGACAAACAAATATGATAAGTAGATTATTCAAAAGAAGAAAATCAATAGGACAGAACTTGCCTCATCTTTCTTGTTGCAGATTATTTTTGCGTAGCAGTCATTTTCATCCCTTGCAGCAACTGTGAACTCAAGTGGCTGAAAGTTGGTGTGGTAAACCTCGATGTTCTCTTCGCCAAATTTCTCGATTGCGTTCTCCTCCGCGTAGCCGCAGCTACCGTACTCAAGGGGAGTGAAAACAGTTGTGGGTACATTGATATAATCAGTCTGGAAGGAAAACAACACATCTGCTAACCAACCATCCAGCGTAAACATCTGCTAATTCAGGACTAAAACCTTCAAAGTGCCACAAAATAATAAAAGGGGCATAATGATCAACAATCCAATGACAGAGGTTTTTGAAACAAGAGAAATTCTATCGAAAATCGACAAGGGAACAACCAACAATATATAGACTGATTGAATCCTAACAGGAATGAAGCCAAAGAAGAAGTGCTGGGGCTTCAAATGCTGCCAGAGTGCCGACAGGGAGCGAAACGAGAAAATTCTAGCAGACCATACCTTTCAGATTGGCTTAAAATACGATGACTCAACATATATAATCAATTCAGGTGGCCGAAAATAAGCTACATATTACATTAAGGTTTAATGTTGTGAAAAAACATAATAAAACGAAACTTTAAATATATTTGGGTTGATAAATATATTTGGGTTGAATAACATAAATAACTTGGGCTACGATGACATCTATGCTCTTGCTCACATCATGATGCATCATATATATATATATATATATATATATATATATATATATATATATATATATATATATATATATATATATATATATATATATATATATATATATATATATATATATATATATATATATATATATATATATATATATATATATATATATACATACATCGGTACCGTCCTAAGCAGCTGCAAATTCGCAACCACTATCTAACGAACTAAATTGGAACAGGTAATTTAAGATTTGTAATCACTTGGGAGTTTGTCCACTCCTAATCCCCAATGATATTAGAGAAACAAGTGACAAGGAGACACCGTTTGCTGCAACACGGATATATATCTGCAAGGCAAACTCTTCACTCGGTTACCTTTTCCGTAGCACCAGCGAACAGCCGTCTTGCCAACAGTCTCCCCGCTTGGATAGCAACAGGTGTCAGTTGTAGTTTGTCATCCAAAATGTCACCAATTGCGTAGATATTTGGTATGCTCGTCTGCTCAGAATCATCCACAATCACTCTGCCACTAGAAACCGAAGTAATACTTCAATCTTAATTCTATTTATCACTCAAACAAACAAAACATCTTTAGTGATATGTTATGCTGCAGTGGTGACTAGCTTATCCTCTTTGATGGTTGAGCTGAAGTCTTATTTAACGTGCAGAGAACACGGAGCCAGAGATAGACGATGTTGAGTTAACGTACTGATCTACTGACTAACTATACAACATAAATGACATTCTTATATACGTAAATATTGCTGACGAAACATTACACATGAATTACTAAATATATATAAAAAGAAGGTGGTGGGCTGAGTAGGTGGAATGGACATGTGAGATAAACAAAAGCAAAGGAATGACCTGTAAGGTGTGATGACAGGGATGACGTAAGGTGATGTCCAGATGTGGGATGACTTGGCAGAAATGGAAAAGGTCGGTTGAGAATGAATGATGAAATGAGGCCTGAGTTGAAGGTTTGGTTCCCGGTGTTTAGGGTCACTACACATCCCGTAACATCACTTTAAGTAAACAAAACACAAACTATAACGCTATATTTCAAAATAAATACACGTTTTTTATAGGAAAAAAGCTTACAAGAAAATGAGGCTCAAAAGGCCACCATCTCAAGAAAATGTTAAGAAAATCACGAGGGTCAAATATGAAAGTTCAACCTTTTTACGTGCCAGAAATTGATATTAGCCCATTATTTGCAAGCTCCTTTACAAAGATCGAAACTTTTCTTCCATAGTCTTTGTTAGAAAAAAGGTCAAACCTTTTATAGCACATAATGGTAGCCTCTTTTAGCCTCGTTTACTCCAATAAAAGCTACGAAAAGCTTAAGTAAATCTCAGCCTCAATTTCGGGAGAAGTTAAGAAACTTGAGGTTGAAACAAAGAAGTGGTTTTCTTACAAAAAACGTGTATGCTATGAGTGATCTTTTAAGCAACACTAACCATACCTATTTGGCGTATCTGGAAGGAAATGTATAGTGGTGTATATCTCCACTCTACAAGCAGGAACTAAATGGTTCGAATCCCACTTTGAATACGCTTTGAAGGCAGCATATTTTATGTCTTTTAGGACTATTGACTACTTGTTCAATGGCCTGGGTGGCAGACATGCAAGTAAGATGAATGCTATACGCAACTTTAGTGGTAAGATAACTTTAACTGAGGTTACATATCAATTCACTTACAATAAATGGCCTTTACAGTAATTCTACAGTAAATGCCCTTTACTCTCCTCTAAACATGATCGGTGAGGCAAATACGATAGTCCTCAAGTGCCAAATATAGCAGAGCAGTATCTAAAAAGCCAAGCAGTCCTTGTAGGCAACCTACATAGCTAAAACGTTTTCATAGAGACTTAGAGGTCAACTCGATTTATTGGGAAAATACCAAGCTAGCCCTAATTGGCACAAAATTACATTAATTGCCTTGACACGAATTTTCTCTGATAATCTTCAGCTGTGGGTTGTGCTAAGTAATGCATTCTGAGACATGCTAAATCAATTATCTTGTCAAACAGAGCTCATTCCCTTTGGCAGCAAATCCAATAAATTTGCAATTCAGTTATTATTAGAATTATGGCTATAAATAAATAAAATTTATGTACCTAATATTTCATCCTGTTCTACGTTGCTACATAAATGGAGTTCTTCATGATGAATCCATCCAATTCATCTTATAATCCAGTTACCTAATCGAACTTAAGAAACTGGAAGTTTGCAGGTGCCATGAGTTAGGAACACAGTAATTGAAATTGTACAGTTGTTGTTGTTGTTTACTTTATTTTGAGTAGGCTGTTATATCTAGCGTTTTCAGCTAATTTAGGCCTACTTTGCATGCCGCATCCAGGCATGGGACCCCTAGTTTAACGTCCCTTCCGAAAGACGGTGGAATGAATTGTTTTGGTCGTTTGTCTGGAAAGTTGTCCGTCCATTTGCTGACCCAACACAGCCAAGCTTAACTTCAGCTAGCTAATGGAAGCCAACTGAACCGCTTGGGCACTCACCCCGCAAACACAGAACTTAACGCTACGCCAAATCTCATGTCCCCGAGGTGTCTATCGGTCTAAATTCTTATCATAACATACCTTGAGCTCATCTTTACTCCAACTTTCTCTAAACCTATTCCTGAGGTACATGGATCTCTGCCTATGCCAAGAAGAACCTAAAAAGAGAAATTTACATATAGAAGAATGAATTCTAACCGTCACTAATCATTTCAGCTCACCAATAATCACATTTCACTACTGCACGAAAAAGAGGTACCAGAAATAAGGACATATTTCTTGTATTAAGCAAAAACTTGCCAACTTTGCAGCGGAAAAACCGTGTGGTCCTGAGAAGTGCCCAGTTTACCTAAAATTGCCCTGGATTGGTAATGTTTCATCAAAATTTGAAAACCAAATTAACAAAGCCATTACATCCAGTTTCTATGCTGTGAAACCTCGTGTGGTCTACAATACTAAGGTCATGCTACCATCTGCTAAAAAGATAGCGTTCCTAACACCCCAAAAAATTGTGTAGTTTATGAATTTTTGTGCCGATGTGAAGCTCGGTACGTAGGGCGCACTACGCAGAGACTAGCAGACAGAATAAAACAACATGTACCCACGAGCATCAGGACGAAAAACACTTTATTACGAGAACAGCCACTTCGTATGTGTAAAAACTCTAATTCTAAAATGAAAAGTGATTCGGCCTTAGGACATCTCATTAAAAACCCAGAATGCGCCAAAACATATTCAGACGATAATTTTCGGATCACAGGCCAAGCAAGACCGTCCTTTCATTTAAGTGTTTTGGAATCGGTTTACATAAAGACTCAAAACCCAGTCTTGTGTAAACAAAAAGAGTTCATTTTCTCACTTGGACCCTTCAAGTAAACAATGGTGAATAGGTGCCAAGTGGCCAATCATACGGCTAACTGGACACATTATTCATCATGTCACGTGTACCCGCATCTGGCTATATATTTCGGTTCACCTTTCGGTCGCTATCCGATGGTTCATACTCTGACGAGTGTCGAACGAAAAATAAGCTTTTCAGTATGTCTAAAACATGATACCGCTTTTTCGTGCAGTAGTGAAGTTCTGTAGTACCAACAGACTTTTCACAAATAATCATATTCCAAGTTGGCAAACAATCATTTCAGGAATCGGGGCATAATGGTAATTTCAAAATGACACCAGGGTCTAGCATTGTGTTCATTCAATGAGGTCTGCATGTGAATAAACATGAATCAAATGGATTTCGCAAATAAACAAGTTTTTCCTATTTTTCCTTGTGTGTTAATATAATTTCTGATCCTATTTAATACCATTGCTACGAGTATTGCATGCAGTATGAAAGTATAAAATTTGTTTGATATGACGATGGTGCGATATGATATATTATATATTGTATATGATATATGATATATGATATGATATATGATATGATATATGGTATGATATGTGATATGATATGTGATATATGATATGATATGGTATGATATTACTGATATGATATGATATGATATGATATGATATGATATATGATATATGATATATGATATATGATATATGATATATGATATGACATATGATATGAAATGATATATGATATGGTATGATATATGATATGGCATGATATGATAAGCTATGATATGATATGATATGATATGATATGATATGATATGATATGAAGTGATATGATATATGATATGACAAGATTTATGCAACATCAATCAAATAAAAATATAACGTCTTTTTTGCTGCAAGTTCATGGCAACATGTCCCTAAGAGCGTTTATTCAGTTGATCTCATCACCCATTTATGGAAAACCTATTCAAAACTTGAATCAAACATGAGAAACCATCAAAAATGAACAAATCTTCAATGAAACAGAAATGAAGGATGTTCTGAGATCACAAAATCATTATCATGACTTACGGTATTGAACTCTTCCGAGAGTTCTTCCCCAGTTTCAACGCTTTTGTATGATACCTTATACTTTGGTCCTTCCTTATCCAATAATTCAATCTAAAAGACGAATGAATGTATTATATATATAATGTATAATATATACAATAAATGAAATGGGTGAGTTGCCGAGTAGTTAGTGTGCTCTGTGGAAGATCGATGCTTCCAGGCAAACCCCCATCCACCAACCCCAATGCTCGCTTACTGGTCATCCAGCAGCCAATGCGCATCTGGTGGCGAACTTCGGAGATGCGGGCGACAGGAAAAGGCACTGTCCACCCTATTTAAAGGTAAGCAAAATATTCTGGTTGTAGTTACAATTCTTTTCAACCGAGCAAATGATGTATCTATACTTGTGTGGTTGAAAGCGTGACCCGACAGCTCAGTGCAAGAGCAATCGATATATAAAGTCGAGAGGGTTTTGAATTCTCGCTCAGGTCCCGGTCGGGTAATTTCTTTCCTTGCACGTTCACTTAACACATGCTTATTCTGTAAGAACGATAACTGGCTCAAGGTGTTATGACGTAGCGCGTTAATCCTTCAAGATTTCTAGCACACAAGGGTCAGAATATTCATGCTCTTCGGACAACACTTTTTCATTTCAAAAAATAAAATCTACAGTCAAGAACATGGAAAATATTTTCACATTACGACAAATGCTTTTTATTCAAACAATTCATAAATCTATCAAAAATTAACATTTCATTTCAACTTACTTTTACTCAAAAAACCCTTCAGTAATATAAAAGAAAGTTAAAAATAAAACAATTTACAGAGTTTAATTTGCAACGTGGACTAAAACAATTATTTACTTTATTTAAGATATTTTATAAATTTATAAAAATTTATTAAAAATTTACATTTACTTGAAAACCCTTCAGTCATAAAAAAGAAAACTAAAAAATAAAAACAATTTACAGAGTTTAATTTGCAACGTACGTTAGTAAATAAAAATTTATTTAAAACAAATATACAGAGACATACATTTGTTGGCACATATTTTCGCAAAAATCTAACACCATGCTTCTCCATGTAAGCACCCACTTTTTCAGCCATGTCCTATGAGACAAAAAAAATTTGGCAATTTGGCGGATAAGATAAAAGCACTTTCAAGGACAACACAATAAAAATAAAACACTAAAGCAAAGTTTCCAAGCAGTAGCTGTTGATTTAAAAATTTATCGCACTTTGTCTAATAGCTCTTCATTCCTTAACAGAAACTGTAAACTCTGGAACCATTTATCTTCTTGTTGCTATCCTGCTTCTTGAAACCTGTCTTCGTTCAAAACAAAACTTCAACTGAAAAATCTCATCAGCTTCTCTTCTAGCCTTTACTTCTCGAATTCCCTGGTTTAGGACCTTGTAATATGCCCCATACGGTCTCCTCCTACCAACAACGACTTATAACACACATGCTCATGATAAAAAATAAGCATCTTGTTGCGAGTTAAAAAGAATAAGGCTGTACTGAGTTAACACTCCTGAAATTCACGCCTTCAGCAGGTACTCAAATTCTAAACAAATAAATACTCAAATTGAAAATGTGGAATAAACCTGATCAAAGCCTCTCAAGAGAATCGATCTGACCATCACGGTGACATCAAGTCCAATTCCTTTGAGGAAACCAGCACATTCTAATGCAACATATGATGCCCCAATGACCAGAGTCTTTCCGGGACAACGTCGCAATGAGAAAACATCGTCACTTGGGAAAGATAATGTCAGAATTTAACGAATGAAACTCTCACAGCGCAACCAAGATGATGATATCTCAATTGTGTAAAGGAGAACAAAGAATACGAAAACTACTCCTTCCTGCAACTACAGTAATAGGTCTCGTGTAAGAACCTGATAGTTTCACTGTAGCCAAAATGGGCTCCTATGTAAATGGTACTTAAGACAAACTTAGGCAACCATGGTTCTTAAAGAAGAGGTATTCAAAGTTACTTTTAAGAACGTGATAATCGTAATACAGCAGTTTCTACCAATATACATTTGCAGCAATACCAACTGGTAAGGACCTGGCACAAAATTATTGCCTAAATAGGTTCCTAGGGGCAGGAAGCTTGAAATGAAAATTTTAGCCTGGCAGGTTCTCAAACCCCTATATACGGGTGATTACTGTATATCAGTGTTCGATAACTGCGAACAAAAGGTACTAGGGCGCCACATTCTAGTAAGATGAGGATAGAGAAACCACGGAGAAGAGTGAAATGCGGATGGTAAATATCAGCAAGAATGAGTTTGTCTGTTATGCAGGCGTTAACCACATGCATTGCTCGTCTTAATTACTGCCAACTGTAAAACCAAGGCTTGGTCCATAGCTACCGCTAACCTTCAAATACAACCCGACCTCACAGTGGCCAATACTGCGGGCAATGATTTCTATGCAGCGGTAAACTCAAAAGAAGTTTCCAGTGATGCAGAAACAATATTGCTTCAACGTAACAGAAAAGGTACAACTAAACATAAATTATAGACAAATAATATGGCTAGAGTAAAGACAGCACATGAAATTGCTGAGTCCACAGAGAATTCTGTCACAATTTGATCTAGTACTTTGCAATATCTTACAGTATTTCAACAGTTTGCAATTCATGTCTATGTGATCAAAAGGGTAAAGGTTGGTCCCGTGTACGATTCCGTACGTTGGGAAGTGCCTGATAGAGAAGACACTTATCCTGAGCCGTCAGCATAGTGAGGTAGGGTGGCCAGTCCCTTTCCTCACCGCCTTTAACTTCCCCCATTATTGCCATCAGCTACCCATTTGATGCTCGGTGGACAGTGAGCGAGCATCCCGACTATGATTCGAACACTATAACAACTTGGTCACTTGTCCCTATCTGATCAATATAGTACAAATCTCAAAGGAAATTCTCTAAGGAAAATACCCACCTTGTAATACAATGCTCTTTTGCGCCATTGATATGTGGGTAACGAGGGCGCTCTCCTAAACGCGGGAAAAATAAAACCAAAGATAGAAGTCCTGCATGCATTTGAGAAAAGATGTTCCAAAAAGAATACAAATACATATAGCTGTAATTACTTTGCGGGGCAAAACAGCACAATTTCTGTGAAGAAGCATCAACCAAAGGCACTTAAGTGCAGATTAGTTATATTTGCTTATTAAACTCGGCGTCATTAAACTTAAAATTTTGAAAAGAACATGAAATGAAATCAAAATAAGTGATACCAGTTGCTATGACAATCCTATCAGATGTGACTGTTTGCTCTTTGCCTTTCTTGTCAACAAGCTAACGAGGTAATACAAAGATGGTCAAGTCTCGACTGCTCTCATCATCTAATGAAGTCATATGTAAAAGGTCCCTCTGAGAAAGCATTGATTTTCTACAGATATATTGAAAACAATCCGGCATAAGAAGATTTCCTATCTGCAAAATACATGCTTAACATAAACCTTGGCAAATAAAATCTGCTTGTGCAATCAACAGAATCACAAAAACCTAGGAGATCAGAGAAGCTTTCTGAACGACAGTTTGCAGCTGAGAATACATCTAGTGGGCGATAAATGTCGCGCAAACAAGAGAGATCTTGATGCAGGAAATTTGCAGATATACTCAATGTGTTCAGATATCTTCAAATTTCAATCCTGCTTATGCATCTGGCAAAGAGCAGCAGATTTCTAAAACATACAATCGCATGCTTTCAGTACATCTGCGGTTACTTTTCAAAAAAACATGGAAAGCAAAAGACATCTGTGCCCTCATTTGCACGTCCAGAATATTACGGTGAAAAACCGAAAGGATAATTTCAAATGCAGGGAAAAAATAACACGCACCAAAGGACAGTAATTGCAACTTCATAGCAATTTTCTCTTACAAACATAGTTCATCATTCATTGTTTGCATAACATAAATAGCAACAAGATCGTTGATGCCCCGAGTTTTCAAAGATTGTGCTCTCTAGATAAATACAGGGATACTTAAAGCCTCTCAAAACAATCACTTACTTTTATCGTGTGCTCATCAATCAACTCCCCATATGCATTAATGTATTTCACAGACTTTTCTCTCAGCTGAACTCTGTATCCCCAATTCAAAGACCCAATATGATTCTGAGTAATAAAAAATGATAAATTACGGAAATAAGAGAGAACAGAAAATACCCTTTATAAATAACAGGATTTAGCAAGTTACAAATCGCTTTATCCAGCAAAATTTTATTTCGCACTGTATCCTATTATATTGCTCCCTCTGGTAGTCGCAAGCCTTCGTTCGATACGTTTATTCAAGTGCAAAACCATGAAGGGACAGGTTTCGTCTCCATATCCCACCGCATGCAGCCCATTGGCTCAAATCGTGATCTTATCAAGAGCAGAATTGAAGACTCTACATTTCATTGTTTGGCATATAACATTAAGAACTCTTCACGGTGTTTAATTAAATAAATAAAATTCAAATCAAATTAAGCAAACAACATATTATACATAACAATTCACAATATATAATGAAAAGCAAACAAGGTACCCAAACAAAATTACCCATTACCTGTACGGCCTCAGTCATCTTCTCCCAACTATGATTGACTAGAAGAAAAGAACACAGCTCATCAACTATATATTAAATGATTTCAAAATACCACTCTTGCAGAATTTCCTGTCTTTCAATCAATGAGGTCTCCTTAGCTGGCAATCATCCTTAGAACTTGTTGGCTCAGCACAATCACCAAAATCGTAAGGGTTACGGTATTAAACTATTATTAAAAATATGGTGAAGGGTTGAGACAAAATAAACTCCAAAATCCATGAAAATTTACATTTTAAGAATATTAAGACTTGATAGACACTTCAAAAAATCAAGTGGACCAAGAAGTGTACAAGTCTGTGGCTAAAGAAAGATATGGAGAGCAATAAATTGGATGTTTTGTTAGTATTCTCTAAATACCACATATATTCACTGCATTGAGAAGAGAGAATATGACTGTAAACTTCCTGAAAGCTTTGTCTGTTGATAATCTTCAGGGTAAAAACTAATATGCATAGATTGGAATTTCATATATTGTTATATTATTATTGGAATATATATATATATATATATATATATATATATATATATATATATATATATATATATATATATATATATATATATATATATATATATATATATATATTTCCCCTGATGAGTGGGCAACCACGAAACAGGCTTGTAGGGATGAAATGGTAGTTTTATTTGCCGTTTTCTTCTATTACTTTGTAAAGCTCTACCATCCAGGTATTGAGCACTGTATCACGGAATTCAACGCTACGCTGTAATATATATATATATATATATATATATATATATATATATATATATATATATATATATATATATATATATATATATATATATATATATATATATATATATATATATATATATATATATATATTCCATTAATAGTGGTATAAGGCACTACCATAATGCTTTTCTTCGGGAAAATGCACAAATTTGTTACGCTTTAATTCTCTCCTCCAATAAATTGTACCTGTGTTAATTTTATGGAATAAGGTATCACCATAACTTTTTGTTCGGCATTGATACCCTATGACATATTCAAAGTTCAGAGAGCCTTCACAAGTGCTTAAAATATATATTAGGGTACCTTCTTCTGACAAGTTCCATCCAAACTTTCTTGAATCTTGAATTGCTTCACCTTATAACATAGAAATAATATTTGATGATAATGAAAGTCATTTTCTAGGCAGCCAGCCTATTATTAGCAATGTACCACTGAACTCTATGTCAAATCATCAATGCAAACATTTGTCAAATTAGACACTCAAAAGATAAAACTACAAAGTGTTCAATTCCAGTTTTTCCATCACTACTTCTTTTGTTTGTATCTGCTTTCTCTCTATTACAAATGTCTAGAGGAAAGCATGTAACTAAGATTGGAGTATGCACACTAGAAATAAATCCTAAGGTCATCTATCTGGCATGACATCAAAACAACAAAAATAAGGTCAACTAAGCAGATTAAAGGTGCAGTACAAATTCATCCATTGCCCACTAATTAGCTACAGAATCTTAGGATCATCAGTGAAAAGGTTGAAGTCAGTCATCATTTGTGTGTTAGTAATATGGACTAAAACCAATAAAGTTCAAACAAACAATAACTTAAGCAATTCTAACAAAAACCATACAGTTGATGGAATATCTACAAAAAGGATAGTGACTAATGACCATGACATACTAAAAAGGAAGTCTGGTTATTATAGTCTTTGACAAAATCTATAGTCCATTTCTGAGCAAAACAAAAATTGATATTTAGAATACCTAAGAGGGCAGCCTGATGCATTAGCTTCTTTGGGATACAACCAACATTTACACAAGTACCACCTAATCCTGAAAGACAAAAGAGGGCACTTGAGCCTTTGGGCAAAGTAAAAAACAATCTGAGAATGTGCAAATACATTAATAAAATAGCCACTGAAACAGATGAAAAAATAAGGCCATCAAATTCTACATCTATTTTAATAAGGAAAATATCAGAATTATGGTAAGAAGAGATAAGAATAACACAAGAAATTGTTTGGGTAGAATCAGAGAAAACCAGAAGAACAATCAGAAAAAATGAGAGTAAAATTGGAAACTATCTAATAATATGGAAAGAACACATCTCACTGCAAAAACTATTGATAGAAAAATAGACAATTAGACAAGTCACAATTAGGCAAAATCTCACCCCATGTTGTTCCAATGGGTGTAGGCTTTACAAAATCACATACAGCAGCTTTAGCACCAAGTGCAGCAGCTTCCTGTAACAAAAGATTTAATAAACCTCAGTTATAGCACACTTGAATATGGCAGTCTAAGCATTAACTGGCTCATGGACATGAGTCTTCTAGAGCAGAATTCAGCATATCCAGTACAGTTTGATATGGTACTTCCTGGCAGATAGATTGCAGCTTATTCTCTGTCTTTGGTGAGATTTTTCAGGCAACAAAGTTTTCAAGAGTTTTACAAAGTTCTGATAAACAGCACTAAATTTTGTAGCACAATGCCAATGTCCTCATCCAAAATACCCAACAATTCCTTGACGATAACTGACTTAGCACATTTTTAGGTCAGCCAGCCTATTTTCTGATGTTGATAAAAAATTATCTTGACATACTTTTGAATCAGCTCATCTTTTAAAGTTCCTACATTATCAAGGCAAACTGGGATGATATTTTACAAGTGATAAACTATCAGCTTTCCCACTAACATCAAATAAGGAACATACTCACAGTATTCCATGATGTGCCTTTAATTAACAATACAAAAATTACCTTTGAGCATGCAAGTCCTCCTGAGCCTCCACCAATAACAACCAAATCATAATCATATCTATCATCTCTAATCAATGGCCAGAGCTTGCCCTCTTTCAGCAATGCAGCAACATCATCTGCACCTCCAATATGTTTACCTTTTGCAAAAACATTTGGTACTGTTTTTTGGCCAGTTTGATTTTCTAATGCATTTTGAATTGCTGTGCCATTTTCTACAAACATGATAAACTCCAGAAATAAAGATTATATAGTCACAAGACATTGATGGTGTATCAAAGAATTTTGATTCACTGATATTTTCTTGGCCATGATATGAGCCAAGTTGACCAATTCAGTGGAAGGAGCCATTTCCATAGATATAAGAAATCATGAAAATGTGAAGCCCAGGTGCCACTTCAAATATGAAATGGAAAGATAACATTGAAAAAGAGAGGAAGCAGTAAAATGCTATAAACTATAAATATATACATACATACATATATATATATATATATATATATATATATATATATATATATATATATATATATATATATATATATATATATATATATATATATATATATATATATATATATATATATATATATATATATATATATATATATATATATATATATATATATATATATATATATATATATATATATTTATGCAATCAGTAGCTATATAATCTGTATATACAGTAGACTATTGATATTGTGAGTCTCAGATAAAGAAAAATATCTCAGTTTTACACACTGAAGTGCATTTCCCTTAACTTTACTCTAGTAAAAGTCTTAAAAAGTCTTGTCATATAGTGAACCTTCATTATAGCAAACTCTCTGTTTTACAAGCCAAAGTCTGTCTTCTGCCAACCCAAAATACCTTGCTATAACAAACTCACAGCATTGAACACTACAGAATGTAAATTACAAACTATACAAACATCTCTATGCAAACAGTGTGTTTGTCTCCCTGATGACAGGGTTGTCATTCTGTTGACAATTTTTCACTAAAAGTGGCAGGGACAGAGAAACTGTACAGAATTTCATTAGTCAAACAAAAGCATCCTCTTATTACTGATGTTTTTACATATTTAAGACTGGCCATTTAAACACACCCTAAAAGACTGCCATAAACTTAAAACATTGGTCCTCTTGGTTCCATGAAACATCATAATTTTGAATAAGCTTTTTAGATCCAAGTAAAAGGTCCTATCATAGCTAGAAAATGAAAGCCTATTTCCATCTTTTTTTGATTAGCTAGTTGGAAATAATAAATATGCAGTGAACAATTTTTCAGACAGGAGTTAATATTTGCACAAAAACTTCCAATTTTAAAATTTTCATTTAATGAACTCTCAATATAATGAAAAATTTTCTTATTTTCATTTCTCTCTGAGGTATATTACATCAACAGTCTACTGTAGATATACATTATACTTCCACAAGCATATTTGATAAAGATAATAAATGGACTTACACTTGACAGAAAGATAATAAGAAAGAAGAAAAAGATTCCTGGGATTGTCCAAAAATGGATAACGGCCTAGTCAGTCCAAAAATGACTAAAATTAAACATTGATATCATGCAAGTAAAGAGGTATACTAAACTGATGCTAAATAAGATATCAATTCTGTCAATGGCAACATGATCAGAGATAACAATAAAAACACAAAAGAAATTATCAATACACTCATACCTTCCTTGTCAAGTTCTAGAGCTTTGAACTGTACTCCAAGTGAATTAAAGATTTCTTTCACCTGTAAATCATGGGCATAAGTATGTTTTGATTATTTAGCAATATGAATATGTATCATACCTTGACTTTTTAGAAACAAACAACAAGTTGCACAATAACAAAGTTTATCATTATTATTTATGAAATATCATAAACATTGCATAAAACTTATTGATATTCATATTCAATATATATGATACCTGTATATAGGTCTTGATACACTAAGAATTTCAAGTTGAGATTAGAGATCAAATCCATCTAGATAATTCTAACTCTCCAATAGGAGTGCTTGCTCTTTATAACATGAAGTAGTAAATGCTAGCATTATAACAAAAATAACAGCCAACAGCTACAATCTCCAAAGTATATATATATATATATATATATATATATATATATATATATATATATATATATATATATATATATATATATGAACAAAAATTTCAACATCCTAAACAATAAAAATGTTTGTCTTCTTCAGTACTAAGCATTCCAGTTTCATAAAGGGTATTTATACCCTTAATACATAAAACCTATGCCTTCCTGGAGCTCAGAGACAGTTTGGAGATCTGAATAGCATAGTAAACTAATAAAAATTATAAAGAAACATTTAATAAGAATGCTTCTGCATTTTTGTACACTAGTGAAACTATCTTAAAGCAATATATCATTAACAATAAAAATGTTTGTCTTCTTCAGTACTAAGCATTCCAGTTTCATAAAGGGTATTTATACCCTTAATACATAAAACCTATGCCTTCCTGGAGCTCAGAGACAGTTTGGAGATCTGAATAGCATAGTAAACTAATAAAAATTATAAAGAAACATTTAATAAGAATGCTTCTGCATTTTTGTACACTAGTGAAACTATCTTAAAGCAATATATCATTAACAATAAAAATGTTTGTCTTCTTCAGTACTAAGCATTCCAGTTTCATAAAGGGTATTTATACCCTTAATACATAAAACCTATGCCTTCCTGGAGCTCAGAGACAGTTTGGAGATCTGAATAGCATAGTAAACTAATAAAAATTATAAAGAAACATTTAATAAGAATGCTTCTGCATTTTTGTACACTAGTGAAACTATCTTAAAGCAATATATCATTAACAATAAAAATGTTTGTCTTCTTCAGTACTAAGCATTCCAGTTTCATAAAGGGTATTTATACCCTTAATACATAAAACCTATGCCTTCCTGGAGCTCAGAGACAGTTTGGAGATCTGAATAGCATAGTAAACTAATAAAAATTATAAAGAAACATTTAATAAGAATGCTTCTGCATTTTTGTACACTAGTGAAACTATCTTAAAGCAATAGATCATTAACAATAAAAATGTTTGTCTTCTTCAGTACTAAGCATTCCAGTTTCATAAAGGGTATTTATACCCTTAATACATAAAACCTATGCCTTCCTGGAGCTCAGAGACAGTTTGGAGATCTGAATAGCATAGTAAACTAATAAAAATTATAAAGAAACATTTAATAAGAATGCTTCTGCATTTTTGTACACTAGTGAAACTATCTTAAAGCAATAGATCATTAACTTCAAAAATTCAAAGGAAACATGAATAATCTTTATTTTATCTTGAAAACTCAAACAGCACCAAAACTCCAACTACATTTGGTTTTAGTATAAGTAACCAAACAAAGTGCAGCTAGAAAGCACATTATAGTGAGCAAAATAAATTTTGATGGCAGGTGTGCACCAGATTAGAAAATGAGCAGGTGTCCTTGGCGTCAGTTGAGTGGACTGGAGTTGTTTTAACTATATTTATAACTCTGCAATTGATTATGATAAGCAAGAAAAACATAATGCCCAGTGAGGTGTTCTAGTATAAGCACATGACACCATACACAAAGCTTGCATCAATAAGCATGAGAATTTAACCACATGAGTAGAAACAAATGCGGCACATATGCACATTGTACTTGACACACAAGCATCGCTAAACGCCTCAGTGCCCATGTTTCCACAATACTTCTCTCTTAATATGAATAAGAATAATAATAGTTCTGTGTTTGACTAAACCCTATAAACAGGTCCATAAGGGTCTACAGAGTCAAAAGTGTCAAATCTCTATCGACTGCAGATTTGTACTTAACTCCCATTCACTCTTACCGACTGACATTTGTCTGATGATGACTGAGATGTATACCATCGTTATTCGCATCTTCAACGGTGTCCTTTTTGCTCCATCTTTAATCAAGGGGGGTTAGGGGTTTACGACAGATATGTGGCCTACATAAATCCTAAATCTCTTGTAGTCGGTCTCGAATGAGATTCTAATTTTTCCATTTTTAAGACATTGTACTCCATGCAATTGAACACTTCAGTACAAACTAGAAGGTCATTTCTAGTCTGGTCCAGGACTTACTTTCCAACAAGTCTTAACAGCTGAGCCGAGTTACCACTGAAATGACCATATGGATAGAAAAAAGTGTATGAAAAGAAATCTACGTGTATACAATACCTTCTTGCAAAATGGACAAAAGCTCTTTGAGAAAACCATCACAGCATTTTCACTAATGAGCTTGTTGATAATGATGGAAATCTCCTCAGGTATTGGAGCCATGATGGCAGAGAGCCGCGGGAGTCGGTTGCTTCAACTGCTCTATAATACAAAGCCTGTGAGATACGTTCTAAACCGTAACCAGAGGCTTTTTCGCTATTATAAGCTGAAGTCTGCTTTTCACTTCAATCGCTCTTCAAGTTCAACAAGTAAAACTTCCACCTTTTCCAGAGTTCCACATATGGACGCCCAGTTGATCATGTGACTACCTAATCACGTGTTTAGATTATTTGCTGACTGATAATGACGTGTGTTTTCAACATATCTATATGATTTTCAACATACTCTTACTTCTATGGTTTACAATAAATGCTTATTCGATAACATTTCATAACAGGCTAATGAAATGTATATTCATGGTAGATTAAGTCAAATTAAAAATGACATTAAACTAATTTAGGACTGGACATATGTAGAGACTGGTGCTTCCACCTGTGTGGAAATGTTTGCCAAAGGGAAATTCCTATATTTATAATGAGATAAATAACACAAGCTTCGTTTCTCCACTTACTGAAAATAACATAAATGATACACTGAAAGAATAACAGTACTAGTTTATCAAGCTTGTTGACTAGAACAGATAGCATGATTTGGTAGCAAAAGGTTTTTAATCTTTCTTCACTTACTCGCTTGTTCTCATCTTTTAAAAACCTGTAATATTTAATAAATGGGAGTGAATGAAATGCTGAGCAGGAGTGCATTGTATTTGCTATCAATATCTGACGGACTAATCAAGTCAGACCCTCGACCGGACGTTAAATCACGCACCACTTTCACAGACTTCTCTTGCTCACCATTCAACCAATAGAATCCATCACAACAGTTCTCTGTTCGACAAAGAGTATAGATAATTAGGCCCGATAGCTTTATAACGTAATCTCTATCATTTGCAAAGTACTTTGCTCATTGTATTATTGCAAATGAAATTTAAAATTGATTAGCCATGAATGTCTTTTGAGATAATCAGTTTATTAATCTGGAATTTGTCCAAACAAAACAAATGTTGTGTATACCACAAGGTACTATTACGAAGCACGTGCATGCAGAGCTTCAAAAGTACATTTGAAAAGCTGTTTTTGCAAAAAAGACCTTTTTGGCAAACTGAAAACAAACTCACTATTTCAAAATAATCCACATTGCACAGTTGTAGCAAAAGCTTCAGTTCATGAAAGGAATTGAAAGATTGAATTCCCGATTCGCTTTCAAAAAATTTAAGAAACATTTGGACTTAACAGAACAACAAGAAGCGCCCAAGCTGAAAGCAGAAAATTTGTTTTTTTTACATAAATAAGCGTGTACTGGACAAAGCTAAGAGCTTCGAATTTAATGAACGCAGAACGACAAACAATGAGCAACAAGGTACTGACTGGATTATACTGCAAGAGATATCACTTGATACAACTGCAAAGGAATACATGAGCATGTAGCCGATTAAAGCGTTTATGTCTAAGCATGCATCTACAATTACTTACAACAAATAATAAAAAACAACTCGGAGATAATGCGACAACTCTAAGATAATAAAACCCCTTATCGAGCATAGAGGAATATTCTACAGAAATGATTATAAGCGGGGTAACATCTTCCATTTTCCCCCTACAGCATACCTACTGCTTTCAGTGGTGTGCCAAAGGGCTTTTAAGTGGGGGGTGTACACAAGAATTTTACTCACAACTTTGAACAAGACCCTACAATTACCGATAAAGCACCCCAAGTAGCCATGATCACTAGGCCAACTTTTACCGATCAGCCATAAAATTACGGACGGCTCCTGCAAAAAGTGTGGGATATGATACCTCCACACCCCTTTCTTTGGAACGTCCTTATTGCTTCATCAGAGTCAACTTCTAGAAGTCTCGCTAGATGCCTTATTAGTAGCGCACGCTTGGAGCTAGCGTGCTGGCCTGTGGTCCACGGGTACCTGTGAGCATAGAAGATAACGCAATTGAACCGATTGGTTAAGGAAGCTGTATGACTATTCCTTACAGGGGGATCTGCAGTTGCTATGAAACATGACAACAAATGATGCGCACCAACATTGTGACAAAAACACGCATGATCAAATGGACTTCTGATCTTTTGCAAAACAATCATGAGTACAATTTTTTATATAATCTCAAAAGTGAAATTGCTTTCGGAAATGAGAGAAAAATTGATTGATACAAATTTTCCTTCATGACACTCTATATAAACACATGGGCTCAAATCTCGTCAAAATTCTGATAGAGATTTAAGAAACATCCGCATTCAACTGCAAATCGCAATGTACTTTTAGAAAGAAACTTCAGTAAAAAGTAGTTCTCGCTCCCCTATCACAGAATGTCGATGAAAAGGAGGCAAAATTGACTTAATCCTCAGAACAACTTAGATGCAAAGTATTTACTATTAAGTGGTAAAACAGCGAAAAAGCCAGTCCCAGCTGGTATCTTAAAGCACTAAGTGTACCCTTAAAATCCTCCCCCATTCAAACAACAGAAGCTACATCCCCGTAGACTAATCTTTCAAATGACAAGCTATAATCAAATGTGTTGCAAATAGATAAGAGAACTAGCTCTTGTGGGGGTAATTTACCATATATGGTAACATCTAAGCTATCATAAGAAATGGGAAATGACAGTCCATCTTCATGACGAGGCGTTCAAACACTTGCTTCGGTGCATGCGTTTTTGCAAACTCTGCTCTCCAGCCTTTTTCTCCATTTCTTGCAAACATGCTTCACCTCCTCCAGGAAAGCATTTTCCACTTCATCCAGCGTCATACCATCGTCGTTATCATCTTTGCCGTTGCAGAAGTCAAAACCCTTTGATGCTGGAATTTTAATATGTTTTATGCAAATATCCGAAGATTTAAACTTTAAAGATATCTTATGGCTCAAGGAGCAAAAGATTAAGGCAAATGCTTATTGACTGCAGGATACTACGCGAGCCACATTCGAACCCAATACCAGCATAGTCGCAAATGTTTGAGAGTTCTGATCAAGTTTAATCAGTCTCTGATCGGATCATTTTCTCCCAGTTTAATTGACCAATCGTCAAGCAAAATGGGCCTACATTTAGCTGTGCAACGTACGTGTGGTCAGAATCCTGCATGATGATTGGCCAATTAAGTTGGGAGATATATAAATCTGATCAGAGCTCTCAAACATACGGAGCCTATGCTACCCAACACCATATTTGGTATAGATGAAGTCGTATACCATAAATCAAAAGTGACATTCAGTCTTTTCCTTTTTACCAAAGACAGTACTGCAAACATAACTAACACTTTGAATATATGTAATTAACATACAGTTATATGATAAACAAATATATAAACACAGGCTGCTTGATACCGTGAATACAATGGACTGTGTTCGAACTTACCTTTTGGCATCTTGATAAGGTATTTGTCCTCTGAAAAAAACGTATTTTAATAGTATTTTTGTTATGAAACTTAACTGTTACTATTCATAACTGCAGATTGAAGTTACTCTGTTTCCACCCAAGTACTTTAGGTCAACAGGGAAACAAGAAAACCTGATCAAAACCTTGCCATTCAAAATGCCCCAATAGCACCATAGCATGGTGTATCCAACATACCGGCTAAATATAAGATGCAGACTTGCAATAGCTGCCATTCTGAAGGAATTTAGTTCACAGCTTTAGCAAACATTAAGCGTATCTAGGGAAATTACTGCTTCTTAAGAATTTCTTCATTAATACATTTACGCCTGAGTCTCCACAAATTCACCATGAACAAGGGTGCAATGTCCTCTGGCACTCCATCCTAATGGTTGGGGATTTCTACGTGATGATTACAATGACTATGCTACATGAAAAGACAAAACAATATCAACCAAGTTGATGTGCTCTGCCATAAAGGTATACCCTACTAACCTTGATTCCCACCTTTTGATGGTTTTCTCTTTCTAAAAACAACGAACTGAATAAACAGCCCACCGACAAACAAGAACCCACCAATTCCAAGCAGACAGAACAGAGTTACAATGAAAATTGGTGATTCATGACTGAATACTGATGTCGTGTCCTCCGTCTCTTTGCTCTCTCGTTTCTAAAAAGTAAGAAGACAGACTGAGACGAAGAAAAGATAGGGAATCGAAGATCCAGATGGAAATGCCAAACTTTTCTAAGGAAGCCAACATCATCGAGGATGGGTCACCGTCTTCTACATATGACGAAATATGACACTTTGCAAGCCGCCTCGCTGCAAAAGAAATAGTTGCAGGTTTTCCGTCGTAAAACACGAGTCACTTCCCTAGTTTTAGACGCTTCATAGCTTTTGAAAAAGCACAGTGAACTATCAAGCCTTAAAAGTATAATGTATGGAGCCCATGAGCATAAAATATTACAAAAGACTTTTACTCTTAGACTCTTAGACAAAATACTCTCGGACAAGTGATTCATGATGTGGAGCTTGTGCCCCACAAGGGGAAGATTTGACTTGCAGGGGGGACAAATGGGTGCAGCCAAGGAGGTCTGAGTCTAATAATGCACTTTGCATCGTGTGTACATTGTTTACGTTTCAGATGTTAATTTGAGTAGTGAACTGCTTACATATGATCATGTGGGAGCTTCCAGAGTGTAAAGGTGATAACTTTTTTTCAGTTCCATTAAAGAGTTACAATATATAATTACCAATTTACTATACACACACCTGACACTACATCATTACAAAAATAATGTCATGTCTATTCAGGAATCACAACATGAATATAACAAATAAAAATAGCACACAATCTACAAGTTAAAGTAACTTGCAACCAATTAATTGCCATAAATCACAGGTTTAAAAAGGTGGCAAAATGGCACTCTTAATCATGGCAATGAATGAATGAATGAAAGAATGAATGATAAAATTATGACTATTACTTCGTTGCAAGCCACTCTGGCACATCACATGAACGAAAAATTGACAATAACAAATAAAACAAATGAAAAGAAGAAAAAATGACTACCTACAAGAAAGAAATATTGAAGGGAATTTGATGGACTCCTTATGGAAACCGGTAACCCTTTAACCAAAGGGTTTTGTTTCGGAAATATACGTAATGGTTAAAAGTGATCATGAAGGGTATAACCAAAAAAAGATTGGGACGTACGATAACAACATATTCATAGTCTGAGAGTGTGACAGCCCGAAGAACCTGCTCGAACAAATATGGCCATCTGTCCTTGTAAATAATCAACCTACCAAAGATAATGAAGAATGCTAATTTACTTACTTTTATACCAGCCATTGCTTGTGCAATGATAGCCTCTCTTTGGTCCTCGTTGTTTTCAAAAAATGTTTTGAAAAAGTACTTTATGGCTCCCTTTGGCACACCAACATCTTTTATCACAATGCCATAAGCAGTACCTGACATTGTAACCCTGTGACGGAATTCATAATCTGGAAGATTCTCTTTCAACTTTGATGCAAAGAAATTCGCAATGTTGTCGTCAAGTGCTGCACCTGTAAGAGATGCAACTCTTTAACAATCAATAACCGACAAACCGTATGGTTTTTAGGTGCCCAATCACACTCCATCGCAATGAGAATATCTATCTTAGCTTTCACAATACACGTAGGTGACTAGCAAATGCAAATATGGAGATGAATTTGTAAGTTATAACACCAAAGGAATATCGAAAGCAAGATTCATTGTTGAAATTTCTCACAGCGACTCATAAACTGTTACAAAGGATTGCTTTGACAAAGTAATATATCCTTCAAAGCCACAGTTACACGTGTGAAGTGACGCTGAAAATTTTGTGCGTCTTAACACCCGAATGTTAATTCCATCGAATTGTGCTTTGAAACTCCCCTTGCTGTTGAGCTATTATCGTTATTCCTCGTTGTTTTCAACTGGCATCTGCAACTTCCAAAACGGGAGAAATGGTAGACTTTATAATGACTGTGAAAACTATCGTAAAACTTAATACTCAAGTCGATTCTATTTTGTGAGTTAAAGTATCATTACTTACCATCGACTTCACCTTTCTTTAATGCTTTAATAACCTCATCAATGCTGCCATACCCTGTTAACGTACATAGTAGCATGGTATGATGGGATATGAAAGTACAAAATACTTCAATTGCATATACGTAATTACATTGCAAAATAAGAATATAGAAGCCTACAAAGTGAGATAGATTAACAGAATCTATCCCACATATATATATATATATATATATATATATATATATATATATATATATATATATATATATATATATATATATATATATGTATGTATGTATATATAAATTGCATAAAAAGAATAAACCAAACATACACATATATTTATATATATGTATGTATGTACGTTTGGATGTATATGTTGGCATAGAACGCTTTCTCTTATATGATCGAGCAACTTATGGAGATTAACAGTGGTGAATAAAGTACAGTCAGATAACGTGAAAGTTTTAAAAGGGGTTGCAGAGTACCTTTAATTTCAGCATTCTCTCTCCTTGCAGCAGCATGTGCAGCAGCTGTAGTGTTTACTACTGCGATCTGAAAAAAATATGGTAAAATGAGACAGGAACAGAGAAATCTCTAAGTGAACACACACACACACACACACACACACACACACACACACACACACACACACACACACACACACACACACACACACACACACACACACACACACACACACACACACACACACACACACACACACACACACACAAACACAAACACAAACACACTCACACAGCTACAACGAGTACAGAACAATTTGCAATTGAGTAACTTTTACCAACCGTCTTTCCGGAAAGAGAATCACGTGTCACAACGACTTTCTTGGTCAATGCTGATGTCAATGCAGCTGAATACATAGAGAAGATTGTGACACCAAGGAAGATCCAAATTACAGCAAAAATTCTAGCAATGTATGACTTGGGAGCTCTATCGCCATATCTATATTGGAATGAATAATTTAATATGGTTAGGCTGATTAAGATGGCCTAATATGGTTCATAAATTGCTTATTTAATTAAGAAATATGGGGAGAAGGAACTGTAATTACTCTCAATATTTTTCACTTTCCTTTAATACTGTTAAACGCTTTCCTTTAATACTGTTAAGTTTCAGCTAGAGAGTATTCTTAAAATAGTTTGGAAAAGGCAAAATGTGCGATTACGTCTCAAGATCAAAGAAAAACCTTTAAATCTTGTTTATGTGGTACTTCTTTATAAAAACAAAGCAAGAGAAGAATAGAAAAATAAATGTAGCATTTACAGCATAAACTTTATTCTAAACGCATTGTTTTCCTTCATAAAAAACTAAAACAGACAAAAAATATACTTAAACATTCAACGCTTTCGAGCTTTATGAACTAAACTATTCCAAAAAAGGGTGTACTGAATCCTTGTAAAATTCAACGAAAGGCGAGAGATAGAATCGTTTGCTAAATTGTAACAACATGTAGGCAATGTACGAGCAGTTTCAATCAACGGAAATGAACATCCCCAAAAATTATAAAGCATATTGCTCTAGAGGGGACTAAACAGGTGTCAGAATAACTCACCCGACAGTTGTCATGGAGACAAAAGCCCACCAGAACCCTTCAAATGGTCCGCGGAGAAAGGACCTTGGGAATTCCAGAACATTGAACCAAGTGTCCTGTAAAAATAGAGATTACTACTCATGCAGAAATATTCAGAACGATGCTTGTCAGCTATGAAATTGGGACAATCTACACTTCATTTGGACATTTCTTTGGTGGGAAGAGAATTAAAATTCGATTGTATATTTCATTTTGTTTTGTGTTACATTTGATAAGAAACGAAGATCAGAAATTCAGAAAACAACTTCTACTGATAGAGGTTACTTGTGAATTTGTTAACGTAAAAATAGCCAAGACTCCCAAATACATGAATACATATACATATAAATATATATATATATATATATATATATATATATATATATATATATATATATATATATATATATATATATATATATATATATATATATATATATATATATATATATATATATATATATTGAAATACATATATTGAAGGGTTTATCTGGTTTCTGGTCTTATAAATTTCAGTCATGAAACTTCGTAGGTTCTTTTGCTGGACAGTAATACTCCCATACTTTACCAGGAGCTGTTAAAATAATGAGTCATAATCTTCGTAAAAAACCCTCAAGCCACGCTTATCTGCCCTGCTTATATCTTTGCTAGCAGTTTTGCTAAAAAACACCCATATGGGGGGATAGTATGGAAAATTTATCATAACAATAGACGCTAGAAGTATTATAGCTTTTTCTTTATCGAGGAATGGTCTTATTCTAGACAACCCACGTAGTTTTTGTGTATTTTCTGACAACGCTCTTTGACATCCACACCAAATGATAATTCGCTGTCAATGAGGACCCCAAGCAGTTTTACGTGATCACTCTGCCTTACGTTCCGCCAATCGTTATAGAGACAGAAGGAGTTGCTACTCTTGAAACCCAAAAACAGCGTCTGAAATGCTTCTGGATTGGCATACATTCCATTTTCCTTGAACCAATCTAGAATTATTTGTAGATCCTCTTCTAGGTTTACTATGACTGTATCAATAGATTTTTCACATTTATAAATTGTTGTGTAATCAGTAACATTGCATATTTCAGGTTCTAGATCTAAGTAGAACAGATCGTTCATAAATAAGTTAAAAAGTAGGAGGGTTTCTGAAAGATGCAGAAGTAGGTTTACGACAAATATTACCGACTGAGTATTCTGCCCTCCAAACAGTTCTCATCAATATGATGGAGAAGAATACTCAACTTAAACAAAGGATTGTTAGGGAAACAAAAACAGGATTTCAATGAGGGCCTAAGAAAAGCTGTGATTTAAAGATGAATTCTTAACGAAAGAGCTCAAAAGTCAGGCAATGCTGATGGTATCGAAAAAATATAAGAAACAGCGAAACCTAAGTAGAACCAGTTCATACATTCATGCAAGAACTAGCGAGAGAAGCTGTTTTGAAGAGCTTTTCTGCTCTTGTTTTCCTGCGTAAAGAGTACCAAAAATTGCTGAAATTACATCTCTTGAATAGTTGGTTTTAAGGGCATTGAACACTTTACGCCAACCGTCCAGGCCACTTCCAGAGACTCAGCCACTCCTAACCAAAGTACTTATACATTCACATACCTATATACCACTTCTGTGATTGGCACATTGGCTGGAAAGTTCAACTTTACGATAAATTTTAGAAGCAGAACGACGAAAAAAGTCACGATGACTTAATGAGCTTCCTATAAAAAATTCGGCAGGCCGATGCTCTTTCTTGTTTTGGGAACAATGGGAAGAGAAATTTGTGGTCGAAGAAACCCTCCCACTGTTCATGTTCACGCACCTCTGCAGCAGATATGCTAATACAAATTGCTGAGTGACACAAGTCACTCTTTTAGTTTAAAAACTAGCTCCATAGCGGGATATTAGGGATCGGGATTAAAAATCATCCCTCAACCATCTCATAAGTTGATGTCATTTACAGTTGTCGGAGAATCTGCAATTAATTTTACTGAGGACATATGGTCAGTACTACGCTCAACTGTACAATACAAGTCTCCAGAAAGATCACTTTATATGCCTAGAAAAACAATGATCTTAGAACAGACCTTGTGGTACATCTGCTAAAACAATCTTCCTTGCCGTTAAGGAAAGTTCTCTGTATTACGGTCCGCAAGAGAACTTCTAATTCCAGAAATAAATTACACTAAATACCATTTCCTTGGCTTTACCATTTGGTAAAACGACAAAAGCATTATGTAATATGCTGTCAGACGGTAGTAAACCACCGAAACTCAAAAAGAGAGACTTCAATCAAATGCTGTGAAGATTTGAAGATTTATCAAGATTAGCTGATGAGAGCTTCATTAATGCAGTGTGAATGTCTAATGTATGTTGGCTGTATGTTGGGCGAATGTCTAATGAATGTCGGTTGCATGTTGGGTGAATGTTAAATGAATGTTGGTTAAATGTTTGGTGTATGTTTGGTGAATGTTGGATAAACGTTGGCCGTATTTGTATGAATGTTGTGTGAATGACAGTTAAAGCTAGAAATTGGTAAAAGCTATGACTTGACACAGTCTCATTTGAGAGTTCTGACAAAAAATGAAGTATAAACAAGGTCATACCATCATCCATATGGCAAGTCCTGCAATTATAGCCATTAGAAGAGCTGTTATGAATAAAGGCCACGTCGAGAGGACGGATTTGAATAAATCAGCTGTCAGTTCACTTGCGCTGTGTCTCTTTGGCTTCAGCAAGAAGCTAACACCGGGCACCTCTAGGAAGTAGACAAAATCTCTCCCGAAGAACTGTGTGCTTGATTTCGATGTTTCGATAGGCATGATGACCGATGCATTGACATGGAATTTGGTTAGGTATGTCTTATTGCCAACAAATTTGATTTTGTTGCATCCTAGACAACATGTGGCCATAATGGAACGAAGCATATCTGCAACAGTAAATAAGAAATCGTTGCACATGGTACTTCCCCTTTGCTCCTTGTGTGAGTAGCCGTGAAAATCTTGAATAAGCATGATATAAACACCAAGCAAATACAGATTACAGATAAATGTATCTATGTAATATATAGTAGAATCTATGTAGTATATAAATATATAAATATAAATATAAATATATATATATATATATATATATATATATATATATATATATATATATATATATATATATATATATATATATATATATATATATATATATATATATATATATGTGACAAACTGGTATTATAAACTTGATATATAACAGATTGGTCTAAATCGTATGACGTAACTCTACAAACATTATTCATTTGACTGGCTTTGGATTCTTAAATTCGCTATTCGTACAGCTATTGAAAATAGCATTGGTGTACACGCGCAATTTCGGGCAAAAGGAAATCAACAATGTACAATTCATGCATGTTCTACTAGTCGAACGAACAGGGCAGAAGAGTTCCTGATCTGTCTCCATGTCGTAAAAGTTATGCTTTCAATAGTTAACTCTATCATTAATGTTTCCATGTACTCCATTCGAAGTTAAAAGAAGGCAAAATACCGTAGTAATCATACAATTTTGTCCAAAATTTTTGTTTTTGTCGATTAGATTTAAGCTTTACTAATAGCTGCAATATCTAATCAGCTTTTGCAGAACTTGGGAAGCATTTGTAAGTATATTTACCAAGTGAGCTTCTAAATAGTACGGATGAGAACGAACTTTTAGCTACTTCTGCCTAAACAGTTAAAAGCACGCGTTGGCTCATATTCGTTGGCTCAATTAGAAAACCAGCTGAAGTTGTTAAACTGGTGCTCCATATTGAAAGTGATCTCTATTAAATAATTTTTTCTGAATAGAGTGTAAAACATAAATTAGATTAATTGTAATTAATGCATTATGCTTGTCAAAAATAGGAACAAAATCTTGCTTGAGGGCTTCTTGACATGATCTTTGGCTAACAAGTTATGCAAATTGCCAGTTGCGTTTATAACTCTAACGTATCTCTCCTGTACTGCCAGGCAGGTAGGCAGGCAGACAGACAGACAGACAGGCGGGCAGGCAGGCAGACAGATAGATAGGCAGATAGGCAGACAAACAGGAAGGTAGACAGGCTAGCAAGCAGGTATTTATAAGCTGTATTGCCATGTTACATTATCTTCATTTTCTAATCTCCCAAAGGATTTCATTGGCAAAATATTCCTATTTATTAAATCTCAAAGATCCAACAGCAAAAAAGTAGGCACAGCTTTTACGCAACAAAATGATACTACGAAAGCTACAGGAAATTTTCCATATAGTAGAGTGTGTGCTTTCATGTTTATTCACAATGCATTCTAATTTTGAGCTCTTGATATTTTTGCTGAGGAAATAACTACCTCTTTGATAAATTTTACTGATAAGACGATTAGAATTCACTCTGCAAGCACATGTCTTCCCAAGTTGATCTTGCAACCAACCTGAAGTTCTATATCAAAAGTAAGGCCTTCGTTTCTCTTGATCTCATTATGCCAAAAAGAGGGTCATGGTAAAATAAACAAACTTCATTATTGAGGCTGAATAAGCCTGATATCTTGAAAGAGATTGTAAGCATTTACTCGAATTTATGAAAAATGAGAGAGGGCTTTCAAATCAACTCAACATGAAGAAATTTTATTCATAGGCTCGAAGCACACATTGAGCCTTGATTGCATACTGGTCTGCAATCTCTCCAGAGCAAATGGTGTGAAGGAATTGTGCATCTTGGCCACTTAGCCGAGTGGAAGGATCTGCATCGTCCCCAACATGTAATCTTAAGTGCAATGATCACATATGGACTAGCACTTTACCATGTATTCGTGTTGAACTTGCCAAGTCACATTTCTCTTGTGAATTGCAGGCACTGATTTCAAGTCTTCTTCTTTTTGTAGACCACAACAGGATTTGAAAAATTAGTTAGTTTCTGCGTGTGACTTTGATCACAGGAAGAAGGTTGATCAAACTCCTGAGAACGTCAACAAAATGACTAATGAGGATTCTGATAAGCGATTTCCAAAAGGCGATTGCCTTCCTAAACAACAGAGCTCAATCTTCAACATCTTTGTTTCGAATCTACGTTGTTTTGAATCTTCTTTGGCAATTAGGCTACGGAAACGTGCTTATACCGCAATTTTAAGAACTGAGTAGGTGATTAAGCTTATAAAGACTTTGCAGCCACTGGGGTGCAGATCTTTACGGCTCATACCACACTAGGTGTATTGTGCAGCAGATGTCCCATCATGGTAAATCCTCGAGAAAAGAGCAGCTGTTGTCGAGGTAAATGAAATGTCAAGAGATAAGATGCTGTTAGAGGTATTTACGATTTATGCTATACCGCACTAATTCTTATCTTAGCTTTGTAGATTATGGCGGTGGGGGTCTTGCAATAATGTCATAAGCAGCTGTCATCTAGCCTGCAGCAATGACAATATTCAGATTTAAAACTCCTGATGATTTAAATCGCTGATGCGAAAGGTAATTTTCTGAGATTCCTTGCTACCTTCTAAGCTGGATAATGAATTTATATTCCAAATTTTGATCCTATCGGTGTTATTAAGAAACAAGCCAACACCATATGCAATCACTGTATGGTAAAAAATGGAATGCTATACCAGTTCCAACAAGAGGCTCGCCAAATTAAGCCAGCAAAGAGAATCAAGATTTAACAACACCGAGGAGAGGCTAGAGCAGGGTTGTCCAACCTAAGGTATATTTCCATACGACTGCATTTTCCGCTTGAGCGCAAAATGCTCTTGAGCTTCTTGTAGTCGCATGCACAATACTGTCAAATTGCCGCTGACCCTGGCGATTTTTATCCTCTCGAGCTCAGGCGGAGAAGTTGAACTCATTCTACTTTCGCTCGTGAGTTTTGTCTCTCGACCTTGACATCCAATCAGATGTCAAGAAAATTTAGATATCAAACAGAATGGCTTCTATCACTTATCATGAACAGTACATGGCTAGGGGGTCAGTATCAGATTTAATTCACTGTATAGTGAGAAAATAATATGCTAAAAAGCCCCTAGAAGCAGAATAAACTTTAAAAAATTCCTTCTAAAGAAAGGGTGATCTTAATTTTCAACTCAAGTATGAGCCAAAGACCGAAGCAAATTGATATCACACACACGAAGAAAGGGTAATAACCCCCCCCCCCCCCATATTCCTACACAACCTTTATGAACAACGAAGCAATGCTGTCCAAAGGCAATACCACTGACGGGAAATCATCATTGCTCTTGCGAGAGCAACAAGCTCAAGAGGATTTCTGCTCGAGAGGAAAATGCAGTCGTATGGAAATATACCTTTAGGCCTAGGTCTATGGCCTAGGCTTGAACGCTGACAACCGCCGGCCACCGGAGAGAGACTGTTCACGATACACATTCGTTGGCCAACCTTGGACTATAGCGTTGTAATCTACTCTACGTTTGAGTCCAAGTGTACTAATATGCACATTATAAAAGGGTTTTTACATAAACCCAACATCTCATTTTCACTTTTTCAGAGGCATTTACTAAGGACAAATCACTTTTTTCATCCGCAGTAAAGAACTTCGCAAGAGTTACATAGGGCAGGAGAGCCAGCAAGAATGCGACATTGTTTAAGTCGAGATTTGTTATAGAGAGTAGGCCATTAGCCAAGACCCTGATTAACAAGGACCTCTCATATGTGTGTAGACCGTGCCAAAAACATTTTTTGTACAGAGGACTAAGAAAGCAATTCCATTCAAGACAGATTCTTTGTAAGGTCTAGAACAGTGCAAATTTTGCTCTTTGCTGGCGCATCGGACCCCTACGCTTGTAATCTGTAACCAATGGTCCTGTCAATTTGACAGTCCTACTAAAGTTTTCCTCATACTGTATACGCAGCCGGTCATGTTGAAGCTTACCACCCTATAAAGATCTACCATAGCATGATAGGCTCTATGACCTAGTTCGCAAATCTGTGTATTTGTGCACCAAAATATCGGATCAGCGTAGAGGATTAGAACAGGCTTTATGACGACATACGATGCGGGCACCTTGCACAGCAAACATGAATGCCAGCTGGAGAAAAGCGTGTGGGCGAATTGCTTGAAAATAAATCTATTGTAAGCTGCGCTTAATGTGACTCAAAAAGTAAGCGAGAAGCATAACTTTTTGCACTTTTTCCTTAACATATTGTACACCTTTCCCTGTGTAACCTTATCAAGCAATATGCTCTATGTTAAGGCGTACACCTTGTTGCAATCAAATTCTATATCAGGTATGAAAAATACGCCAATTTGGTGTAAAGCACAGTCTAATCTTTGATGAGCAAACTGGACAAATTCAACCGGCTGCAAATGAGTAGATTATGCGAGATGAAATTAATTTCTGTCTTCCATCCCGCTCTTTTGGTTGGTTCTGGACCATTTTTGTTATCTAAACCATATCTCTCGCTGCGTATTTCCCCTGAATTGTTATTGGTATTCCTTCATAAAACCTGCAGCCTGAATAATTGGTCTGCAAGATGCCATTATAAAGCATTTTACACTTACAATGGTATGCCAAGCGGTGTCAAGCTAGATTTTGTACAATGGGGGACTTACCAGTGTGGCTGAAAGCTTCAAAAAGCACCCACCTTTACTGCGGTCTGGTGGCTAAGTGATCTATGGCAACGGGTAAAAATAGGACAAATGGCTGTGTCTGATTCTGTTTGGATCATAAGTTCAATCATATATTAGCAATACCGAGAGAAAGGAAAGGAGCCCACCCTGTCTTGGAAAGTAGAATGGGGTTGAGTATACAGTCGTGTTTATGTGCCGATGGAGCACAAACAATGAACACTGTCAAAAGGAGACGAAAATGATATGGAATCGAACTGTAAACGAAAAAGAACCATGTCCTTTTAAGGCTTGTGTAAACATAGCAATCATGGAAAAATAATGATTTTGAAGCAAGATAATAAAAATAAAATTACATGCGATTGCTAGGATGCATAAAAGTTAAAGAAGGATGGTGATTTAGAAGCTTCATACCAATGAAAATAAACTAACAACAGATTCTAAGATTCTAGGGATAGATTTGGGTCTGGAATCTAGATTCGTCTATGTTTCAAAGATCCTCTAAAACAGTATGCTAACCTGCTTTTGTTCACCGATTAGCTCAAATCTTTAATTTCATTTTTATTTATTTCAACAGGGTATACAATACATTAAGTAGTAACTGACTTACAATGTCCCCTGCATAAACGAAAATATAACTAACCTATTTTACATTTAAAAGCTAATTACAATACCAATATACGAGAAAAGCAAGGAAAGAAAAATGAAAAATATGTCAAAAAATGTGAAAAGAAAGGAACTCGTAAGGTAAACTTTAGCGCTGTACATTGATTTAGATTATCAGCCTCTTTGATCTTTGATCTTTGAACTTTGATCTTTGATCTTTCAAAAACGTTTTAATTTGGGTTTTAGAAGTACCCAGCGAAGAAGTAGTTTCTATCTCATGGCTTAAATGATTCCAAACAACGGCCCCTCGATCAGAAAAGCTGCGCAGCACTTTTGAGGTTATGCATAGTGGACTTCCGAGGTCAGTGCTGGAATTACGTAAGGTTCTATTACAAGATTCTGACCTTCTGTGAAACATTGATTGCATGTAGGGTGGTGCAAGCCCCTTCAAAGCTTTATAAATGGTACAGGCCATCTCGAAGTCAATCATTTCTTTGGCTGTTAACCATTCTAGTTGTGATATTAATGGCACTGATGTTTTGTCATTGGGACTGTTTGTGACAACACGAGCTGCCCGATTTTGCAGCGTTTGCAATTTTTTTTATAATGGAATCACTAGCATATCCCCAAACAGAGCAGCAATATCGTAAATGTGTATCTACGATGCTGTAATACATGCTTTGGATAGTATGCAATAGAAGATATCTCTTAGTATACTTAAGCGTTTCTATTCCTCGTGAGATCTTAATGATAGCTTCGTTCATTTGGTCTTTCCAATTCAATGTCGGATCAATATTTATCCCAATATATTTGATTTTGTCTGTAGATTGAATCGTTTCACCATTAAAATGAACGAGGGGAAATTTTCTAAGTTATCGCTATCTGATCTCCTAAGGTTAGGTTCAGTACCAAAGATCATACTTTGTGTTTTTACAACATTAAGAGTCAGTTTATTTCCCTGAAGCCACAAACTAAGAATTTGAAGATTTGAGTTGATAGCATTGGCTAAATAGGTAATACATAACGAGGAATAGGAAATGCTTATGTCATCTGCATACATTGTGACCTTGGTTCTTTGCAAGGCAAACAGCAAATCGTTACTATAGATCAAAAATAGGAGTGGTCCTAGGCAGGAACCCTGAGGCACTCCACATTCAATATCTTGTATCTCATATATTTTTCCATTTACCCTACAGCATTGCCTCCTTTTATCTAGATATGCTACCAACCAGTCAAGCTTTACACCTTCAACACCATATAAACATTGCTATGAGAATGTCGTGGTCGACAGTATCAAAGGCTTTGTTTAAGTCTATGATAATGTCTCCAGACAGCTGCCCCTTGTCGAAATTTAGATACCAGTCATCGGTACACTCAAGTAAGAATGTTAATACGGAGGGAAGTTGCCTGAAACCCGACTGGTCTGAGTAGAAAAATTCATTCTCACTGAAATATTTTTTCGAATAGTCTTGAAACTATAGGAAGCACAGAAGTAGGTCTATAGTTCGATCTGTCGTCAGTAGAGCCATCTTTATAAATAGGGGATACCTTTGCAATTTCCAACTTCCTGGAAATCGGTCTTGTGAGATGGAGGTATTGAATATACAGCACAATGATGGGGCAATAACTGGCATACCAATTTTGACAAAAAAGCTTGATATACCGTCAAGGCCATAGCTTTGGGATGTCTTAAATTTACTGACTATTCTGCTAAGTTCTTCGGAGCGAATCATCTGGAAATGAAAGAGCGCACACAGTTATCGTTTATTGAATAATCACCATTGAGAAATGGGTTTTCAATGCTAGGTATATTCGAACTAAGTTTTCCACCAATACTGCAAAAAGAGTCGTTCATAGCGTCTGCTATTTCATTGTTTATTGTCAGGCTGGTGTCATCTACCGCAAGGGAAGAATTCTGGTCGTTTTAGAACGTTTATTAATGGTTTTCCAGGTTTCGTTCATGTTACCATGACAATTGGCAATTTTTTGTGAAAAATGCACCTTTTTCATATTGGCGTTTAAGCTACTTACCCTGTTTTTTACATGTCGATATGCTTGCAACAGGAGAGCAGACCCATTTTTTATCGCAGACTTCTTAAGCTTGTCTCTTGACCTTATATTGACTTTTGACTCGGAGGCAATACCTTTCAGAGACCCTGCGTGGACGCATAGGTGGGTGTGTTTCTATTATCAGCGAGAGAATATTTGTCCAATTCTTTACGGAGGGTCTTTAATGAGCTGTTTAAGACCATATGCTTCCTACAAATCTACCATATGCCCTGTGTACCCCTTGGCTAATGTAAGTAAAAGTAGTGCCCATTAAATCATGCTGCAATACTGTATTGTCATCATGAGACTGAATGGGTTCTTGATGCAGAAATCTGTACAAATAACTGGTTCAAAAGAATTTACTTATTTACTTATATGAACTTACTCAAACGAAATTGAGCAACCCAATATCATTACTTTGCACTGCTCTTCTTCAGTCTTATTAGTATAGGCTGGTTGTCAACTTGGTGAATCACACGCATACAAGAGGACATTGAGCCTCAAGTAAGCAATTATAGATTAAGTTAAGTACATGTTCCTACTTCTTGGCAAAGCTTTCTGCAGTCTCTGATGCCATTGAAGTAAAAAGTGCCTAAAGATTTTCAACTTGCAAGAAGATACCATGACGCTGCTTTGTTTATTATCGAAGATTTAAGCTTCTTGATATTCCAGAGAGAGATTTACGAATGGTACGGACATTATAACACACAAAAACATCCTCCAGCCAGGCAACGTGGCCAATGAAAGGAGAAGATATTACAAGGTTGAGAAAAGACTACAAAGATAAAGATGACATGCAAAGCAGGTGCTAGCCATATTTATCAGAAATCCCTAAACCATCAAGTTTCATTTCATATTTAGAAGAATAATTTGCATGCTTCACTTTCTGTTAACAATATGTTTTCAAAAATAAACCAGTTTCCCAATTTGAGGCTACTAGTGAGCAAATTTCTCAATGAGATTTAACTTCAGCTACCAGATAGTCTTCTGCATCAACAACGGGTAAAAACATTGCTTCGAATCCCCCCGATCCAGGGGGAGAATGCCATTCTGGAAAAAGAATTCAATCAGATTCTTATATGTCAAGTCTACTTCATCCTTCTCAATACAGAGCAATTTCGTGGTGAAACTCTTGACTTTACTGGATAGCAGTTGTGAAGATGGGTTGTCTTGCGCAAGACCGAGATACTTTCATGGTTTCATTATCTATAGCCCAGTTTACACTACACAAACTAACCTGGGTTCACCTCAAGTTAAAGCTAACCTAGGTTAGTTTGTGTAGTGTAAACAGGGCTTATAGTGCATTTCATGAAAAAATTGTATAAGTTTTGTGATACCCTTATGGAGAAAATTGGACTAGTAGGTACAGCAGACAATTAATTTTAAGGAATGCTAGAGACTCTTTGAAATTGGGCATGCTGGCCATTTTCAAGAGAAGCAACGTCGGCTCTCATTGCTTGTCGTCGTGCGCTATTGCATCTTCAGTAACTCTCTACATAAAACATTTTCAAGAGGAGAGAGCGGTGGACGTGAGAACTCATCCAAGGATTTTGCATTTGCACGGTCCCAGTAAAGATATATACGTGAATAGATTGGTTGTATGATAGGAATTGAATACTCAATGCTGATATAAATCTAGGATCTTGATTTTTCGAACAAACTGAAACCACAGACGCCAAAATACGAAACCTCATCGGCATTGGAGGGCAACGAGCACTGTTGATAAAGAGTGTAGTGCTCAAAAATATCTTTCACCATGAACTGGGAAGCTATTAAATCAAAACATCGAGCGATCACAAATTAAAAAACTATGCATAACCTCCACTCAGCTGTTTGAGAAAACCTAGTGGTTATTGTAGAATTTACCACATTTAGCATGTGGAATAATTTTGATCCAATAGGTAAAACAAAACATCAGAATTCATCTTGTGAAGATTCGAATTCAAGCTGGCCATTTAGAGGCCGACTAACATCTGCCCTAGTTTAGATGGACCGGCCCTAACTGCTTAATAGCTCGGAATGATAGATACTTTACAGTCGCCAGCTCTTTTCCACAAAGCAGCTCCACCTTCGCGTTTCTCAAGTACTCAGTCAAAAGCCAAAAGTGCGATCTATATTCTACCCCTCGCATACTTATGACGGCTTATTCTTTCACTAACCACACAGCTGTTTTTCCGAGATGTTTTGCAAAGAAAGAAAGCAAAGTCATTCCTGTTTTGACCGAGATATACCGCATACAGTCTAACGAAATGTCTGCTTGCGTTTAAGTGGATGACAAGTTTCTCGGCACATAATTCAACAATGTGCAAACAGGGACGCAGGGGGGCTAGAGGAATTGATGGATCTTGAACGAACTTGTTTGATAAACTTCCATAATTTCTGCTTACGTGTAGATTAAAGTGTAGATTTTAATTGTTCAAGAATTTGCATACACTACCAGCTGGCTAAAGCGTTTTCGCTCAATAAATGACCATGTCAAAATATTAATTCGGGCTATAAACTGCTTGACGGTGCGTCAGTTTGGAATTGAAAAATCTGGTTAACTTAACTTACCATGCCCAACTGGGGTCAAGTAAAATAGTGTTACAGGGATTCACAAACGTGAAATCTTCCGTTCCTTATCTCTTTATATGTAGCAAGAAAGCAATACTACCAATTTTTTTCATGTACTTTGATTTGAGCTGGCTGCGGCAGTGCTTCCACCAAATGGTACAATAAAACAAAATTTGGAACTTTCAATACCAATTTGGCAATGCCTTTAGCATACTTCTGACCACATCTGTTTCAAAACGAAGTTAATAGCTCCAAAAGCAAACATACCTCTCACTTTTGCTGACTGCAAACAATTACATTACGACGAATCTTACACGAGGTTTTTCGTCCAGTTTGACACTATTTCATTCCCTGTGGTAAATATTTCACACAACTTCTTTTCAATTTTACCACTCATAATCAAGATAATTCTGCTACACTTGCATGCAAGCTAAAAGGAATTCTTTCAAGAGCGATTCTGCAGATAAATTGTTGCTAAGTTAGAAGTGAGACTTACCTGGGAGAAGCCCCCGCACTTCAGTTTTTCCATTGGTCTTTTCGGCAAAAATATACGGGTGAGAATCAGAGAACGATGCAGTGATGTCCCTACTACACATCGGGTGTAAATCTCCGAATATGGAACAATCCCTCTCCTTTCTAAGGATCTCTGCCATCTCATATCTAATATTGCAAGAGTACTGGGTCAGCAATTTTGCAGAAGCTGAATTGTAGAAAATTATAGAAAACATAGCGGCAAAAAGTATCATCTTTACATCCATCTTTATGTGAAGCCAAATGAAACGATACGCATCTACAGTGTATAGAATGCTGAATCTCCCTTTGGACGTGAATGTAGCTAGTCTTCGAGACTCTTGTAAGCTCTATTTAGCCTTCTTCCTAGTGAATTGTTTGAAATGTTTATATACAGTTTCGGTAGAATTCAAACCAGTTAGCTTCAGTCTTGATATTATCGTTGTTGTGTGATCTGTTTCACTGTCACAAATCGCCGATCTTGCACTATACCTCTGAAAGCAATCGTCCAAGCGTTGTTATCTGCACATATGATCAAGCAAATGTGCGCAACGGCTTTTTATGTGTTGGGGAGGCACGAGCACAGCCGGGGGGGGGAGGGCAACTGGGATAATTCGGATTATTATTGGATTAGGTCAGGACTTAGAGAGATAGATAATGTAGAATTGGCAGAATTGGAGTTGCCATCAAGCTAGCACTCTGTCGTTTCAAAAACTGAGTTGAGGATGAAGGGTCCGTCTCTCGTTTCTGTTGCGTACATGGCAACGATAGAAATGTGCAAACTTTCTTATCAGGTTAGTTTCCTAAATGGAGTGCGGAGCAAATTGCTTTATCGTTTGAATGTCAATTATACTTTAATATAAACGATATATCTTTGACAATTCTCTGGTTGTGGATGCTTACTTGTGCATAGTAAAGCTGTACTGTCAACAGACACTGTAAATCGCCTTTTGGTGGCACCCAGCGTATTACTATGCAAAGCTTAGAGACACAAGTTAAACCGCTTGTGTTTCTGTCTGTGCAGAACCATTATTTCTAATTGTTTCTAGAAATTACGTACAAAAGGTATATGCATCTCAGCTTGTTAGAATATTGGTGTAGTCAAATCTGATTAAATGAAATAAGTTACCTTTACTCCATGCTATGCGAAAAATTACGAATTTACCGTGTACAACGTCAAGACAAGGCAAACCTGCCACTCAGTTTATTATTTCGCATCCTCCCTCTGGTATTTGATTGCTTTGCGGTAATCATTCACAAAGGCAATTTAGAGCAAAAGCCAATTAACTCAATTCTTTGGTATCGAAAATCTGGAAATAATCAGAAGGCTGAGAAAACTGTCATCTAACAAGAGAGGCTGGAATCAAAGTCTCTGATCTGGCTATTCTGAATACTGCTTCCTGAAGAGTAATTGCATCTTGAAATTCTTCAACCGAACGTCGGATACCACATTCTTATACATGGTCATAGCATTGTTTCTTTCACACCTGTGTCTAGACCTTTAACCTACTAATTCCTCTACCAAGCACACTTTCGAGCATATACGTCCAAAATGCAACTTTCTACAGCAATAGGGTGTATATCGAAATAGTACGGCAATAGAGTTAAAAAATAGGAAATTTCAGATAAAGCAGCTAACACTTGAAAAAGCATTAAATATTCATATGCTGCGACAAAAGCTGCAATAACGGGGGTGCTCGAATTGAAGTTTGCCTGCAAGCCCTAGTCTTTTCTAATATCTGTAATTTTCATACCACAGGCAAAAACAGAGTGACGTTCCTTCAGAACCAGAAAAAATAATGTGCCTTCTTCGCAAATATAAAAGAGGATGCATCTCATGCGATGAAAAATAACTTATGTAATAATATTCTCGTTGCTTTATTATTGCAACGTTTCCATCGAGTAGCACACGGCCATCGAATACCTCCATGAAATTTTATGCATTCATCGACTAGTGAAGATATTGGGACAACAATGGCTTTGCACATAGGGCATGGTCTTGCAACTCATTTACTTATCAGAATGTTCAACATTGGAGAATATTATGAAAGTGGCAAAGATGCCCAGATAATTTTCAAATAAGCCACAAAATAATATTCATATATTTTCCTTTAGCGTTGTCTCCGTCAAATCATGCAATTCAGGTCGGTGCCCATGGCCGATTTTTAACGTTTCCTTTCAAGTAAGACTTGCAAAGTAAACTGGCTACCAGGCTAAGATATGCACGCTTTTTTTATAAGGAACCTACCTCAAGGCCTAGTTCTAAAAGTTCCTTAGGGATTTCGTTTTTAGTAATATAAGTTCTTTAAATATTTCGGCCTATATTTAAATATTTCATGTAGGTTCCTTATAAATCGGTTCCTTATAAAAAAGCGTGTAGTTGATTGTTTTCTCGATGATTTCTTATTATCCACAGTGCACCAAGTTACTTCCTTCACTACAATTATCTCAATGACGCAGAGGCTCGACGTAAGAGCACAAAAGCCCAAATAGCTCCTCCAATTGCTAGGTGTGGACTAGTTCAATGTTTTGACTCCAATTTCCCTATATATGACCCAAAATCTCTCCTGTTATCATCTTATAGTTAACTGCAAATGGCTTTATCAGATAACTATTAAACTGAACCAAGAGCATCTGTACTGTCAATTCACTGCTCCTGTTTCTTTATATTGTAAATGATAAGGACACTAATGCTATATGTTTATAAGGATAAGCCTGAAATCCTGTGTTCTGCTTCTCCAGAATCCTTTAAGGCCGCTAAACTCTTTGGCGTTGTTCTTTAATTGCCACTCCATAAAGTTACTTCATCCCAATTCAAGAGCAACAGCAAAAATATTAGTGGCAGGATATGAACCTTTCGCAGTAAAACAACAAAGTTTACCGGGATCGCAATGGTCTCAAGGTTGAGGCTTCAAAGCAAAATGCACTTGAGCGCAAATAAGTCTGTTCTGGAATGATAATTAACAATAAAACAGAATATAAGGGAAAGTGTTTCTAGTTTAAAACCCTTTCATAAAGTAAAACAGTATATAGCATATTTACAGATGGATTTAGGCTAAACCGTATTTGAAAACTTCTCTACTTCTCTACGTACCTACTTACTTGCATACTTCCATATTGTATATACTTTATTGTATATACTTTATTGTATATACTTTATTTCACTACAGCACGAAAAAGCGGTACCATGTTTTAGACATAGTATGTCTAAGACATGGTACCGCTCTTTCGTGCTGTAGTGAAGTTCTGTAGTACCAACAGACTTTTCACATATACTTTATTGTATATACTTTATTGTACATACTATTGTAATAATGGAATATATTGAATGAAACTTACTTATCGAATCTAGAACTGATGGATGTTTCTTATCCTCTGTTGCCTTACTTTTTATTTTATAATTCTGAAACATTTATTTGCTCTGTCCTTGCTCTATTGTCTTAGACTAGACTATCTTTATTGTACATACTATTGTAATAATGGAATACATTGAATGAAACTTACTTATTTATTGAACTTTGATGAGAAGGAAGTAAAAAACATTACAAGAAAATTACAGACTATATCAGTCTCAGGAACTGTGAAAATTGTGAAAACGGTCTGGGATTCACAGTGTAAAATCTAATCTAGAACTGATTGATGTTTCTTATACTCTAGCCCTCGGTAGCTTTACCTCTTAACTCTTTAATTTTGAAAAACTTATTTGCTCTGTTCTTGTTCCATTGTCTACAACCGGACTGTTTTTATTGTACACGCAATGATATCTTACTTACTTACTTAATTATGCTACCTACAGTAGTTTGAGCACTTGGATGTGCACCGTCGTGCCTCTTCAACTACATGACTGATCTCGGATTTGAAAAAAAAGAAGTTCTCAGGCACATCTACAAAATGCAAGCAATTCTTTAAAATCTGTAAAATATTCTTAAACTTTTAAACTATCCGAACTCCATCCATAACAATTAGCTCTGATTTGAGTAAAATGTGTTGTGTTTGGGTTTACTACGAAATTGGTTTTGACGTCTAATAATCAATCTTGTCTCGAGGCTTGAGACCGGTTGGTATGCTTTATTGTATAGCAATGCTCATTCTAAATGAATAATATATATGAAGTTTGCTTACGTGCTTAGTTACTTACTTAGTTGCTTACTTAGATACCAATTAATTATTTTAAAGGCCAAGAGGCTTGAGAAAAGATCAAGACACTCTGTGCAAACAGGATCATCTCAATACACCACTACCTGAAGCTAAGCTCTGAACACAACCATTCCATAACATCCCAACGAGAGTGAGAGAGATAGATGACAGAGAATACCTGCGGAACCTAGCAGGACAAGCTATATCGCTGGTTTCTCATAACAAACCAGAAATGATAATATGGGAAACATGGTAGAAAGATTTCATCATTATTGGGCGTAGCTACCCAACTGACCTCAATATCGGTAACAAACTCAAGGAAAAGAACAAATGCTCAACGTTTATGAAGAACATGCAAATCCTCTTGTTAGAGGTTATTATCTCATCATCTAGAAATCTGTGCACATAATAGCTGGAGCACTTTGATGTGTTTCCACGTGTTTCTTCAAATACACGCCTGTTTTAATAAGAAAGTTTTTCCCACTGACTTTTTTAGCCTTTTCATGAGGTCAGTATTGAAACCATCTTAAGACTTTCATAGCGTGAACCATCCAGGCTACGTAACACTGCAGTGTTAACTCAGGGCACTAAACAAAATGAGATACATAAAATTTCATTGGGAATTGATGCATATTAAACAAAAAAGATTATGGGCTTGCGCAATAATTTGAATTTCATCTGTATGCACTTATCAACCTTCGTAGGATCCAAAAACCTTGTACTGACCTGTCCTAGCTTTTTGGGCAGTCGAGTACTGCCCTGATATAAACCACTTTCTAGAAAAAAACAACTCATATAATAGAAGACATTGGCTTCGGAAAGAAAGAGGCTAAGACCAAATCAAAGGGAAAGCCAAAAAAATTGTGACCAGATGAGCAACAAATATTTGCAGCGTACTTTTGAGATTCTTGATTCTCAAAAAGTCGTTTGATTATTGTTTTGTCCTAATTTTAATGCGTTGATTTGAAGTTTGAGATTTACGCTGATTTGAAGTATGAAATTTGCCTTACTATCTTAATATAATTAATTCTGTCTCAAGATTTCAGGCTGGTTATCTTATTGCGCTGTTTGTCTTATTGTCTTGCATATAAGCGTTAATTTCAATTGAATTACATGCCACAGTCAAATAGCAGATTCACTTGATTTTGATGGCTCGCATACTTACAAGTTGTTAAATTCGCTTACAGACATATTCATTAGAAAATTTAATGCTTTACAAACAAATTCTCTCTCCTATTTGTTTGCATTGTCCTACATCAAAACATTAATTGCAAGTGCAACTTTCAGCCTTTGATTCCAAAAAGCTACTTTAGTAAATAAGCGAAACTCTCAATTTCTCTTATCCTCTGCCAAAAATATCGCCTAAGCTCAGTGCTCTACGTTTTTGCAGATATAATTAACCTCATTTTTGGTGTACCGTGCTCCTACGGATAATCTTGGGCAGTTGAAACCAGTTTACACTCTAGTAATCGCTCAGGCGCTGCCCATGTTGGTAAAATTTTTCCTCTTTATTTAAGCAATCATCTGCTCTTGGGTTTTAAGGAAGGCTTTCCAAAACAGCGATTCAGTGAAGAGATAACAGACGATTTCATGCTAAAACACACACCGCGAGCCTAAAAGTGTCTGTTCGAGTTATTTGGTCAACGAACTTTCAAAAAAGAAATTTAAAAAGACAATAGTAAAGGTGAAATTTTCCATTCCATCAGAATGAGGTCGATAATTTCTTCGGGTTTGCATTAATTTTCCGTCCAGGTCGCATGTTGCAACATGACTTTTCATCTTAAGACGCTTCTAGACAGTGGTGACTTCAATTATTGCTAACAAGAGGATCTTTAGATCTAACTGCACATACGGCATCGCTCTGCTTTACCCACAACCATATTTTCAAAGGAAGAAATATAGCAAATTAACTCTGCCTGACTAAATCAAGTCAATTATCAATTTTATGGCCTTAGCAGGGAAGTACATAATGATCCTACGATCTAACAATTTTCACATAGTGAAACAAGAAGTTCTGCAATATATGACTAGAAGAGCCAAGAGAGAACTGTCTTGAATTGCCATACCTGTTTGATGAATGCTTATCAGCAATAATTTTACCATCAATTATTAAAAGTACGTTTGATAAATATTTAAACAAGACTCATAAATGAATCGCTACCAAAGTGGAGGGGAAATTAAATCTCAACTGATAAGAAATCAGATTACAAAGCAGACGAACACTTTACATGGTTTATAAGAACATTTTACATGGTCCCTCAAGCAGGCTTCACTCGAAGATAAGAGGCTTTCAAATTGACAATTATGAAAAACAGATAACACTTAGACAATTGCTCACTGTCAGTGCTCAAAAGCGTGAATATCAGAGACCCTTTAAATTCAACATTTGGCTCCTAGCAGTAAAAGTCATCATTATGGTATAGCCTCGCAACAAAGTACGAATCATGACAATTTTGATTAGCCCATACATTTACGGCATTCCTTGAATGGCTATCATGAACAGTATGTCATGATACCCTATTTTCTCTACTTATTCATTCTAAGATTCCTTCTCTGCGTCATAACATCCCTTCTCTTCTGACTGTCAGCCTCATGTCCTTGTTCGTCATATTGAGCCTCGCTTTCAGCTCTTTTACGCAACTACCTCTCTTTCATTCCTCTACGGCAGCCCTGTATATACCCTGACTAACGACTTTTTTCTTGTATTTTCTTTTAAATACCTTTCCTGTTTTTCTTAATTTGGTATGATTCAGTTTTATTCGTAGTTCCTGTATGATTGTATATACAAACCCTGTGATTTCACATGTACTTTTAGTTTTAGTCTATGCGATCAGCTAGCTGTAATTCAATGTTTTCTTTCGGGAGTTCATGCTTGATTCAAATGAAAAATTGAAAATTCAAGTTGTAGTTTTTTGCCGCTCAAAGCTGTCTGCTATCACAGGTAGAAACAGATAGCGAATAGACTACAAGAGGCTCAGGTATGTTTTTAAAGGAATGTGCAGCTAACTTAAAATGACGGGAAAAAGACGTAAACTGAGGTTTCGGTATGGGCTTCGTTGAACTTCTATCTAGAAATTGCAAGCAGTGCCATACCTGATATCTATGATACACTTAAGAAAACTCTGTTAGAAAAATTTGAACGCAAACATATCTCCATTTCTTCATAGTTGACCTAGCTTATTTCGGTTCTTTTTGTTTATGGGATAACAGAAAGGAGATTGTCTATGCTATATTATGATGGGGGTGAAATAGGAGAGAAAGAAAGAGAGGCAGACCGAGCGTAATCGTCTAAGAAGCCTCCATTTCTTTGTCTCGAAATTCCATACTAGAGATGCGTTACTTTGGCAAGAGATGATAACGAGATTTTGAAAATCGGATATCAGTCAGATGTTAGAATCACATCAGTATATTACGCACAGAAGCCAACTTAATCTGTATTAAATGCGAGTTAATTCGCCGCTAAAGATGAAACGAGTTGAAGGCATATAACTGAGAGGGCTAATTATGTTTTGGCTGCCTGTTGGGTTTTCGATTTTGAACACGATCATTTTTGTAGCATTATCTACAATTTTGAATACTATTAATAATAAAAATAATAATAATGATGATAAAAATAATAATAATGATAAAACAGCATTGCCTGGCTCAGCTATGATATTGCGAAAAGTTTTATCTCTATAGAGATCACATGAAAGGAACTTTTAAACGCTTGGTGACTTGTTGTCACCCGCTCTCAAAGAATAACACACTTGACTATTCCAGAGAACTTTATCTGTGATGGTCATGAAGGACAATGATAAAAACAACCTTGTTTAATGCTATTGTTACAATAGTACTGATTACCAATACATACTAACATACAGCAATATTCGAATTGCATTATGGGACCTACTGCTACTGGCTGCAGCTCACGCAGGCACATTGGGTGCATTGAGATTAATTGCCAATGAAATGACTGGCAAGTGAAATAATAAACAAAGGCGCATGCTTCTACAAGGATGCAGAAGAGGATGTTGAAGGACATAGACGTAGAAAAGGGGACATTAGACGTAGAAAAAGGGGCATTGATGGTACATGCCCGTCAGTGCTTGCAACTGTGGAAAAAGTGCTCATAAAGTGCTACAATGTGCTATTTGCACGGAGACAAAGCTATGAATGAGGCCCCAAAAAAATCAAAGAGCGCCCCTCTTTATTTGCTTTGAACCAAATCACGTTTTCTCACATTTTATATCAATCCTGTTCCTCCTCGTTTGCAATAAATAGATAAACATAGTAGCAAACCACAGGCCTCTTGAGGGTAGTAGGCAATTATAGGGAGCACTAATAGTTCTAAGGAAAAGTAGCACCCCCTTATCGTTTTATACTTATTTCCAAAACTAAACATATGACAAGATGGATATCCACTCCTGATTCCTACTAAGTTGTTATTCCTTTAGTAGGACCCCTAACCACGAGTTACGGAGGACCCCTTCTTCTGTATACTAATGAGTCGTATCTGAACGAAGAATCTGACCTAAGCCCCCAAGAAAATTTCTAAGACCACGCCCTTATCATTGAGTTTGAGTGCATCTCCAAAATATCATCCATACTACTAGCAAAGAGGGACTATAACAATATGTCACTAAAGTGGGGAAGTAACTGATTCCTCCCCCTGGGTACCTACCCCGTGTCCACGCCATTGATTGCTACAACAAATTCACATTAAGTGGCAAATGAACTCAGTTAGTAACGTAGGAAGGCCCACCATTGTTGGATCCGACGCGAGATGAAATTTTTATATTTGCCAACTAGAATAGCTAACATTTGAACGGTTAGAGAGATTAGAGTACTGGAGTGTTGGACAAAGCTAAAGAAACTCAATAAGACATAAAAATTCCCATAAAGTTGCAAAAATAGTCGACAAATTTTCTGTTGGGGGGCTTTAATCCCCGGCCTCCCAGCCATTGCACTACTGATCCAAATTATGACCCGGGGGCTCGCTTAAAACCATCGATTATACGGACAGCAGCCAAGCGCTCTAACCAATCGGACACTCGCGCATGCTCATTAAATGATAGTTATGTAAGAGAAACTGAGCTTCGTAAAGTCTGTTTCATAGTCCATCACCAGCCATAAGGGGCCGGAACATTTGACCCGAATTTTGTCAAAGCTATTTGCCTGTTAAATTAGAATTGCATACGTTAATGGCATAAAATCCATAAATGCTAACCAAATTTGAAAGCAATCACAAATCTGCTATAAGATGTTGGCTGACAGGATTGTTAAAGATCATCTTATGGCTTATGTGTGAGGAATGTTTGATTTTGGGTCCATTAATTGCCATTTGCTAAGCCCGAAGGTAAATGGCTTTAACAGGGTACTGAAAATCCCAAGCAAAGAGTCAGTTTCAGGCGTGGTTCGTTAAGGAAAACCAAAAAATTAAAAAGGACAATAAGAGACAGAGAGAGATCTAACACCACTTTCTTGGGCAGTGCATAAAAAAGTTCTCAGGATCACACCCTGTTGAGTACTAGGAAACACCTTATATAACTTAAGATTTTGTACAGTTAGGAAAGAGCATTATAATGCCTGCATTGCGAGCATTCAATCTCGCCTAGCCTTCTGAATCTGTGTTGCCGAACGAACATGCTTTTAATGAATGGAACAGCGAATTACCGACCAAAGGACGAATATTGGGCGTGTCGCAACCCCAACACCTACTGTAAATCTGCTCCTGATATGAAGTGAGCATTTGAAAATTGAAAGCTCCCTAAGAAACTGACCTTTCTCGTATAACTTGAAGATGAGTATCATGTTAACACCCCAATCTGATATGACTTCATACCATAGAAAGAACATCTTCAGTATAGATCAGGTATGAAATCATATCGGATTGGGATGTTTACACGATTCCGTATTCATTTCACACCGTGTTCATAAGCGTATTCAAATCATACCGTATTCATCATCGTCTTCATGTAAACGGAAGGCAAAAACGGTGTAAAAAATATCGGATTCCAATGAATTCGATATCGTGTAGACGGGGTCTTAGAAGGTATACGTAAATATTTTTTCAAAATATATTAAGATGAAACACAATCGTTGACAACCGAAGCTGAGTTGTAGAGAAAAGTTTGGCAGCTCCTTTAGGCCCGGCTGCTACTCGTATGAATCGATAATCAAAAAATGCCTTCCTCAGGATGAATTCACTGATGTATGGACGAATCTTCTATCTAGCGTGTACGGGCAGCTTTTATGTTTAAACGCAGTGTGTCAGAATTCGCAAAGTTAACCTCACCAGCCAACAAGCTATGAAACACAAAAAATTCCTATTCATGAGCAGCGCACATGGGAAAGACTGTTTCAAACACAAGATATTTTGTGATTGCAGCACAAATGTTGTACGTGTGCGCTAGGCTTTAGGTTTACCACTGCTAGCCAAAAATACTCAAATACATACGATCAAGTTATTTTGTTTCATCCAACCTTAAGCAGAAGCGAAGGAATCTGTGTTGCTACCATGGAAAACCTATAAACCAGCGCTGAAGAGAAATTCACCGCTCTTTCAGACCTAGCTGTCATTCACAGTATGTCGAAGATCATTCTAGGTCATTTGGCCTCTTCATTTTCTGTGGGATTTGTTCGATTTTCCCTCAAAACCCGAAGGTTTGCAGTGCTCCAACGCTTGCATCCCACGGACATACTGGCAATTACAGGCGATCAGGAAAATGTTCAGCTGCTTTGGGTCCCAAATAAGACAGTAAATTGCAATTGAAAGACCAAGGCTCAAAACTATATGGGACTTGCCATGCTGTTTCTTCTGAATTGAAACTTAAGTATTGATGAGCCCAGCTTAGAAGTGGCATGGAACATCTGCCAAATTACAACAAAAAGTGACGGTAGGGAGTTTGTTGTGTACAGTTAGCCTGAGAGGGATTACAGCCCAATGCGTGCTTTTCTAGCGTTCTTGTGAGATGCACAGATATTTGCATCTCACTCCAAATTTTTGAAAAGAAGTCAAAAAGCTTTTGGCTCTCTAAAGCTCTCTAAAGCCGAAATGCAAACAGCTTTGGAAATCCGAAAAGTAGCCAGAATTCGGCTCAAGAGGAGAATTCGGTGTTTAAGAAAAACCCAACGTCTCGAAAGAAAGACATTCTGGAAGTGAGGCAAAGTTAAATTGTTGTGCAACGACCCCTTCGCTACAATAAAAATCAACTGCTTCTTAACGCCACAACCATACACCTTCTGTCTTAAAACTGAGGGTCTTTGAATGCCTGTGGATGACTTCCAACGTGCACCAGTTTTGGGTTCCTGACTGTATCATATCTCATTCATCATCATCATACTCAACTGACGGAAAGTTCATTAAGCTAAACAACCGAGGCTCTCCATGCTCTTCTGTCCTGTATCAACCGATATAGTTCATCAAACCTATGAGTTTTCATTCAAACTCTCGAATGGTCGAATAGCTATACCTGGTCATAGGTCTGCCTGTACCTCGCAGTATACTGTAACAGTTAATATGTCCTTACAAATGCTAATTTTTCTATATGCATGTCTTACTATCATATGGAAATCGCCTGTTAGCTTTCTTGAGTCATAGAAATTCGAGTGAAGTAGTTTCTGTTTTTGTCATTGTGCAACATGCTTCGGAAGGTTTGAAAATTCAAACACTCATTTGTATTTTGTCTGTTCTTCTTTCAAAAGTTATTTCAATGACTGATGAATTCCAGTTGCTTCTTCCTTAAAGCGCCTTCTTCCTATGATGTCATGCAAGAAAACTGTCATTATCTATACAACGGAATACGCATTAAAAAGCTTTGTTTTGGCTGGCGATTTTTCCAATATGAATCCCTCTACCTGGCAACACTTAAACCTCTCATGGCAACAGTCTTATACTGTCTAGTGTCGGTTTCATAGCAACGACGTAAAAGCCAAAAGAATTGTAATGAGTTAACCACGGAGTGATGCAACTCGTATGGTGGACAACCAGCCTCAGACAACAATCGCTGCAACTCCTAGAGCTTGATAAACAAGCAAACGATGGAAAGATTCAGCAAGATTGGGACCAGGTGTAAGTTTCTAGTGGTAAACAGGAGACAGACGCCCCTGGAGCAGATTGCACGATCTTTACAAGAAAAAGGTTTGGAAGAAAGCAATACTCGGCTGCTCAAAAAGTTAAGAAACTTCAGCACTGGATTGCTGAGACCTAAGAAAGTTCATAAGATGATACACGCTTGAAATTCCCTGTTTCACCCAATCCCACCATCTTCTTTGCCTAATTTGCATAGATGTCCTATCAAAATCTATGTATTTCAGTGTTTAGTCTGTGTATTGCCTATTTGTCTGCGAAACACTGAGGTAGGACACGAGTTAAGAGAATCTTAAGAAAGTTTCAGTACTGCAATCATGAAAGAGGTATGAAGTTGTAAGTACTGGGTGAAAAAACTTTCGTAAAAGAATGTGTGCTTGGAATATTGACTTATAGCAGGTTAAATCGGCCAATTTACCACCGATTTCTCTACTAAAACCTGCAAAAATTCGTCACTGATTGCGTCTTAAGTTAATCTATATGAAAGAAAGAAAGTAATGTAAATTCTGTCAAGTAAGAAGCTTCGGCTTGTTTCCTGAGTTTTAAGCTTAACTTCTATGTTCAATTGTTCTCAAAACTAGTCCCGTAGCTATGGGGTAGCATGGGGTGGCATGGGGTGGCATGGGGTAGCATGGGGTGGCATGGGGTGGTAACTGCCACCCGTGGACAACTGGATGCCAGCATTTTGCCACCCCTGGAAATCTTTCTGCAGTTCTTTATTATTGCTTTACCTTGTAGCTAAGTTTGGGTGATCTCAGTTTTGGCCTGTACGAGACAGTTCATTCTTTCTTTGCATATAAATTTATCAATTTGATTGTGACAATTGTGACAGCATACAAGCCTGAAATAAGCTCTCAGATTTTGTGCCACATGATTCTTCAAGACAATTTTGTCACCTCTGAAAGCACAAGTCTGGCCACGGGGTTGCTCAAGGCACTGCTCGATGGATGGAAGTGATGCAGGCAATGATTGCCTGTGGTGAGAAAGTCTGCTTCTTAAAATGATAAATGTAAAAATCATTATTCAAATACACTGATGTAAACACAGGCAATTAGAAGTGATGTCACTGACAGCAGAAAATTCATGGATTGCATGCATCAAGCTATAAGTACATATGTATTGTAAAGAGGATGTGCTGAAAGACCTCTCTGCTTTAAATATTCTTACATTACCGCTTAAATCATTATTATCACCAATAATAATAATAATAATCATCATCATCACCATTACCCCGTCATCATTATAATAAATGATCATCATCATCACCACCATCATCATCATCATCGTCATCATCATCATCGTAATCATCATCATCACCATCATCATCATCATCATCATCATCATCATCATCATCACCACCATCACTACCATCATCATCACCACCACCATCATCATCTTGTCTTGTCTTGTTAGGTCGTTACGACTGCTTATTGCTGTCCTGCCTATCTGGTTTCCCAGTAACAACATGTCAGTAGAGGTTGTTACTCTTAATGTTCATTCCTTTCATGAAGCTTCATATGTCTGCTCTTGTTTGCCTTGCTCATTTCTTCACCATACACTTCACATTTGAAGGTGTCACATTTACCCCCAACCTTTTCCACCATGCAATACTCCGTCTTGAGTTCATTTGTTAAAGCACATTTCCGCTTGTGCCGAGCCATGTTTAAAATGCTCAGAACATGTAAACAGTATGGACAACACCATCATCATCATCATCACCACAATCGTCATCATCATCATCACCACAATCGTCATCATCATCATCACCACCATCATCATCATCATCATCACCACCATCATCATCATCATCATCATCATCATCATTATCATCATCATCATTATCATCATCATCATCACCATCATCATCATCATCTTCATCATCATCATCATCATCATCATCATTATCATAATCATTATCATAATCATCATCATCAGCAGCAGCAGCAGCAGTGCTCTAATTGTTGCAATCAAAGTCAACCACTAATATGATGATAATCCACTCATTAACTCCTACTACTTCAACCCACATTTTCAAAAGCAATCCATCAAGGGCAATTGATGACTATAATGCTAACATCAGACATTTACAAAAATGAGAAAGTTCTATGATCACTAGTCCAGCTGTGACACTATCTCCCTTTCTCCTTGATCCTCAGAAACATAATCGATTTAAGAATAAATTGCAAAAGAATGCCGTTTTTGAGCTACTCAATAATTCGTTTAATAAGACAAATTGCTCAAAATCCATTCTTCTGATTAACTTTAGAATCTACAGATAAAGTAGATGTAGAGATAATGGAAAGACTTGCAAGCTCCCGGAATTTACCCGTGACTTTATCTCCATAGCTTCTAATTGCCCATGGAATAATAAAACTCAGGTTCATAGGCTATTTATGATAGTCGCTATACAACGATAATCAAGGAAGCAAAAAAAGACAAAAAGCGGGTTCATTATAACTCTTGTTGTATCATTGTTGCTTTGTCGTATTAACTATCGATCTGTGCAGAATGGAAAGAGAAGAGCTCTAAGAAATTCCATATCAGACCTGTGTTAAAACATCAGTAAAATGCTTCCTGGTAGCATGCGTGTAAAATTTCTAAAAGATAGCTTTACGTGTCTAGGATAGTTCGCAAGTAATAAGCGGTTGAAATTATATGGACGTGCGTATGTTCTTTGAAAAGACCCCCTCTCCCTGTACGCTTTCGTACGCTTTTTTGAGTACCCCTCCTCCCCTTCAAAGCATACGCACTTTTTGAATATGCCCTTTGGTAAAATGCAAATAACCATTAGCCCTCCAATATGTGAAACGCTTATACACAGCAGATTGTTCATAGCTCCTTTTTGAAAGCACACTTTCAGCCTTAATGTTGCGGCTTTGCATCAAGTTCTCCAAAGGTGACAACGCAGTATCTTGCGAGTATTTACTTATTGCATGTCTCAATCAGTCAACTTCTTCTGTCAATACACGCACGCTTTTATAAGAATGTGGTGAATAAGAAAGCAGCACTTTGTTGCTCAAAAATTAAGAACATTCAGTATTGGATTTCTGAGACCTTAGCTAGTTGATAAGCTCATACACAATAGAAAGTCTAATTTTCACGCAGGCCGGTCATCTCTTTTGTTTAATTTCCTATGATTTCCTATGATTTCTTATGATTTCCTATGATTTCTTATGATTTCCTATGACTTCTTATGATTTCCTATGATTTCTTATGATTTCCTATGATTTCTTATGATTTCCTATGATTTCATATGATTTCTTATGATTTCCTATGATTTCCTATGATCTCCTATGATTTCATATGATTTTCTATGATTTCCTATGAAAATCTATGTAGTTCAGTTTCATGTTTGTGTAGTGCCTGTTTGAGTCTAAAACTGCAGTATCACACAAGGTCCAATATTCTTGCCAAGAAAGTCTTTTGAAAGAAGACAAAGATAAGACAGTCTTCAGCAGTACTGTGCGAAAAAACATTTATTGCAAGAACGTGTACTCTTGATTCCCGAATAAACGTACCCTTCTCCGCTTATTTATTTTTTGAAAAAATTCACTCAGGACATCCACATTCTCGACTTCCCATTTGAAATTTTTGAGTTTGTAATTCGATCAAGTGATACATAACGTGGGAAATCGTGCTGTTCACTTTGTCTAAAGTTGAAACGATTTGTAAAACCCATCTATAGCTAAAGTAATCAGATAAATTCTCCAGCCACCCCTACTATTCCAATCCTCACCCCCATCTATTTGGGGATAGGGATCTGTTCATAGCCAATTACGTCATTGCTGAAACCTGCACTAAAATACATTTGAGGCCTATTTCAAGGCATCAGACTTGCAGACGAAAAAGTGAATCACGTCATTCGACCAGTTAACTATAGCCAATCAACTTGTTGATAGAGTGAGAAACCAGATACCATAATTAATACAAATAAGACAGAATTCAGCCAATTTAATTCTTACCGCTATAATTCCCTGTAACTTGAAGGCATAGTTCGCAATTACTTGACCGTTGGTGGTAAGATTAATAGCTGTTCAAAACAAATCGGACAGAAACGCGATAAACGACAGAACAATTCGTATTTCTTTAAAGCTTATTAAAATCCAATGGAGATAACAAGGTCGTGAGATCTGCTTTCCTTGCTCTAATAATCGGTAGCCAAAAGAAATGTCTCCAAAATTCAGAGTTACGTTGGATCTTTTCAAATCTGATTAAAATTTTGCGAGGTTGTCTGGGTAGCAGAGGTAATGCTGAGATTTGTAATGCAGACGATTACATCAAGGAAGGGCAACTTCAAAGAAGACAGTGGCGATGTCTTGACTAACTACGTGAATCTCTGAACAGGCATACTTATCCTTGTTAGCATATGTGTAGCCTCGTGAAACTTGCTCTAGTATGCCAAAAAGTAACTTGTTCGCCAAATAAAATTAAAACTTCAAATCTCAATTAACATGGCAGCAGCATTAAAACGGCAGACCGAAAACTCCAACATTTCTAAGAGAGATTTTCTAGACAATGCAACCCGATTTATCGGTGTTTGACTGGGCAACTGCCGTTCTCTACTTCATTTCTTTTTAGCTTAGTACTCTATTATGATGTCAAAATACTGCTGCAAATGACCTGAGGAGTCGCATGTACAATGTTCTCTAGCGAGTGATGACCTCCTGTGTAAACATCGGTGCGACAGATACAGGTCTGTACAGGTATGAATATTTCATAAATGTTGCTATCCCTTGGACTTGCTCTGAAATGTGCAGAGCTACTGGATTGTTACCTATGCCTGATAGTAAACCACTTTAAATGGTAAAAAATTAAAATGCTCAAAGTTTTCCATCGTCATTCCCAAACTCACACACTCATTACAGAGGGCAGGCAACTCCTGACATTGTTCACTTGAACGGAGATTTACTAGTATCAATTCAGTCATTCACTAAGCCAATAATTTGTAATAACAATTCTTGGCCTTGCATTATACTCTCCTTTTCTCTGTAAGACGAAAACATTTCGCTTAAAGCTTAAGTTGTTTGATTATAGCGTAGGGCGAAGCCGGCATCTTGCTACAGAAGAAGCAACCAAAATCAGTCGTGAAAAACGACTGCAAGATTGGAATCGCGGATGATTGGACTACAAATACCAAACAATACACTGGGTACCTGTCAAGTATCTCTATTACACGTTTATACTCTGAATGATATTTACATGTAAACAAGAATACAGTTGTTACCTGGTACAACACCATTCACATCGCCTGTCTTTCCCTTCTTGTAAACGTATGGCGCAGCTTCAGAGTATGCCACTTCCAGATCGCTTCTGCACATGGGGTGCAGATATTTCCATTGGCTGCACACCCCTTCTTGCCTCAAAGCAGCAGCTAGTTCGTACCTCACGCCACATTTGAAATCTTCAACACTATCTCCCAATACTGCTGGACCTGTTAGAAACAGGATGAAAACGATGTAGTGTGCTCTCATGTCTGCCGAATATCGAAGAGATAATACGACAGTCTTCTGAAGCTGAAGAAAGCAACAGGCAGAATAAATCTAGCAACGCAGAGCTGCGCAGGTCGTTAATGACACCGATGGTAGATTTGCATACAATTAACAATGCTCAAAAATAGATTCCATTTCCTATTCCAAGGACACTACTTCCTTTGATGGGCTGATGGTTTAGATTTGATTGCTAAGGGGAACTTTAGCCAGTAAGAATGCATCTGCAAAACACCTGCTCCTCCCTAAAAAAGTCTCACGCTCTTAGCAATCAAAATATGGCACCATTATCACATTATTATGCTGGCAGCTTCTTTGTGGCATGAAAAAGGGAACTACTTTCAAGGAGCAAGCATAAGAGAAGATTCCCTGAAAACATTTTGGCTGATACTCTTCAGAGAATAAAATTTCATAAAGGTGGTGATCGATGTTGATAGGCTCATTTCGATCATCAAGCAGACCTTAAGTGCACTGGACTGTCTCAGTTCTGCTTTCAAGGCAATTTTTCCTTAGCCATATCATATTATAGGAAAAATCTAGCTTTGCATATTCTGCTGAAAATAAAAGGATGTTGGGGGGGAGCTGTTAAGGCTGGCTTTCTGACCATGCTCTCTATTTTCGCTTTAATGTGAGCAAAAACATTTTGCCATAGCAAATAGAATGAGCATTGGCTCGTGATTGCTACTGATTGAATATTGATTAGTGATCACTATTGATAGATCACTGATTAGTGATTGTTATTGATTGAACATTGATAAGTGATTGTTAGTTATTATTATCGCATATGACATCTCAATCAAAGCAACTTTTGAAAATTTACATTTAGAGGAGTTAATTGGTTTTGTCAACTGCACACATTAGCTGTTTATCTCCGCACAGAGAAGTAAGCCATGCACTTAAGCACTCAGAATTCAGAGTTTGTGGAGAGAGATGACAAGTCCCTTAACTTCAGGCATTTGTCAAATATTACGAAACGATTTTATTGCCATCTGTAAAAGAAAAGTAATTGAGCCTCCTTCCTTTGGGATACCTATCTGCAGTAACATTATGTTATTCCCGAACATTACGCATCTTTTAGCATGAAAATAGTTTATCAGAAAGCAATAATGATCTGTTCAAAAAGTTAAGAACCTTCAGTACTGGATTTCTGAGACCTAAGAAAGTTCATAAGTTGACGCAAACTTGACATTCCAATTCTCATGCAAGCCCACCAATTCCTGTATTTAATTTGCATAGATTTCAGATGAAAATCTATGTATTTCGGTGTTACGTTTATGCAGTGTGCACCTGTCTGTGTAGGACTGAAATGCTACACAAACTCGAGTATTCTCATCTAAGAAAGTCTTAATACTGCTACAAAATCTCCTTTGAGCTGCCTTGGTTGAAGTAATCGAAGTTCACTCCGAAAGAAACCACAGTAATCGAGATTGATCAGGATTAAATTTTAAGAGAGAGGTCATGCTGCTGGCAACGAAGAGGAGTAGCAGTCAAGCTTCTCCTGACGCTGCAAAAAGCTGCCGAATCTTCTAAGCAATATGAATCACCCACATGAAAATAGCCTTGAAATAGAGACTTACAAGTATTTTAATTGAGTCTCTTTAATGTGTTTTGTCTGATTATAAAGCTGTACCTCTTTAATGAGCGAGAGATGTGAGAATACCGAATATAAATACTTTTTTCATCATGGAATAACCTGTCAACTGAGTGAAAACGATGAAAAATGCGCAAGAGAATCCAGAAACATTTCTTGAGCTTTGAATTACAGATGAATGAAATTTGTTGATAATGAGTATTTAACTGAGCAAATAAATTACTAAAGAAAAATATCTTTGACATATTCTCTATTGGAATGAAAAATTAGGTTTCACATGGCAGCTGTATGTTCAACCTGCTAGCATTTATTTATATCACATTTTACAAATATGGTTTCAACCATAGACGAGTCAGACTAACTTTACATGCTCTTGGTAGAAACATCTGCAAACTTCGATACCTAGACAGTGACCGATTCTCAGATTCTAGATTACTACTTTCCGATATTTGGTCTTTTTGCACATCAAAGTGCGTAACATTTCCATTCAAAGTTCTCTGCAAAACATCGATAAAACTTTTGTGAAGCGTCAAGGGAATATTTGACTGTGCCTCCTTCAATGCCGTGTCACATTGGAGACCCCTCTTCTCCCCAAGACGCACCTATCACAAAGATAGTTGACAAGTAACTAAGCAGAAGATAAGTACATAAAAAAGTAAATAATGGTAGTTTGTTGTCCTTGGATGCTCTGTCACGGCGGGCGGGTATTCTCTACTGGCCGAATGTCAACAAGAAAGTAATATGCTGCTAGAGCTGAGAAATACTATGCTTTACCTAGCCTGTCTGCAACCCAAGCCATTACTTAGCGCGTATTTGTTCATTGTATGTCTTCACAAATGAACACGCATGTTTAATTCATACATATGCTCAATTGATAGTCTTCTTTTTGAATGTATAAACAGCATTCAATATCCTAATAATGTTTACAGATAACTGAATGACTTAGGAACAGGAGTGCATGATTCACTTTGAGCAAGATTGTGAACCTAACATCCTAATTTTCAAGTGCTATTTACCAAGGGACTCGCTTGTAGCTAGCAGTAGCCATGGGATTCCTAACTCCCCAATGTGAAATAACTCTCGAATGCAGCTCTTTTTTTTTGGGGGGGGGGGGATTCCAGTGTTGAAAATGCAGTATTTGTAGTCGATGAGCTTCTCTATTTTTGCTTCATATTACACTACGCCAATGACAGACTTTCTGTCGATTGTCACAATAAAAGAGACCAATTTCAGAGTATTGACGTAATCCTTTCATATGATCATTGCTCACAGCTATCTACAGTGTGTATAAGCTGCTTCTCCATCGATTATTCATAGCCAGCTATAGGTGGATAACAAGGATTATTTCGTAGCCTTTGCAAGATTATGAGTGATATCTTCTTCTCCATGCCCAACAGTTTGTTAACAATGAATTCCATACTCAGAGCATTAAGTATTGAAACCCTGGATCCCTCAATGACGTAGAACATTCACTTGAGCCTGCAAAATCCAGGTTTCTGCTTCAGTACGAGTGAGAACTTAACAATACGCCCATGTCTCTAACGATCTACGAGCAAAGCTAATGAGAAATTAATTACTGCCATACAGCTGTTAAATCAATCTATTCTGCAAAATCAGATTACCAATGGATTAACCAGAGAAGTTTAAAGTTGCTTGCTACAGAAATCTTTCAAACTCAAAGCATTCTCAATCCTACATTCACGAAACAAGGATGTAACTCAACCATCTTTGTAGCTGCAAGAATATTGTAGCACGAAAACCAAAATCTATGGGGTATGGTATTGAAAGTGCAAGGGTTCTTGTGTCTAGAATTTGGCATGCAATGCTATCATCCATAAGAGTCCCATACACTAAACAACTTAAAAAAAAGAAATGTTAAAAGCTTTGACTTTGACAAAAGCTGTAGACTTTGTATGTTATATGTTGAAAATTTAGGAATTTTATAGCTTTAGTCTTTCATAGTACACTCTCTTTTGTAACGTAGATTTAATTTATTATAAGTAACACGTATTTACGTTTAAGTTGACTTCATAGAAATAGTTGGCTTACAGTAACACTCTGGCCAGCAAAAGAGCCAACTTTAACCAAAGAAAGCATACTACTATACAACTCGTATTCTTATTTCACTGGTGGACCAGAGATCGATATTTAGGAGTAGATGCTAGGGAGTTTACAATGCCTGTCAAAAGTAATCAGAACACCCATATATTTTAAGAATCTGGAACTCAAGTCGCTTTTCCATGACAGTAATTAAAATGTAAAGCTCCCCTCTCAAACGATGTTGAGTCTATATGCGAAGCCCATAACTTTGTACACTGGTATCAATTCTGGCCCTAGGTTTATCCATATTTGCTAGGGGAGGGGGTGCTATAGCTTGTATCTCGCATAAATCATAGCAATTGCTCCAAGGTTTTTGGCAAATACTATGGATGAAACAGTAGCCAAGTGTTAATTAAGGGCAAATAAATGTTGATAGGCCTAGCTCGAGTCACCTCCCCAATATCGACAGGATTTTCCTATAGCTTCCATCCACGGACGGATGGTGATGCAGTGATGGCGACGATAGAAAGAAGAAATTTGCAAGGAAAACAACTTGTAGCATTTCCCTAGAGAGAGGGCGACTCAGGAAATGAACCTTTACTTGCAAGCATTCCACAAACCTATTAGTCTTATTCGAGACCTGGCGATTGCCGAAGTAAGGAGTGTAGGGGATGTAGGGGGGTGAAACACCCCTACGTTTTGCAGAAGCATTTGGTACTAGTCTTCTTGTTTGTCGGTAAAAGCTGACTTAACAGTCATGGCATGTAGTTAACTATGGTGCCTCGCAAGCCTATCGATGCAATTCTTTTGTTATACACCAACTCAAAAATCTTTCGATTTGAAATCTAAATTTCTCCATGGACCTATGCTGCTTAGAAGTAATCCTGTTACATCTTCATTTATATCGATTTAGACCGACAGACAGACAGACAGACAGACAGACAGACAGACAGACAGACAGACAGACAGACAGACAGACAGACAGACAGACAGACAGACAGACAGACAGACAGACAGACAGACAGACAGACAGACACACATACACTCTTCACCTCAGCCGCTAGTCGTACCTCCGCATGCCAGCATTCTTCATAGATGGCACCCTGCCGAACACATCTATGCCAGAGCCCCCTGGTTATCAATTTAACTCTACACCACTGGGACTAACGACTTCAAAGTAATACAGAACTCCTAAAGACGCTTTCTGTCAGATCTGGGAAAAGAGATCACTAGCCCTTTCTTTGAAATTACTTTCAGAACATCAGCCACCTCTTAAATCACAGACATTAAAAATGTTCCTTTCCAGTTAGCAACTGTAATGTTTCCTTATGAAATCTTTCCACTAGAGTAATAAATACTTATTATTTTGTCTAAAATAACCGATGCTATTTTCATGAACCTCTGCAACAGCTATTCCCCAGTATTCCTGTACTTACAGTTTGCACTTTCTGGCAGCAAAGTCCTGCATCTCCACGTCATAAAGTCATATGTTGCATTTTAAGAGATGCTTGCGAGAATAGGAAATGTTTTACTTTCTATCCATATAGCCATTTAGTTGGTGATTTTGAGATTTTTTAGGTGGATAAACGACGACCAATAGAAAGGCGGCATACCACTTACAATGTAACTACGCAGAAAGATTGGTTTTCGGCTAACCAGTGATCCCGAAAAATCTTCAGTTATGAGTGTTAGATCGAGAAAAGATATCCTCTTCTCAGGGCATCACAGTGTGGTATGATATATCAATGGCAATCGCAGTGTAGGTGTGTCGTAATTGTGAGCAGATGGCACCCTTTCGCCGAAAATGTAGGTCAACAACTCGTCTTAAACTATAGTGAAGTTCAAGAGGTTTCGACATAATGAAGAAAGAACTTCCAATTAGGATAGAAGATTTCATTTTGAAGTAATGACCTCTTTTCAAAAAGGAAACTCATATAACAGAAGACGTCTCCATCAATTACAAGAGCCGGTTCCCGTTGCCATAGATCTAGTTCTTGAATCATTTATAGCGTACAGTAATGATGCTAAAGGGAATTTAAGATTTCTCAAAGTTACAGGAAATATTCAGAGCTTGAACTGATTTTCTCATAATTATGTTGTGTGGACTATACAAAAGGACTATTGCTTGGGAATCTTAGAATTGTAAGAATGAGGAAAAATCTGAACTACTTTGAATTGCTATAAGAAAAAGGAACTTTATCCTAACCGAACATTATCTAGTTCGGAAACATCCTTGAATTGGTTCGATTGAGTTGCCTGCGCGGCCATTCGTTGATCGGAACTATAAATTATGTCCAACATTGTCTTACTAAAAAAATAAACGAGAAATTTAATAGATAAATAAACCAAGTAATAAGCCCATAACAAATAAATGTAATAAATATAATCTCTTCCTATCAAAACAAACACGAAACAGTGGGCAAAGCCGATGGCATCTTTTCGTGGATGGGCAAAGAAGAACAGCATCTTTTAGCTGGGTGGACAATGCGTACCGTGCCCCACGTAGCTTTGTGCCTCCTTCCAAAACAAATAAAGCAAGCTGAAATATCTAGAATCAAAGTCATGATTTTCCTCTAGTCCATAGTTCTGAAAAATTACACCTGACAGTCACGTAAAATCTTTATTCATGACATGAGGCTGCTTATTCCATTAAAATTAATCACTGTAACACTCCTAAAGCCTTTCGATCAGGCTGCTGTTGATTAATATCTTTCTCTCGGAACCTTTCATCTAGAAAGTCCCTTGAAGGAAGCTTCCATGTCTTGTTACCATGGCTTTAACGAGGACAATTAGTATAACTGAAAACTCAGGTGCATTTTATCATTTAAGAACGGCTCTATCAGACAAAGGGGATCAGGACATTTTTGCATATTGTACCCAAGGGGAATTTTGCCCTCATAGGCCAAATATTTTTATTTATTATTAACATATATTAACAGACTAACCCGATGTATCGTTCATAGCCAAAAAAACACAGGGCCATTGAGTTCTGGCTACAAATGGTACTGACAATATACAAAATTCAATGAAACTCACTAAAAAAACGGACACAATAAGTAAAAGAAGAATAAAAAATAACAAACGTGAGTCTCGGGATAGATATCAGATGATCCCATGGAAGCAGGATAGTAATATATGGATTGCTCAATGATTTGGTTTGATTTGATTTGATTTGATGATATGCAATGGCCCAATATTTGCTGCTCTTGCGAGAGAAGGGAAAATACCCCCCACATAGGAGAGGGATTCTCTTTCCAGTTGATCTTTGAACGAGTCTAAGTTTCAGAAAAGCATGAACGTTCTATTTGTGAAATACACAATCCCATGATCCCATGGTGACTAGTTACAATGGATCAGTGTTCAATTAAAGAGAGAAGAAATGGAAAGTCATGCAACAAACTGTACAAAGAATAGGATTTTATACAAGAAACCCTTAAAAGTGATCAAAGATGTTGGCAAAACCTGTATTATTGAAACATCTTAGGGTTTTCGACAGTGTACTGGTATTGTCTGTGATATCTGAAAAGAACTTCCCTTTCTCATTTCTAATCAGTTCATAGGTTATCTATTGACTTCTTTATCCAGGTGTCTATTTCTCCTATATTTTCTTGCTTTCTTGCTTTCTTATCTTCTTCATTTCCTTTCTCATCTTCTTCCCTTCTTTTTCATCTTTTTCCCTGCTTTCTCATCTTCTTCCCTCCTTTCTCATCTTCTCCCCTCCTTTCTCATCTTCTTTCTCCTTTCTTATCTTCTTCCTTTATCTTTCTCCCTCCTGTCTCATCTTCTTCCTCCTTTCTCTTCTTCTTCACCTCCTTTCTCATCTTCTTCCCTCCTTCAGCTTTCAACTGACAAACCAGCCTATTCTTCATCAGTGCTTCCTCTTACGTTCTAACAAATAAGTGTTCCTTCACATGTCTGGCATAGCATTTCTGTCCCTTGATTTTGTATTGCTCCTCGGTGCTTCAAATAGCCCCGTATTCCCCGTTTCTAACTCATTCTTCCTTGAAGTGACAACAAATCTATCACCGACTCTAAGTATCTATTTACCCTTTAGATTGCGGCTTATATAAGTCCACCCGAAACGATGGAATATGCCAAAATATCAAGAAACTAGTTGAGCCAATTCTCTCTTTTTTTCGTCGTTCCTATTCTCACTTTAATTGAATTTTCTTATAACTTCCATCCTCAACATCAATTGCCGGATGACCATTTCTCAATTCGCTAGTAACTGTCTCTCATGAGAGAAACATAAACAGGGAAGAAATTTCATACTGTTCCGAAATCCCGCTTCTCAAAAAACAACTTGGTTTCTGCTTTCAAAAAGCTTTCACCTGAGCATAAACATTTTATTTTAAATCTGAAGCAACTAGGATAAATATATATTAAAATGTATCTAGCCATTTTGTTTCTTTCTGTAAATTCACTGATGATTCTGTTCGTGCGTCATAATCTCAAACAATTTTACATGATGCGTATCGCCAGCAGATGTATAATCAAGTACTTATGGAGTAAGCATCTGGACCCAATCAAATATTTTGCAATAGATAATTCAATGTGAGCCATCAAGAAGCCTCGGTCGCCATCGCGCAACCTCGATCTTAATCACAACCTAGATCTCGATGGCTCAGGCAACCTCCCAAGATTGTATATTTCCATTTTGGCTGCAACCTCGATCAGAATTCAAGCTAACATTGGTTACCACTTAATACTATGTCAGTATCTTCCTTACCCCCGGTTTGCTAGCTACATCGCACTTTATTACATGAATAAATCATTGCTATTTATTTTAACAAATTAACAATAACTTATAACTTAACAACAAAACCTAAATTCTGTCAGATAAGTGTAATTTCTTTAATATTTTATTCGAGGATAAAGTTAACAAATTTCTCAATTTGTTTACAAATTCTTTGAACAAAAGGCATTTGAGTTCGAGTCTAAGCAGTTGGTGTTGATTTAACCGACTATACTTAGTAAGAAGTAATTATCATAAATTTTAAATGCTTTTCTACCATCAGTTTAGTCCTTGGAATAAAAAGGCAAATTTGTGTACGTAGTTGAAATTACCCATAACATATTCGCTTGTCTTTAGGTAATTGCCAAACTTTCGCTGCTTTTAAATACACCATAGACCGATCAAAATAATCGTTTTCTTTTGAAAAGAAGCATTTATTCTCCACTGATCTGTAATTCTTTGACATTGCGCCAAAATCCCCTTGAAATGACAGCCAGATATCTAAGCAATTTCATTAACATTTGTTGCAATGGAGATTTGAGCTTGGAAGATTGCTAAAATGCTATGATCAACAGAAAGGTTTATCACTATTCCATGCTTCTAATACGGTATGCTCAAACAGCAACTCGGGAGATGTGAACGTCTCTTATAAAGAACCTAGTACAAGGTCTAGAAAAATTTCCTTACTTCTGGAACTCTTCTCACCATACTTTAGTACCAAAAGTTCCTTAACAGTTGCATAATTTGAACTGTATATTTTGTGCCATAGACATTGTACTGTGTTCAGGTAGGTGTTCAGCGTTAAGACGGGATACTATGGACAATGCAAGTTTCACCAAAAACAACATCAAATTGCAACCATGCAAGCATATTAAAGGAAGACACTGTTCTTCCAAGGAGTCGCGCATATTTTGTGGGCCTTGATGCCAGAGTAGTGGAAACCCTTTTTGGTAGGTGTAAGATTATATTGTGGAATATGTAGGTTTGAACAGCATTGCTAGCCTTTCATAACGAACAAAGCCTTCAATACTTACCTATTCAGCTGTCCCTGCATCTTAATTTTTGCACATTTCATAATGGTAACAGCTCGATCTTGCAATCGCCGAAGAGCACCCAGTTCAGCGAATGAGATACTGCCCCATTTGATATCATCATAGCACATTTGACTCTTAACAGCAGCACGATACACACTACACAATCTCGATTGCGGGAGGATGCCCTTAAACTTGTCAAACGCAGGCAGATCACTTACAACTTTACTCTGTAATGACTTGTAAAGGCCAAAGGGCTATAACAAAGAAGAAGTAGGCAGAAAGAGAAAGGAAAGTTAAGTAGATAGGGAGATGAGATCAAGTTTGTTTGATGTTAGATTTGAAGCAAGATAAGTTGTAGGATTCAGCGAAAGAAGTGGAAGGTAAGGTGTTCCAAAGTTGACAAGTTCTTGGAGTGAAGGATGATTTGCGGGAAAGAGTGCGTGGATTAGATAGCATGACTTGAAAAGGGTGTGATTGAATAGAGCAAATTCCGCCGTCCATGATTAATCCAAGAGACTTTGACTTTTTTTACCCGCTTAATCTCTGATTTATTTGATGTAAATGAATACAGATCTCTCAATTTAATTATGTGTTGGGGACTACCAAGGACCATGATTTATTTAAACCCTCATCTAATCACCAATATTGTCAAGTTCCTCGTTCGCAATTGGCACTAGTCTTTAGATGTTACTTGATGCTGCAGTCATATGCATATCGTTTGCACATATGTTAGCGCTAGAGAACTGCAGATATCCCATAATGTCATTGAAATATTGTGAAATGTAAAAATGAAAACAAAATGTTTGAATGAAATGGATTTGGAATTGGTGATGACGATTATTATCATCTTTGTGGACCAAACTCTACTGTAGATGTTGAGCTAAAGCGATGTAATCTTCTGTGATGGCTGCGAGCGGTCTTTAAGTCATTGTCGAATCAGAATCATGTCCAGAGAGTAATCAGCTTTGGTATACCATATTTATTACAACTATTTAAACTAATGTCTATCTATATACATGGCTCGGCTGAGTGACATACGTCCTCGCCATTGGCTCTAAGTTGTACTCATCTCATTTCTAACTGTAACTCTATTCCCACCTCTATTCAACTCTATTCCAACTCTCTTCCAACTCTTTCTCCAACTCTTTCTTCAACTCTCTCCTCTCTAACTTAATGCGCGAGGGCTATATATACTTATTAACACCTAATGTTGTGTCAGCAGTTTTGCTGCTAACCAACTAATGATTACGATGCAGATTTCAATCCAAAAGAAGCATTGCGTAATCCTGGCTCTTTCTAGACTTCCTTAGACAATAGATAAGAATGCTGTGTAATGCTCGGTCATGTAGCTAATCTAACGGAATGATGACAAGGCTATATTTAAGCATAGTGCAATGGCAATAATACTGAATCCTAAACTCGATGCTATGAAATACTATTATTTATATATGCGTCCTAACCTAATCTCGTAAACTAACTTAACCTTAAAACTAGCAATAATACTGGCTCTACCCCATGGAGCCTCGACGAAACAACTAATACAATAAACGCCAAATGGTACTCCTCAGTCTTTCCCAAGCACTGAGAGTCCAAGTGCGATAAACAACACTAAATGCGGAACACGAATGTAGACACGAGTGCTTTCGCAAGCCACTCTGTCTTCGGCCCAGTTAACAAGGTGTTAGTTTTATATAAAATCTATCCAAACAGTCTAGCAAAAATCTACCAAACAAACTAGCAGTATTACATACCTCCCTATCCAAAATAAAGAATCGTCCTCGATTCGAATCTTATTTCTGAACATACATAATACAACTACAAAGGTAGTAGATTAATGACACACTAAAATTGACGCAAATACAATAACTAAATACACGAAGATAATGTTCTCACTTGACGCTTTTAAGGGTGTGCAAACTCTGTAACATCACTGCCAGTGTTAGTCGCCTTACGTCTGTCGAAAAAATTATCTTTCTTGTCTTCTAATCAACGAATGGAATGTTCTTTACCTTTCAAGGGTGTGCGTCCGGTTGGACTCATGATCCGGTTGGTCGTCGCCTTTGGTCCAAGAAAATTCCAAACCAATGTCTTGATCGAGCGAAAAATCGTGGTTTGTGGATAAGCGGTCTTTTGCAAGCACCTTTTCATTATCCCACTCCTGTCACCATTGTGAAATGTAAAAATGAAAACAAAATGTTTGAATGAAATGGATTTGGAATTGGTGATGACGATTATTATCATCTTTGTGGACCAAACTCTACTGTAGATGTTGAGCTAAAGCGATGTAATCTTCTGTGATGGCTGCGAGCGGTCTTTAAGTCATTGTCGAATCAGAATCATGTCCAGAGAGTAATCAGCTTTGGTATACCATATTTATTACAACTATTTAAACTAATGTCTATCTATATACATGGCTCGGCTGAGTGACATACGTCCTCGCCATTGGCTCTAAGTTGTACTCATCTCATTTCTAACTGTAACTCTATTCCCACCTCTATTCAACTCTATTCCAACTCTCTTCCAACTCTTTCTCCAACTCTTTCTTCAACTCTCTCCTCTCTAACTTAATGCGCGAGGGCTATATATACTTATTAACACCTAATGTTGTGTCAGCAGTTTTGCTGCTAACCAACTAATGATTACGATGCAGATTTCAATCCAAAAGAAGCATTGCGTAATCCTGGCTCTTTCTAGACTTCCTTAGACAATAGATAAGAATGCTGTGTAATGCTCGGTCATGTAGCTAATCTAACGGAATGATGACAAGGCTATATTTAAGCATAGTGCAATGGCAATAATACTGAATCCTAAACTCGATGCTATGAAATACTATTATTTATATATGCGTCCTAACCTAATCTCGTAAACTAACTTAACCTTAAAACTAGCAATAATACTGGCTCTACCCCATGGAGCCTCGACGAAACAACTAATACAATAAACGCCAAATGGTACTCCTCAGTCTTTCCCAAGCACTGAGAGTCCAAGTGCGATAAACAACACTAAATGCGGAACACGAATGTAGACACGAGTGCTTTCGCAAGCCACTCTGTCTTCGGCCCAGTTAACAAGGTGTTAGTTTTATATAAAATCTATCCAAACAGTCTAGCAAAAATCTACCAAACAAACTAGCAGTATTACAATATGAACTGAAGAGAAGGGTGTCTAAACATGATCCCTGGGGGATTTTCACATGTTATCTCCATAGCTGTCGATTTATGTCGATTCACGAGGGAAAATCGCCTCCTGGAGCTTAGGTATGACTTAAACCAATTTACTTCAATTCTTTTGACACTATATATGATCACTTTGTCCATCAGTATTTTATGATCAACTGTATCAAAGGCCTTTTTCAAATCCACGAATGTCGCCATATCAGCTTTATGATTGTCACTGTTTTGCTGGTCAGTAAACTGGGCTGCCCATTAGGGATCTGACTGGAGAGTATAACTTTCGACATGCAAACTGGCTTTTGTCAGTATTTTGCTTAGTTTTAGAAAGTCTAGAAGCTGATTACGGACAGTTCGTTTAAACTCCTTTGACAGCACAGAAAAAACAGACACACTCAACTGACAACGAAATTCAAAAACCCTGTCCGCTAATCTATTTCTGGCCTGCAAACAATTTGACGAAATCTTGGGTCGATATTCTAAAAACTCAAATTTTTCAAGATCTTCTTAAAGATGTTGACAGACTATTTGAGGGAAGTGGAACTTCGAAATGAATCGCAGGGCAAGGACGACGACAAAAAGAGTCATTGTTCCATTCTTGGCCTTTCCACATAAATCATTCCAAATTATTCAGACATTTCCAATTTTACATAAGACAAGTCCACACGTTTCGGACCCTAATTCCAGGGATCCATTATCAGTGTAATTAACTACCACGTATAAATGTCGATATCTTGGTCCTTATCCTGCGGTTGATAGACTAAAAGCTAATCCACCGCTGCAACATAGGTAATCTATGCTAGAGATCAGCCCCATTGTCCATTGCTAGGTTGACACGTGTTGCGAAGAAACTGAACCTTAGTTACAGTCATTCATATAATCATTGACTTCTAAAGTATAACCATAGCTCTCTGATCAGCGATGAAAATATGCTTGTCTTTTCTCCTTGAACTCTCTTTGATATCCGATTGACTCCTGGGGGAACCGTGTATGGTAGGGAAAGTATTAGTATATTTTTATCTGAAACTGTTAGAAAGAAAGGATTTTCTCCATCTCTTGAGAGCTCAGGTTACAAACAAGCGTGGCTTGGCCCACCGGGCTACCGGGGAATAGCCGGGCCCACGGAAGGGGAATCCCCAAAAAGCAAAAGGCACAACATACTAAAGCAAATCACAATCTTTTCAATACAATTGAGAAAGTCTGGCAACTCCAAAGTACTGAACCCACCTCTTAAAATAGAAATGTAACCACAAAGTAGGTCCCTGAGAGAACACCGGACCTTTAGAGAGCTAATCCACTCTTGGCTACATACATTCTCTATACACACTTTAATTATAACAAATTCATATTTCTGTTGATCTGATATCGGTTCAGTGCTATTCAGTTGGACAAACTTCACAGCTTCGTTGAATTGATCTAGCTAACAACTTTCAAGTCCAACATAGTTTCTCTAAAACACTATTGCAGACAGATGAAAGGTAAGAATCCTAAAATGTTAAAGACATATCTCCTCCTAAAACCAAGTGCAAACCATCTCACCTTCATTCCTTCATATAAGAATAAAGCTGGAGTGACAGACTAATGAGAGTAATGCTGTGTTTACAGTCCGCCCAGTGAAATGAAATCATACCAGAGTGGCTGGGTATGTTGAGCATAGCATCAAGGCCCATCAAGTGTGAACCACCAGCTTGAAGATTTGGGTAATGTTCTAAGAAGTTCATAAAAAGTAATCGGTAAAAAGCGGGAGGCGACTCGACCCCTCCCTCCTAGCTTGGACAAACCACCACCGAACCTGCCTCAAGTCAGTTTATCCATAGGCATAGCAACACATGCAACGGTACAATTTCTAAACACTGAAAATCGCCTATTGGCCTACGTTCTACGACAGATTTCAACTAACGTCCTGGTAGTAAAAAACTTCACTACACAAAAGTTTGAAAATTCATCTAAAAAAGACTTACTAATGAGTACTGGCAGCCAAATGCCTCTGTTCTTCTCTTGGCCTAGGCGACTGCACCCAAAATTAAGTGGGAATTGACAAAAACCGTACTTATGCAAGCCATCCGGCCTTGTGTCATGTACAGCCTACGGCTAAGAACCATCCTGAAGTTACATACGATCCATGATTTGGAGCTGTGACCTCGGCAAAGTGCTCGTTTAATATGAAAATACTACTACGCTCGGCCATATTGGATTATTGCACACGAACTGCTTACGACAAACTCTCACGTGTTACATTTAACGCATAATGGCGGAACCAAGGCAGTACTCGACAAATCAAACAGCACAGAAAGCTAAGCACTGGATGTTCGAGAAAACCTAGGAAAGCCTTCAAGGTCATATACCTTAATTCCAACATTCATACAGGACAATCATCGCTTTTTCTTGCATTTTATAGATTTCTTGTGGTAACCTATGTGGCAAGAAAGTATCAGTACTGAAATCATGAAAAAGTTGCGAAAGCTTCAGTACTGGACGAAAGAAAACTTTCTTATAAAAACGCGCGTACTACAAATCCCTAGGACGTTTATCTGACGATTTTCCGAAGAAGCTTAGAATTATCGTGTGGTCAACTTGTGCCGTCTGAAAGTGATGCATGTCTCTTGATGTTTGTGCCTTAAATGTCTGGTTTGTGAAGGGCAGCAGATTTCACGAAGACAATTCTCTTCGGATTATATCCAACTTCATCAAAATAAAGTCGCCTCAACAACAGTTATTATCGACGGGCTTATAGCAAAGAGGCATCTTAAAGGTTTTCAAAAAACACATACGCCATGATCCTCGTAGTGTGTCTGAAATGGAATATGTCCGGAATAAGAAGACAGTGTATAAATCAAGCTGATACTTATAGGTGCACTGGCAAGGGATGCCAGGCTGTGATCGCATGCCGGGCCCACCCTACCTATCTCCCTTGCGGCTCCCTGTAATCTTCAGCAGCTTGGGTGATCCTTGCCCTACTACTTGACAGGTAATGAAAATAAATGAGCACACTCAAAACGGGGCCCTGTCATGGAATGGCATTACTGGCAAATATTCGCCAGTTTGCCCCTGCTGGTACCCAACAAATTCACCTCCTCACTTTATCCATAGTTGCTTTCTTTCCATGTTCCGTTCACACTTTACTTTGGTTCAAGTCCTTTCTACTCATACTTCTCCTCGATCTTCCAAACTTCGCTCGGTATCCCAAAGCGTAATCGCTCACTTAAACAGAAAATGACGCAAAAAAACAATTTTCCCCAGAAATTAGTTAATAGAATGAATTCTACTCGTATCCGTAAACAATACATCAGGTTTTCAAACCAAAAATTCTATTAAATAGCTGCAAAACATAAAATGTATGGAACATGAGAAATACATGGCTATTGTACAGAGAAACGTAGATTTCAAACGGAAGAGCAGAGGGTTGAAAATGCTAATATTAACTTATAGAGAAAATAAATATTAACTTCTAGAGAAGGTGGCTAAGAGCTTAGGGAGATATGAATCTACTTTTCATTGTGAGGTAAATTGCAGTAACGCAAACCTCAATTTATAGATACATTCATTGACCTACCTTAAACCTCCCTGGCAAATTGCTTTGGTAACCTTAGAGATTCTCAAACATGGTAACAACTCATTGCGATAGTAAAGAGAAGTTCGGGGAAGGGGAGGGAAGAATGTCCAAGATGTAACCGTCAGAAGAAATGCAGCGCAGAAGCGGCTTTCCCGTGGTGATGAAGAGCTTACAGGAGATAATCTTATGTCTAGCCAAAACCTACCATCATAGCATCATTAGCCTTATTCCAACAGCAACATCAAGGCACTCACGTTTGGTAATGCTCTTAAAATCTTTCTACTTGTCAGCTAAATCTCAGGTTTACGTGAACTAAAAACCACAAAAACGAGTAGCCTGCTTAGAACTCAAAGAAGAAACGAGCTTTAAACAATTCTTACAAGAGATTAAGAGAAAGAGCGAGAAAAAATATTTTGATTTAGATACGGTACACCTTCATAGGATACATACTAAATTGTAATACAATCAAGAGCCCGTTGGATAGTCACTTGAGTAGATCATGCCTCAACAGTCACTGCTCTGTTACTGAATCCCTGTGCTACACTGCTACAATGCACCTGACAACTGCAGTCGCTTGTACATACTGGATGCACTTTGGGAAGACCTGCTTCCATCCACACATCGTCTAGGGCATCCAATAAGTCACCAACATGCTCTTTACCATGCCAAGGGGTGGGTGCAATTCGCAGTTTCTCACTTCCACGTGGTACTGTCGGGTAGTTGATAGCCTGTATGTATATATTGTGGTTCTCTTGTAAGGCATTTGACACATATGTGCAGCGGTTTGGATCTCCTACCTTCAAAGGAAGCAAGGTTTTAATTGAACCATGAGAGATATGGCTTTGCGTTAGAGAGTTTATAAAAAGCAGATAGAGCTTGACTGGTGATGAGTGAAACCTTAAAATATGCCACCAATAGTTATACATATTAAATTATATTTGTAAATTCGGTTTCTGCCTTGTCTATTAGTTTTTAGCTGTTAGCTTAAATCTGTATAAATTTACTATTGCTAAGAATCACTAATATTAAGTAAATGATGATGATGATGACGACGACGATGATTATGATGATTATTATTATTATCACAATGAGACTAGGCTTTACTTTGCAAATCACTCAGAGAGCAAATAAAGATACAATACTAAAAAAATAAGTTTTAAATTCCTATTTGGAAAACGAAATGGACTGCAGTTTGTTGATTTAAAAGGAGAGAGATAAAATACACATGCGTATAAAGTTAGTCTGTAATTCCGAGAAATCAGAAAGCTATACAGACGATACATCGCCATCGTGACATAGCAACTTCAACCTCAGAATCAAATTAGCATGAAAAATTAATCACATTGGACTAGATAGCTCTGTACTTATCCAACTGCATACAAGGACTTGAATTGATCAGAACCGATGTAAAATAATTTGATGAAAAAACACTTACTGAAACCGGAATGATATGGCTTGGTGCATACTCGACTGGAAATCCGCGGCGAAGGAGCTGATTCCTAACATACCCGACACTTTCTTGGTGACGTTTCCTAAGCTCACGACCCTCTTCTGCTTTGAGTATTTCAACAGAAGTTAGCGCAGCAGCAGCCTTGTCTGGTGGCAACGCAGTGGTAAAGATAAAGCCAGACCCGTAACTAGAAATCAATTGGACGAATGCAAAGTGAAAGAAGGCCCATTTCAATTTAAGTCGGATTTTTGATTCCGGATGCGACCTCATTGCTCCAGCCCTAATTCGAACGTCGCGCGATTTGTGAACGCTCAGATGTAGACTGGGAACAGTGAGCTGGCATCCAACATACGAAATCCGAACGTAAATGGAAATGGGTCTTACAATGCAATAATGACGTACTCTAACCACAGTCTCACAGGTCAACATCATAAATTGCACATGGCCTAAGTGACTGGGTGAAAGTTGACCTTACATAATTGAAAGATAAGTCTTAAGAATAGCATCATTTGTTGATGACACATGAAATAGTGGGCAAGTATCGTTATCTGAAACCAGAGGTGGAAAAAGTATCGGAACCTGAGAATCTAGTTCCCAGGAATTTTTAGGTAAGAAATACCTCGAGAAGATTTCCTAGAAAAGTTTTGAACTGTTTATATATGCATGAAACTCTAATGACTCTAATGACCAAATTAGCATAGGAGAAAAAATCATCGAACTTGATAGCTTACTATATAAAAGTGACACAACAGCTAACCAATAGATAAATAGAGCAATGGATAAACAGGTCCAAACAGAAATTATGTAGTTGCACTCCACTAAACACATGACAGAAATCTTGAGCTGAATACTTAGATTCCCAGAAAAGAAACACTTCTTTCCACCTCTGTCTGAAACAACAGTTCTTGATAGCAGAGTGCCGGGAATTAAGCACGTGGCAAATCAGTTCTACGCATACTTTAAGTGGCATCACAAAGTTTAGTGTACAGAGCCCCAACAGACTAAAATGCAGCCCTGCGAAAATACTTAATCAAAACATGATAATAAACATGGGGATAACTGAGTTGTCTTCTCAAGACCTTCAGATAAATTAGTGTGTGAAAAGTCCGCTGGTACTGCAGAACTTCACTACAGCACGAAAAAGCGGCACCATGTTTTAGACATACTGAGTAGTATAGTATGGTGCCGCTTTTTCGTGCTGTAGTGAAACAAGTACGTCTGCTACCATATGATTCCGAGGACGTCGACGTTCCTCATTTCAGGCATTCACGCTAGGATATCCATCCTATTAGCTGGAACACAAAACCAAATACAGCCTGAATCGTAAGCCGATAAAAAATGAAGTATCGAAGAATAAATTAAAAACAGGAGTCATCTCGCCATATATGAATATTTTATATTTGAAATGTTGGCTTTTACTCTCAGCGTATCCTAAAAAAGGCTACACCAATTATCCTTAAGAAGCATGAACCAAAAACCGGATTATTTTGCAATCCACAGATTAAAGAAAACACGCAAAATAACTGCTGCGTACGATAAGCATCCTAACGTGTAACAACAAACTTGGACATTTTGACAAAATGTAGTTGATCTTTGCATCAAAAGCTACAGCGGTTCGCGTTTTAGAAGATACGCGGATAAACTTTGGCAAGCAGTGGAGTTATACAATCACGTCATCATGCGGAAAAAGAAACTTCAGGAATTCCATGAAAACTCAAATGACAAGGACCATATGTAGGCTCAAAATTGCAGCTACCGTTGATTGCCTTTCAATCAACCCTACAAACCTTTCAAATCTAATAAATTTAATAAATAATAAATTTAATAAATAATAAATCTAATAAATAAGGCGGGCATGATACACTTTTCTAAGGAAAGTTAAAAAAATCACCAAAAAACTTGTCAAATTAAAAAATGAATTGTTTTCAGAAAATATAGAACTGCATTATCTTGATTACATACTTAGGTATGACTATAAGGTTTGGAAAATTCAAATGTTTCATGGTTCATCATGGAATATTCAATTTCACTTGAAAAACTATCGTTTCTATTGGAGAGTGAAGAACGGTGACAAGTGGCCATAAAAGGTCACTAATGAAAATGGTGTTAGAAGGACTAACAGTGGTATTGGATCATTGGAAAACATTACACGAAAACATGGCAAAAGAGCTTAGATCTATGAAAGTTTTTGGCGCTTCTGATATTTGTTGCAATCCTACCAGCTACTGTTTGATGGCAAAAACCCCACAATTACAGGCAGAGAAAAAGCATATGTTTGAACACTGGTATATTCTCAATAATGAAGCAGGAAAAATTCATAATTTGTATTCGTGACAAGCAATCGTCACTCTAAGAAAAGAGGCTGTTGGATCTTTCCTGGTAAATCTAAGTCTTAAAAAAGCCTTCAGTTACGAACGACTTGAATAGACAAGGACACCAGGAGAACCCATTCAAATGTCCCCTGAGCTTAATCTCATTGCGGGGTGACCACACTTGTCAAATGAGAGGCTAAACTTTACTAAGAAAGGCTAATATCGGTGAACCAATCTGGCAAAACACTCGAGTGATCTCTTCAAAGAGGACAGAGGTTAACAAACTACCGTTCTAGGCATTTCTTCCAAGGTAACATAAACAAGTTCAGCAAAAGGAAGCACTAAGTATTAAATTGTTTGAGACGTGAACTGTAGATGCCAACTCATGGATATGAGAATGCGGCAGATTTTGGAACTTAGTCAAATGAAAAGAAAATTGCTATGAGCACATCCCCTAGATATCAAGGCAAATCCCTTTCCAACTATGGGGGTACACCCTTTCTAGATAGAAAACGGCAGATGATGTCACATATTTGTATATCTGTGGGAAACTCAAGGGTTTCTATGACAGTTTTGGACGGCTGAAACGTTCAAAGTAGGGGAAGGCGATATATCTACCTACACACCCCGTGGCTTTGCCACAGTGGATGAGTGCATGCGGGATGTGAGTGGGATACTTATTGCTACCAAGAAATGCGCGGGAGGATGGGATGGAATGGAATGCGGGAGAGTGATGATTGAAAATCTACTTTCATGATCAGTAGCTCATGCTAAGTGCAGTAAAAACCTCTATGCCACTTTCCAGAATAATGGTAGAAGGTACAGGTCAAATTGCAATAAAAATTTATAAAGAATTTTCTGCGTATGCTACATAGGCAAAATGAATAAAACTCTTCTCCTACCTGCGTACAGTGTCAACGAGAGACGCACTTGCGGCTATATATCCACCTATCACACCGACTGCTTTACCAAGCGTTCCACTTATTATGTCCATCTTATCTAAGACACAATCACGGTCACCGATACCTGCCCCACGATTCCCGTACAAACCAACGGCGTGGACCTAAAAGATGAGACAACCAGTTGCAACATTTACAAACATAAATAAGATAGTCTGACTCGCGGGACAATTGCGGTGCTACTGCAAACAACGCTTCCAGACGTCACTATACATATACTGTCTTGAACTTGCAACACTTAAATACGATTGAAACTGACAGTAAACCTACCTCATCAATGAAGGTCAACGCTCCATATTTATGGGCAATGTCGCAAAGCTCCTCCAGGGGGCACACACTTCCAGACATGGAATGCACTGTTTCAAATGCAACTATTTTCGGCACTTCTGGATCAGCCTCCTTCAGGAGCTTTTCGAGTGATGCAGGATCATTGTGGCGATAAATTTTCTTCGTCGCCCTGCTTGTTCTGATTCCTAAGGGTCAAAAACGTTGAACACTTGTTGAAAAGCGTAGCTTTTTATAAGGATTGGAGAACAAGAAAAATGTGGAAGATAGCTCTGCAAGATAGAAAACTTTCTATTTGAAGATTCCATACCTTTAGCGTGACACGGAGAAATTTCTCACGGTAACTTGCGTCGTCATGGTAAATAAAGGGATTGCAACATATTTTTTTAAAAGAGTGTTACACGTAGCAATAATTTCTGCAACTTGCAACGATCTCTGCACCTTGCAACGACTCACACCATTTTTAGTGACGAAAACTTCAAACCGTGCTAGCATTAAACGTACGATTACGTTGCAAGGAGAAAAATCGACGCCACACGGTGCTGCAATAGCTACAAAAAAGCTGGCAATAGTTGCAAAAAGTAGAACAGGGTTTTATTTCAGGAAATCGTTGTGACAGATAAGGCAGCTGCGTTGAAAAGCAAGGAAATGATAAGTAACATGGGGCAACCGGTTTGCAACTTGTACCGACATGATATTGCGAGACAAGTTGCAAAAGCAATTGCCCTATGTAACGCTAGCTTAAATCCTAGTCTAAAATGGTAGTTATTATTATAAACGTTTCTACAACGGAAAGAGAATTATAAACGGAAAACCTACAACGAGCGATTGATTTTTTTTCAATGACCTACGACAACATACTAACTCTTGGTGATTTTAATATGGACGTGAAAGAGGCTGGTATACGCTCTATAATGGAAGACAACGGGATGGTTAACCTTATAAACAATCCAACTTCCTTTAAATCTGCAAATGGCAGGTGCATAGATTTGATAATGACAAATAGCAAAAATAGCTGCTTCTGCAGCAAGACATTTGAGACGGGATTCAGTGATTTCCATCATATGGTGTATACCATCCTCAAAACTACTTATGATAGATTACCGCCAAAAGTCATTAACTATCGCTGTTACAAAAATTTCTCTGAACCCCACTTCCGAGAGGAGCTAGTTCATAAAATGAATAAAAATCCGCCAAAAAGCTATACTGAATTTGAAAATTTATATGTTGCTACCTTAAATAGTTTTGCGCCCAAGAAATCTGTTTCCATAAGAGGAAATAACAAACCTCACATGTCTAAAAAGCTACGCAACGCCATAATGAAACGGTCACGATTGAAAAACCAAGCAAATCTATCTCGGAAGGAAGTGGATATACGTAAGTATAAGCTTCAGAGAAATTTAGTTGTCAGTATGAATAGGGAAGCAAAAAGAGATTTCTACAGGAATCTTGACCCTAAGAAAGTGGGAAATGAGAAGGATTTTTGGACGACATTTAAACCTCTTTTGTCCGATAAAGTAAAGAACACAAATACTAACTTACAAATTTTTGAAAACGGACAAAAAATAACAACTAATATTGAAATAGCTGAATGCTTCAATTCTTACTTTACAACTATAACAGAAACACTAAACATTGAGAAAGCTCCTGCAATCAACATTACCGAGCCATTCTCTCACCCGGTTGTCGATGCCATAAAAAAATTTAGATTACACCCAAGTATTATAAAAATCGGGCAAATGACTCCGGAAAGTAATACTTTCGAGTTTCGCCCTTTCGAACCTGGAGAGGTCTGGGATGAAATCAATCGCTTGAACACTACTAAGAAGACAAGTGGGGATTTACCTACACAAATTCTAAAGTCAACATCTGACCTTGCCTTCAGTGCTGTAACTAAATTAGCTAATGAAATGGTGCAGCAGCACATGTTTCCAGATAAACTCAAACTTGCAGATGTTTCACCAGTATTTAAAAGTGGTGACACCACAGCAAAAAAAAACTATCGTCCAATTAGTGTCCTTCCAGCACTATCAAAAGTCTTTGAACGCCTACTGTTAAAACAATTCCTACCATTTATAGAAAAGAGACTATCGGCGATTCTTTGTGCTTTTAAAAAAGGACATAGTACTCAACATGCTCTATTTCGGGTTGTTGAAATGATTCGCCGCTGCATTGACAAGGGGGGTATCACTGGCATGGTACTGATGGATCTTTCAAAGGCATACGACTGTCTACCACATGATTTACTTATGGCGAAACTGAACGCCTATGGCGTTGGCATTGACAGTCTAAAACTCATTTATAGTTTCCTCACTGATAGAAAGCAGAGGGTCAAGATAGGCACTAGCTTTAGTACCTGGAAATATTTGCCAAAAGGAGTTCCACAGGGGACTGTACTTGGTCCCCTACTTTTCAATATATTTATAAATGATTTCTTTTATGTTATAGAGCACTCTCAGGTTTGCAACTTTGCCGATGACAACACAATTTTTGCATGTGATGAAAACTTAGAAAAAGTAACCACAAATATTGAAAATGACACACGAAAGGCAATGAACTGGTATAGAATGAATGAGATGGCTGCCAACCCGGAAAAATTTCAATTGATTTTTTTTGGGCTAAAAGAGCAACGCGAGTTAAGCATAGAAATTAATGGCGATATCATAAAAATGTCTGATACGGTAAAACTTTTAGGTATTACCATTGACTCAAAACTTACGTTTAACGAGCATGTCAAGAGTATCTGCCAAAAGACTAACAATAAGGTAAAAGCTTTTTCTAGGGTTGTAAGAGACTTAGAACCCCAAAAGGCTAGCCTACTGTATAACTCGTTTATTCTGACAAACTTCAATTACTGCCCACTTATATGGATGTTTTGTGGAAAAACTACAAACGATATGGTTAACCGGGTCCATAAGCGTGCCCTGAGAGTGCTACTAAATGATTATGACTCTAGTTTTGAAGAGCTCATACACAAGAATGAGGAAGTGACAATCCATGAAAAAAACTTGCAAAAACTTATGCTCGAGGTATACAGATGTGTGACCTCTGGGAACCCTTCCTTTCTGTGGGAGTTATTCAATAGAAAAACTCTCCCATATACATTAAGAATAAAAAATCTCCTCCAACTTCCAAACACGAGGACCAAAAAGTATGGGAACGAGTCTCTTACATTTAGGGGAAGCATACTTTGGAATCAACTTCCAGATCAATATAAAGCTGCAAAAACTGACAATGAATTCAAAATGAAAATCAAAAGTTGGAAGGGATTTAAATGCAGTTGCCGCATCTGTATATAATTATATAGTTATCTTTTAAGACTGTTCATTTTAGTTATTTTTAGAAAATATTGTAAAAGTAGTGTAGAGTTGGCCTTTATTAGCTTTAGCTATTTCTTCAGCCAACTGTAAATAAATTGTATTATTATTATTATTATTATTATTATTTCTGAACCATTTTACGGGGTCATCCATCATCAGGATGAAAAGTAAAAGAATGAACGGGAAATAAACGCCAAATACACTTATGGAGAAATAAGCAAATGCAAATTCTAAAAGATTGCTGGAAACAGATTTTTAATTATGAATCATGAAAGTGTCTTATGTCGTATCTCAATAATTTGTATTATGAAAGAAGCCTATTTCAGGGCGAAGGGGGCGACGGGCCTAAAATGGTGCGCAAAAGTAACACATTACGTTGATGAAATCAAAAGATAAATCTAAGAATTATTTAATAAAACTAAAGACAATATATTAACCCGGATGTATAGATACAAGCTCAATACGGATAATTGAAGCCTACTTGATACGGATAATTGAATGCTACAAAATAAAGGACATAATATAACACAGGCATGCAGGTGAGAAGTTCTCAGTAGCACAAAACCTTGCCATTTGCCCCAGAAGGATAAAGATGCCCCTTGTCTCAAAAAGATGTGAAAGTGTTTATTGCATGTTTGCTAGGTAGGTCTGTTAATAATCATCATTAAACTGGAAAGTGAGGAAATCATGAAAATTCCTGGAATGTTCCTCAAGGTTCTAAATTTTGAAGAATTTTGAAGAATTTTGAAGAATTTTGAAAAAGTTTGAAGAATATTTCCCCCAAGCAGCATAGGCGCCAAATGTTCGAGAGCTCTGATCAGGTCTATTTTCTCCCAACCTAATTGACCAATCATCATGCAGGATTCTAACCACACATGTATTCCACAGGTAAATTTAGACCCATGTTGCATGACGATTGGTCAATTAAGTTAGGACAAAAAATACAGCTGATCAGAGCGCTCAAACAATCAAACAATTGATGGCTATGCTCTCCCAAGTTACACTCTTCTTTTATATGAACAATTTTATAAGATATAATACCTGTTTCATAAACACCCAATGTTGTCTTGTATATTGTCTAATGTCTAAATGGCACACATAACACACCCGAATAATTTAAGAACATATTAAGAAGAATTCAGCCTCAAAATTTTGGAAAAAGTAAGAATAGCCAGCCTGAACCTCAATTTTATTGGTTCTTATAAAAAAGAATGTTTATCTTCTTTTTACCGTGCTAATTCTGTGGGAAAGACCTCAGTCACAGAATTCTGTACCTCAGTCATTGAAAATTCTTAATTGCTCGTGCGCGTGTGCGTGTGTCTGTATGACATAATCGAATGAATATTGTAGCATAGTTACCGTGAATCATTGAGGCATGATTCCCTGCATCCGAAAATATAACACAACCAGGCATCATACTTCCAAGAGTGTACAGTGTAGTATCATTGGCAACATAGCAGGAGGTAAACAAGAGAGCAGCTTCTTTGTTATGCCAATCTGCCAAGGACCTTTCCAACGCATTGTGGAACATACTGGTTCCAGATATATTACGAGTACCCCCGGCACCGACTCCATGCTTGTTAATCACATTCCTAAACGAAGAGAGCGTGCTTTATACAACTGTAAATTGCACCCACCATATTCCGTTGCTTATTTTTCATTTCAAGCATTGTGAGCGGTAGGCAGTCGCGCCATCTAGAAAGCTCGACATTTGAAGTGCTAACGAGCGTAGCAAATGACCTTTCATAGACAAAACCACGATCGTGTTACCAGTGGAAAACCTTTTCGAAAGCATACTGGTTTCCGCCTGATCAGAAATGGTGCGACTTAAATTCGGTAATGATTGGCAAAATCGAAAAATTTCGTCAAATCCAAAACTCTACTTCATGTCGACTAGCAGCACTTTCAATCTCCCAATATTTCAGTTAGCAAAAGGAACTGCCCTACAATGGGGATATATAATGCAAGTTTACTTGGAACAGGACCCACAAGGCTTAAATATGGGATGAATTTGCGGTCATAAGGGATCTGAGATGGTGATTTTCTCAGTGGGCAACCTAGTAAGTTAAACTACCAAGTAAAGTGTTAAAAAACAAGCTCCCGAATTATGAATAGCTCACCAATTCCTATAGCGATGATCTGAACAGTTAGAAAACTAATTCTAAAGAGAGATTTGTGCTCGAAAGGTAATTTTTACAGCTGAAATATTGGCTGTTGTTGTTCTTGGCTTTCTGTTCGGCAATTATAAAGAAATAATACGAACTATAAGAATTGGACTTCTTGATTAATATTATCAGTTAATTATTAACCAATGCCAGTTATATTTCATAGTAACTCAAACCTGGAAATCAAAGGGAGAATAACTGTTCACGATTCTCAATGAATATTGGAAGAATAACTTCATAGCACCGGTTCGGTTTATTGGACTGTTTTGTGTAGCATGAATGTGAATTCGTGTGAAAGCTATCTCACAGTCAATACGGTAAGCCTCCTTCTTTGTCTTGTTGTCAATATGGCAAGCAATCTGCTTTTTCTAACTGTTAATTTGCAAAAAACTCTTAAACTTGCAAGAGAATGCTTGGAATATGGTATGAAATGCTAAAATCTGTAGGTTGGGTGTAAAAAGATATGATTATTTCTAGAAAAAAGTTAAATCAAAGTTCAATGGCCAAAGAGATTAGGACAAAGACTGCGTTGATCTGTAAGAGCAAGAAAAAATCAAAGTTGATTTAAACGTACTTTGCAGCCTGGACAACATCCGGGTGCCTGCTCATGCCAAGGTAATCATTACTACACCAAACAGCAACGTCCTTCGGTTGGTCTCCAAGGGTGTAATCTTTGGCATATGGGAACTGGGTAGCCAAACGATTAACTTCCTTGAAAACACGATAGGAATGGTCGGCCTTCTTCTGCGCAATTTTCGCATCAAAGAAAGTATTGTAGTCAAAGTGAGAGGCAAAATGGCTACCAGATTTTGCTGAAAAAAGAAAATAGCCGTAATCAATTCAAGCACAACGATACCGTAAATCCTCGAATTAGCCCCATGGCGACTTATTTATTTTTGCTGCTTTTTGGGTGGAGCTTATTAGAGGGGGGCTTATTCGAGGGGGGCTTATAAAAATTTGACAAATGTCGTATATAAAGCTCATTGCCAAAGCTCCTTTTCTCCATATTATTACAAGAACAGTCTATATTTAAGCATTAGTCTTTATTACAGTCTTCATCATCACCTAGGGCGGGGGTTTATTCGAGGGGGGCTTACTAACAATTTGAAGTTCTAGCATGGGGGCTTATTGGAGGGGGGCTAATTCGAAGATTTACGGCACGGCTAAAATATAATAATGAACTAAATCCTTTCCAAGAAACCTGTAATTAGTGTCCTTATAGAAGGCCCTTTGGTGCAAATTACGTAAGAACGATTTTCATTTAATGCGGATTGCGGATTTCACGCTTGCGTTTCCTGCGATTTGTTAGCGTACAAATGTGGACTGGGAACGATGAGTTCGAAATATATTCAAACATATGCAAACCTTTTGGTGCTTCGTCACTCTCAGTAGGTTCCGCTTTTCCATTCTGACTGCCCTTCCCATTCTCCACGAATGCATCCTCAACTGAATCAAGACTCTTCAAAACATACTGTCCAGAACGAAATGGACATTTGCCTGTCAGAAAATCAAAATCTTATGATCAATAAGTACCAGACTTTGATGTGGATTCATTTCATATTCACACAATGGATTGGAAGTCTTGACAGAACTGCAACGGTAGCTCTAATTGATACTATCACTAACACAATCTATTTCTCTCTGATGAAAAATAATAATATATGTCAGAAAAACATAGTAGACAGAAAGTGAGAAAGAACATGACCATAGGAAATAGAACAAAGATAAGATATACTATAATAAGTTGAAAGGAAGAAAAGATAATAAGATAGAGGGTAGGAGAAGACAATCATGGCGAAAAGGCAAAATATCGTACCTCCCATCTGGTCGGTGCTATTTTCAACAATGTCTGGATTGGGTTTGGTTGATAAAGTCTCATTAGTCAAAATTGTAACTTCAGGGTCTGAAATTGGCTTTCCGGAGTATGACTTCTTGAAAGGACACTCTGCTATTGCAAAAATTGAAAACATGAAGTAAGAATAAAAATTAGTCTGCACAAAGATATTATCATATTGATGGACTTCAGAAGTTTGCAACAAACCCCAAATGAGGAAAGATGATAAAAGGTATTCAAAGGAAAGGCAAAGGGAGAATTTCACTGAATTTAGGAAAATATCCTAAATCTCTCACTACCAATCATGGCATCAATATTGTTTGATCATCCCTATACCAAAGCGTAGACTGAGGAGCTAAATCCAACAGAAAACAAGTTTGGTAGGAAAGCCATCTACCTCCCCTATTTGTACAGGCCAATTAAAATATGGTATTACGTACAAATTCTATACATATCTAAGACAAAACTTCTTTTCAATATTCATAAATGCTATTTCATATAAGAAATATGATATGGCTCTGTCATTTTCTAGATCTTTCAAAATCCATAAGTGCATTGTTCCAGTTGTCGAATCATCGAACGTCACGCAGTTGCTTTTGTTCTTTTTTGTATATATGCAGGCCTATCAATGAGACACGTGATCGCGCACGAGCGGGCAGGCACGCGTACAGCTCAGTTCACATCATCATCATCATCATCATCATCATCAAATTATATTTTTACACGAAACCCTATCAGCTACGTAATTATAAAGAAAATACGTTATATATAAAAAAAAATAAAATTACAAGTAAATTTAGATGGTATTGCTGGTCTTCCCAGGGATCGTGCTTAGGGAAAGGATGCTAATTTTGCAGGTATTCCTTTAATTTCTTTTTGAACGTGGTAGTCGTGGAACTCATTCTTATTTGTAATGGGATTTCGTTCCACGCCTTAGCACCACAATAGAAAAAGCTCTTTTTAGAGAATTCTAAGTTTTGCCTTGGAATGTCTAGGTCAAGGTAATTTCTTGTTGAATAATTAGATATTTGGGACCTAGTGACAAGTCTTCCTTGCAAACTGTCGGGGCAGAGACCATTTATTATTTTGTAGATCATAACTGCCCTGTCAAATTTTATCAAATTTGAGACAGAGAGCCAATTACACCTCCACCCGTCCTTTAATCTTGAGCCTTCTATTAGTGTGCGGGCTCTATTTTGTAGGCGTTGAAGGTGATCCAGTTTTGTGTTTGATAAATTTCCCCATAGTTCATTACTGTATCTCAAATGACTCTCTAGCAGTGCCTTATAGACCTGATCTAGTTTAGATTGCGGGAGTATGTTATTTAGTCTCCGCAGGGACGAGAGAGCATTTTTTATTTTACCTTTAAGGTTTTTATATTGCTCATTCCATGTCAGGTTCTCATCAACCATAATTCCGAGGTATTTAACTTGTTGAGCTCGTTTGATTGGCTCTCCATTTACGTTTACCTCTAGTAGACCGGGAATCTGGTTGGTTTGTCGTTTGTGACCAACAACCATATATTCTGTTTTAGCAGTGTTCAAACTGAGCTTGTTCTGGCGTAGCCATTCTGTAATATTCTCTATCTCAGCCTTTAGGTCATTACAGAGATCGTAAATATCTTCGCCAGAACAAGTGACACTAGTATCATCCGCATACATGTTTGGGGTGCATTTTTTGAGGCACTGCTCAAAGTCATTGACATACAGGATGAAGAGGAGCGGCCCCAAGCATGATCCCTGGGGGATACCACAGTGAACTGTTTTCAAACTAGATTTATGGCCATTTAAGACACAGTATTGTTTTCTACTGGTTAAATACGATGTGAACCACCGAAGAGATGTCCCTGCAACTCCGTATTTGGTTAGTTTAGCTAGAAGAATCCCGTGGTCCACCGTATCAAACGCCTTTTTAAGATCTAGAAATACGCTGATATTAATTCTATGCTTGTCAACATTAGAGAACCATGAATCTGTTATGTTAAGTAGTGAGGTTAGGGTGTTATGCATCTTTAAAAATGCATGTTGACATGTAGCGAATTTCTTTTGCTCTTTCATGTAACTCGAAACTTGATCATGCCCTAGTTTTTCCAGTAACCTCGAGAAAACAGATAGTACGGATATAGGCCTATAATTGCTCATGTCACTTTTTGAACCTGACTTGAAAATAGAGGTTACCCTTGCTATTTTCCATATATCCGGAAAAACACCTGTTTTGAATGAAGAGTTGAATATAGCAGCGAGTGGTTTGCATAAAATTTCTGCTGCATCTTTTACAAACTGTACTGAAATCTTATCATAACCCGAAGATTTGTTGCATTTCAATTTTTTGATTTCATTTTTTATAAGGTCAGAAGTAATGGGTTGAAATTCAAAATTAGGGGCTGCGAGTGCATCTTTATCATTAAAGTATTTTAGTGGGTTATCTGATTCTTTAATTTCGATTTTTTCAGCAAGTTTAGAGCCTATCATTGTGAAATGGTTATTAAATGCTTCCGCAATTCCTTTCTGCTTTTCAATTGGTTGACCCTCATACATGACGGATCTAGGAGTCGTGGAACATTGACTTTTGTTCAATACTCTGTTAATCGTTTTCCACATCTCCTTCGGGTTATTTGAATTTTCGTCAATCAAATTGCAGAAGTAGCATTCAACAGCTCTTCGGAGTTCACTAGTTACTTTATTTCTTAGGCGTTTATACTTAGGCCATAACGAACGATCTTTTTCAGCTTGTTTCTTAGTCCGATCTCTCTCATGTATCATATTTCTGATACGGGGAGTTATCCAGGGTGAGGGTGCATGTTTCACTGTATTTTTTCTTATTTTTAGCGGTGCATGCATATCTAAGATCGAGTGAAAAATATCGCAGAATTTGTTTGCCATGGCATTAGGCTCATCCCCGGCGGTGGATATGATCATTTCCCAATCAATAGTTTGGAGGTCAAGAAGAAAGGCTTCCCTGTTATAGTTTTTCATGTTGCGGGATTCAGTCTTAATTTCTTTCCGAATGAAAGAGAGATTGGCATTAAGTTTTCTAATGCCAAAAACCATGTAATGATCTGTCATGCCAATTTTTATTACACCAGAGGAGGAAATAAGATTGGGTCTATTGGTCGAGAAGTGATCAATAACCGTTTTAGTTGTACTTGTTTCTCCATTAGAACTCGTTTTGGTAGCTACCCTAGTGAAATCTGTGATGAGCTGTTCGAACTGAAATTCAGAGTAAAGAGCTTTCAGCTTTCTTGTGTTACAGTCTTTTGGTTTTTTGTAATCACAGTTGGTATCGCCAGTGAGAATAATTTCTTTGCCTTCTGTATCTAGCTTTCGAATAATTCTGGCTAAAGCTTCGAAGGTATTAATGTCAGTATTCTCGGTAGGCGGGCGACACGTACTCGATTTGTCACTCGCGCCAGTTTTATGAAACGTATACATCCAAATACTAAGGAAAGCTCTAACAATCGAATGTTTAGTGCACGCAAACGATCCTACGCAAACGATCCTACGCAAACGATCCTACGCAAACGATCCTACGCGCGCGATTGGCAGCGCGCGTCCAATTTACTCATTGAAAGGCCTGTATATGTTTTTCCCTTCCTGTCTTCTTTCTGCATTGGCCATGGGGTAGTCAGAGCAAATTGCTCCCAATGGTATCATCTTTGTCGTGTTTGTAAAGTAGCTTGAGAAATGTATAATATATAGTAATAGTTATACGAATAAAAAGCATATGCTATCTATAAGGAAAATGCTATCTGCGTAAGGGAATACCCAACAACATGAAAGAAAAAAGCTGACTTCTGTGCAGAGAATTTAGGTTCATGGCTACTGTCATGGCAACATTACACAACAAAGTTGAATAGCAATCATGTTGGGCAACTCTTTGTCCCAGATATGCAAGATAGTTCAAACAGAGTAAATCACTCTTTTCCTACCATTAGGCCTGGCTTCTGTTGTTTCTCCAGATGTTTTCACACCTAAAGAGAGAGATTATTCTAATTGAAACCAGCATAATGAAAGGTTAAAAATAAGGATGTGACAGGTGACCAATTTGCACCACAAAAACAAAAACAGGATTAAAAGTGAATCACATGTGATAAAACTAATAACAGAGAGAGACAGTTTGTTTGGGAAAGGTGATTTCAAATCATATGATTTGTTGACAAATACAACACAAAATATCCAGCAGATGAGGGCAACAGCTGATGGTTTCTTCTTCTTTAAAAAAGACCCAATTATGTCATGTGGCTGTGGCAACAATATAACAAGATTTAACACCTTTTCAGAGGGTCTGCATTTAGACAACAACCCACTTGGCAAGACCTACTCTTGAATCCCAAAAATTTACCCAAGACAGCCCTATCCCACACCTCCCTTTTGTTACTTTTGAGTCTGTAATTTGATTGAGTATTGAGTAATGTGACAAATCAAGTATTATATTTTTTTTGCAGTTCAAACAACTTGCAAAACCCATCCATAGCTATTATTCACATACTACCATTGGAATAATACTATAAAACTCCCAGAACATGAAGAATCAAATACAATTTGCAAATTTTTCTGTGAATCTACAAATTCCAATGTTTAAGTTTGTAATAGCCCACAAACTATGAAATATCCACAAACAGTGTGTTTTAACTGGGGTTAACAGATATTCAGCAGTTATTCAAATGGTGTTAAAAAGATGAACAGTTGAAATTGTATAAAATTTATGAGTATTATATATCACTTATAAAACTAATTATTACAAATATTCAATGGCTATTGTGGCACAGTGCCTTTATAGAAAATACATATAGAATTATTTATTTCATGTAGTGCCCATACAGTATATGTACAAGTGGCCAGATATGATATACATTGTCAAATTTGTAGCATAAAGTAAATGTATCAAGTCATTTACTCATCAGAATGACTTGAAGTGTGATTGATGTGTGCAGATCACCTGAAAAGCACAAGGTGAAGTGATGAATGAGGACACATTACTATGTATGCAAAAGTTCGCAGAGAGCTCTTGAATGCAACACACAGTCTCCATCTGGGCTGCAAAGTATGGCTTGTTCTGATGAGATCTGAACAGTGCACAACCAAAAGGTCAGGTGTGCAAGAACACACTAGGTCTCAGATGTGCACTTTATGTGTGTGCTTGAGTTTTGGGCTTTCAAAGTAAAACCAGTTTAGTTTTTTCCTGTTGTTTTCTCACCTGGAAAAAGTCTGCATCAAACATTATACATTTCAGAGCAAAACTTACTTCATTATTACCATTATGGTAGCTATAATTTCCAAATTGGCAAGCAAACAACATCCTACCACCTTTGAATATCCTGCCACACCCACCCATGTTTGGGTGTGCAATATAATTTCAGACAAAAAGTTTGTAGTGATGCATTTACCAAACTCTTCAGGCTGGGCCTCCATTATGTCAAAAACTCTTCTACGTAATCAACTACAGTGGAAAGTGTATGGTATCCGGACCCTACAGCTTAACACTAACTTTGACCCTAACCCTAAACCCTAACCTAAACTCTGACCCTAATATTGCACGCTTGGCAGTAGGGTACCTCACGCCCTTTCAGCTGGCCTCCAACTTCTAAGCATATCTGCGATGTGTATGAGGAGTGCTTTCAAATGGTATATAACGTGTATGCAACTTCAACTGTCTTATAGCTTTTTCGGTCGTAAAGAATGTTATCCATCTTGATGCATACAATCCAACTTCAATTGAAAATCAAGTCTTATGACTAATGGATGTGCATGCGTTCCAGACATGTCCATTCGTCAGTAATTTGCCACTGCGACCATCCATTTCATAGCCGTATCATCAGATCCAGCAAGCTGTGAGTCGTTTCAACTACGTAATGGTAAGTACAACACAATGTAAACTATTTTCAGCTTCCTTCACTTTCAAGAAACCACAGATATATTATTATTAATGCCTGCTCACTTACCATGACGATTCACTCGAGGGGCAGCTGCTCTGATTGAAAGAACTTGTGACATGACCGGACATTTCTCAGCATATGCAAGCAAAGATGGTCCTGACTTCCGTACGAATGACGACGGAACCCGCTTCAAGAACGGGCACTTCCTTGCTAAATCCATCTCTGCTTTCCACTTGCGTGTGATATTGCGATCGACAAGGCCTAGTAGGAGGAAGATGTTACACAATAGCCTCGTTTCCCAACACGAATATATTGTTTATGATGTTGAAAATCATCGCAAACTTCGGACAAATTCGAATTCGCACTCAGGGCCTGGGCCTAGAGCTGAACACTGATTTCGTCATTCCAGTAAAATGTACTGTAAATTGTTGAAACCAAAAACGCTGTTATTAAACTGCAAAAAATACAGAAACATTCGCCCCTGAATTTTTTCACAAAAAATTCGATTTTTATTGAACAGTTAAGGATCCACGCCAATGATGAAGTCTACACTCGAGTAAACACGACATTGAAAATGCCATTCAGGGATTCTTACTTTATAGCTGCCTCATTTCATCATTCATTCACAACCGGCCTTCGCCATTTTTGCCATGTCATCCACGGTCACCTGAGATCTCGGCATAACCCTTGCATCATCCCTGTCGTCACTTCACATAGGTCATTCCTTTACTTTCGTTTATCTCATCTAGCCATTTCGCTTACTCAGCCAACTAAGGGCTGATTTATACGTCGTGCTATACTCGAGTCGAATAAATTATTTGCACCTGAAAAGTTTTAAGTGCTGATTTGGTCCGAGTGTAGCACGGCGTATAAATCAAAACAGCCCATGACCTGTTTTTAGCTCGAGTCAAATGCTAGCACGACTAGAGCTCGACTGAGTAGGCCGTGCTACACGGCCAAAGCACGGCTTTGATTTAAACGTCGCACTTAACTCGCTTCGAATCAATTACAATTTATTGTAGTCCGCAGGGTTAATTAATAATATTCGTTACATCTATAAGGCAATGAAATGTAAACAAAGAATGTTCCCGCCACCACTCCACAGCGAAGCTGCTTAGCTTACACTTGTGAAAGCGCGACAGAAGCTCGACGTATAAATCGAATAGGATTTCACTCATGAGCTTTAGTCACGCTTTCGTCGATTTTAATAGCAATTGATTCGACGCGAGTAAAGCACGACGTATAAATCAGTCCTAACTTCTTTTTATATCCATTTAGTAATTCGCGTGTAACAGGCTGGCGTGTAATGTTTCGTCAGCAATATTTACGTGTATAAGAATGTAACTTATATTGTATAGTCAGTAGTTAGTCAGTTAACTCAACATCGTCTATCTCTGGCTCCGTGTTCTCTGCAAGTTAAATGAGACTACATCAACTTCAACCTCCAGAGGACAGGCCGGTTTCAACTGCAGCATTACATATCGCTAAAACTTCATGTATCAATTATAGTTTTATGAAGAAGAGAAATAAAAATTCCTTGCAAGAACTTTCGTGTTGATTCAGTGCAGACATCAGAAAAACAGACAAATCAGACAACAGAAAAATCCGCATAAAAGAACCACAGCGTTTAAGAACCAGTGGCCTAAAATTCTTCAGATTTCTATCAACAAGATACGAAATTATGACCTTGACTGGTTCAGCTAGGATACTGCGAGCTTTCTGTCAAGAGAAAAAGATCATTTCTCAATGCATACTAAGCAGAACAAAGTTTCAATTATGAATTACTACCCAAAATTGTCTGTTCATATGACTTTTGTAAAGACAATTTTGGCCTAGGCCCACAAAAGTCTGCGGGCTTTCTGCTGTAGTCACATGAAATGGCCCTACAACTCTCAGCACTCTTTTAAATAAATTACCAAGCCGGCTCTAACTTATAAGAAAGAGTATGCCCGCCTGTAAGACTAATAAGTAGGCCTTGGTCCCTTGGTCTCTATAATCTGTATATACGTGTATGAAGAATAGTCCTATATACGATTCCGTACGTTGGGGAGTGCCTGTTTGCGAGAACATTTATCCTGAGCCGTCAGCATAGTGAGGTTGGGTGGCCAGTTCCCTTTCTCGCCGCCTTTAACTTCCCCAGTGTTGCCACCAGGTACCCATTTCCTGCTGGGTAGACAGTGAGCGAGCATCCCACCTTTGATCCGAGGGTTTGGCTCGAACCATCGATGTACCGCTCAGCAACCACTTTGTCACATTGCTACATATATGAAGAAAAGCCCCTCGAGGGAAGCTGTAGCTTTGCCAATGCTCTAAATAATATTGAGAGAACATTCAATTTTGAGAGAAATTCTCGATGAGAACAAAAATACTATTGTGTACGATTCACGGATATCGTAAAACTACGCAGAAGTTGAGAAAAATCATTTGTATGAAATGCTATTTATCG